>CM035121.1:51020341-51442841 GCA_020205555.1 Panax stipuleanatus | reverse complement strand
TATTTCATCCCCTCAAAAGAAGAAAGCTGCTTCAGAGGCTCAAAACAATCACACTGGTTCAGTAAATCAAAATTCGAAAGCTTATGCAAAAAAGAATCCATCCGAGTCCTCCCATTCTAAGAATCAATCTAATGAAGCAGATAATATTGAGACAAGCTCCAATACCGCAAAAAGAAAACGAGGTATTAATACAATGCATCGAATAGTGAAGCAAAAAATACAAGGCATGAGAAAGGTTGTGGAGTATAATAAGAAGGGGCAACCTCGTGGGAAGACAGCAAAGGAAATGCAATCTTACATTGGGGTCTTAGCATGCACGAAGGTCCGAATTGACATTAAAGAATGGAAATTTGTGGAGCTAGATACAAAAAAAAAGATTTGGGAAGCTATAGAGGTATTTATTTTTCTTCATTTTCATATGTATTGATATTTGGGAAACTATAGAGGTATAATGTGTGATCTGCTTGTACGTAGATGGTATTTGCAATAGCTCCTCAAAGCAGGAAAATGGTTTTATCATCAGCAGCACGTAAATGGCGAGAGTTCAAGTCTAGACTAACCAATACATATGTTTATCCTTTCGAAGATGAAGAAGAACTCTTATGTACCCCCCCTGAAGAATAACCTTTCATTGATCCTGATGCTTGGAGAGCCTTTGTAGCCCATAGGTTTACTAAAGAGTTTAGGGTACATTTTCCTCTATTTTTATTACAAATAAATCATTGATTTTCAAAGAACATAACCACCTTTCCCTTCATATTTGGCAGGAATTACATCAGAAACAACAAGAAAGACGTGCACAAAATCAGTACAATCATCGCTTGTCACGCAAAGGATATGTTGGATTGGAGGATGAACTGGTTAGTATAAATTTTGTAATAGACTTAATTATTTGTGACTCTTAAATGAACTTACTAGATTATTGTTTCTTTATATGAAATAGCTGGAAAAAATGGCGGACGATGACATAGATCGAGCAACATTGTGGAGGAAAGGCCGTGAAAATAAGGATGGGAGTTTTAAAGATGAGAAGACAACCGAGAAAGTAAAGGAAATAGTAAGAAAATTTATATATTATTAAATTGTGGATTAGATTGTTGCATATTATTAGATTGCATATTAGATTATGGATTAGATTGTTGCATATTATTAGATTGCATATTAGATTATTATATTGCACATTAGATTGCCCCTATATATATATTAATCATACAATGACAAGAAGGAAGTAGAGATATTTCATTCAAAAGACGTAAACCATATACTACATCATTATTGCTAGCTATTTCAAATGAAAAGAAAAAGCCCCGTCTCTGAAATCAATCAACTCTCTGGCCAAACTTCACCATCAACCCTAACACTGTCCGTCATGCTCATCAAATTACACACAGATAAAATGATAAAAAATGATAAAGCCATGTAGCCAGATACTGGAACAATCAGAGTGAAAGATAATTGGTGGAATCAGAGTAGGAGGGGATATCTGCTAGGGTTGGAATAATAAATGTTGCATCTTTTGACTATTGTGATCCAATTCAATCTTTCTGTAAAGGGTAAATTATTCAAAAAGAGATGTGATAAGTTATATTTAATAGAGAGTGATAAGTTGCACTTAATAGAGAGTGATCCGGGAAGGTACCATAGCAGTGTTGCTCAGCAATAACTCCACAATTACACATAGACAACAAAAATATTAGCCATTAGACAACAACAACAACATTTGAGCCACATGAGCCATACCAAATATGATTAAATGAACTTTAGTCATGTGATCATGTTTATTATCTTCTTGAAAGTAAAGCTGGAGGATTGTGTGGCTGCCTACAAATCTAACTTCCAAGTGTCCTAGAAAGGAAAAATGAAGCCAAAGAAAAAAGAAACCATCTTTTGAAGTCTTGTTTATTAATATAGAAATGAAAAATGGTTGTGTATACCGTGGGATCTAATTGCACCCAAGTTGGTTCCTCCTTTCTCCCTGTGCGAGGTCTTAATGCTTCAAGAAAAAAAATGATCTCATTCCAAATTTGCTTTTGTTTTTTGGATTGTAATGTGCTGTCAGTTTAATTTACATTTCTTGGGTCTGAAATATAATGTTTTATTCTATGTCGCCACTTTTTTGATCAAGTTTGAAATGGAATTGGAATTGTTGTTTTCATTGACCCCTCCCCCTCTTCCCCTCTTCCCCTCTTCCTATCCAAGGACTGAAGACCTAGAAATGAGAATGCCTTTGAGCATTCTGCTCCAAGTCTATATATCTATTATCGATACACTTTGTACGCAAGTAGGCAGTGTTTATTCATAAAAAATCTGAAGCCATAACTAGAGCTGCTGTGTTCTGTTTCTGTTTCTATTATGATGCTTGACATGATTGTATATTCATCACCACATTGTGCCAATCTGTTTTATGTGACCACCTTTTGTTAGCTCTGTATAGGATGTGGAAGTAACATATGGTCTGAGAGTTTGTAAAACCACACAAATTCACTGATTTGTGATTTGTGATTTGTGATTTCCTTTAGTATTTCTAATTAATATAAAATTGGTCTGGATTTCTATCCCCTATGTTGTACAGAATTTTGATTTATTATTTTTGATGGGAACAGAAACTTTGATTTAGTTTTAATGTTAAAGATCAATGGATAGAAACATAAAGATCACTTAAACCTGTTGTCCTTCACATTTGCAAATGACTAGTGGATACTATGTTGGTGCTCAAGATTATATTTTTGGTCAAAAATGTAAACAAGCAAACAAGACAAATTATACTTCCCACCATATTAAGGATTCTGTTGTTGCTGGGTTCCAGTGGGCATCTAAGGAAGGTGCGTTGGCTGAAGAGAACATGCGAGGAATTTGTTTTGAGGTGTGTGATGTTGTTCTCCATGCTGATGCTATTCACATGGGAGGCGGCCAAGTTATCCCAACTGCCAGAAGGGTTATCTATGCTTCGCAGATAACTGCCAAACCCCATCTATTGGAACCTGTATACCTAGTGGAAATTCAAGCACCAGAGCAAGCACTTGGTGGAATTTACAGTGTACTGAATCAGAAATGTGTACCAAATTCAAGCACTTGGTGGAATATCACATGATGATATTTGTTTGCAAAATATGAGGTCAAAGCACACTATTACTTGTTGTATATTGAATTTCTTTTCCTTTTATCGGAATCGAGAAATAAACATCTGTATGTAATAGTTGTAGTAGTATTTCTAATGCTCTTCCTGTTGGTCTTACTTATCATTGGGAAATCTTCCTCAAACAGGGAAGTTTCTTCATCAATTATCAATTTGTGACTCTTTCTAGTCTTGAAATTAACACTGGTGTCCGCTGTCCAGTTATTGAACTCTGTAGCGTGGTTGAAATTTCAAGTTCTGCACTTATTGTTGATTTCTTAAAACGTTGGTGTTCAGGAGTATATAATCTGGCTGTGACTTGTTGGTATCGTCATCATTTCATGACTTTTGGGTTTTGTTGCTTAGATTTCTCAAATTACTTGCTTCTTGTTGATTTGAAAAATGGCTGATATGTACTGTTCCTTGACTAGCTATTTACTGTTGCAAACAATTATTTGTTAATTGCATAAGTTACTGATGATTCTTTGTTAATGCTTTAGGATGAATTGAAGAAAAAAGTAGATGATGGTTCGTTGACCGTAATCGGACAGTAATGATGTTCTCACAATGGCATTGGGGACTTCAGAGAGTCATGGACGAGTTAGAGGTGTGGGAGGATATGTGACTCCAAGTTCCTACTTTAACCAACCAAGACGCCAGAGTCCATATGTGAGCGAGAGTATTCAAGAAACTATAAAAAAAACTTATTGAAGAAGAGCGAGATAAGGGGCAAGCTTTGGCAGCAAAACTTATTGAAGAAGAGCGAGATAAGGTGCAAGCTTTGACAGCAAAACTTGTAGCGCAAGAGCGAGATTTTTGGGTGTAAAAGATTATGCAAATAGAGGCAAATATTTATGGAAAGTGTACGGCCCCAGGTGAAGCAATTCCCACAGTTCACTTGACTCCCCCAAACCTTAACGGTGCACATGTTTCAGACAAAACTAGTTGTTCCGTTGTAAAAATTGATGATAAATCAGATGATAAGAAGGAGGATGTTTACAATGGTGAGAACAAAGACAATGAAGACAAAAAGATGGCACTATTAAAGGTATATGTTATGCATGGAATTGTGATTGGAGTTTTACATAGTCTTGATTTTATTAATATATATTCTTGTGTTTGTATCTAGAAACATGGAAAATGCTTAAAGTTCGAGAAGACAAGTAATGAATCGCATGACCTGCACCTTATGCCAAGTTCATTAAAGGTGTTGTGTGCATATGCAAAAAGTACTCTCCAGTTGAAGGGGGAGACCATAAACTTTATAATGGAGGAGGAAGTTTTTAGGTTGCCTCGTCCAACTCATATTTTGTATGAAGATATTCTACAATTTGGTGCCATGTCAGAAATATCAAGCACTTGCATAGTGATGTACATGAGGTATAATTAAATAAATCTTATTTGGTACTGTGAAAGGAAAATTATTTAATAATGCTCAATTATTAGGTACTTATATGATGTGTTGAAGAAGACACAAATGTTAAGGATGATTACTTTTGTGGACCCTGCTCGAGTTGGTGCTAAAGGTTGTGGAAGTTTAACTCAAAAAACACGTTACATGGCATCTCAGTTTTCAAGAGCACATCCTGGCACAATTTTTCTGATACCTTATAACTCCGGGTTAGTAGTGGATGTATATGTTTTTAGAGTAGTACTCATTAAATCTGATATTTTGTTAGAAGAATTTATAAATATTTACTTATTATATTTAGTTCGATCTGGAATGGTAAAGTTATAAAAATGTGTTTGGGGCTGATTTTTGTATAGAGGTCATTGGGTGTTGACCATTGTCAACCTGGACAATAAAATTGTGTACTTCATGGATTCCCTAAAGCAAGGCATGATCGATGAGGAGTGGAAACAAGTTGTGAACACGTATGTTATTCTAAATTATTATTTTTTTAATGTAGTTCAATTGAAAAGCTTTACAATAAAATTTCATCTATTAACATACGTCTCTGGTTTTATATGTGCATTGTGTTATATGTCACCTTTTTGCTCATGAAGTGCCATTAAAGCTTATAATGGGCAAAACAGTAAGCAAATACGAAAATCACCACAATGGATAATCTTGGTGGTATGTTAGCTTATATGTATATATATTTAATTAGCATAAAATGTTAGTCATAGACATTTATTATTTTTGTTGATTTATCATGACATAATTACTAATTGTGTTTAGGGAACTCTTATACAACCAACATATACGGAGTGCGACTATTTTGTGATGCGCTTCATGAAGGAGATAGTCGAGGATGGTAGTTTGGGCTTTGTAGCCAAGGTTAGTTATTTTTTTAAGCTTTATTTTTTGCATATTTTATTTTCAAATCTTAACTATAATAGACTTGACCAATTAGTCTATAGTGGGAGACTAAACTTTTTGTTATTTTATTTCAGTGGGATAAGGAAAATGAACTAACGTACACACAAGAACAAATTGACGAAGTACGTGGTGAGTGGGCAACTTTTGTGAGCAGGTACATGTAGAGCCTCGAGTTAACGGTAGATGTACAGGGACGTTACGCTTATACTTTGGGAGAAAGTTATTTTGCACATGATTAGGTAGTGCACCACATCTTAATTTTATGGATAGTTTGGTATATTTTGTGGATGTAGTCAAATTCGTAATTCAATGTATGTACTAGTAATTATATTAAAAAGTGAATTTAAAATTATAAACGTATGATATTATTAGGATGTATGGTATTTTGAAACATAGAATGCTTATATTTTGGCTTTAAATGTTGTGGATTGTGTTTTTCAAATAGAAAAAAACGTTGTCTATTTGTCTCTAAAAATGTTGTCTATTTGGCAAATAGACAACACTTTTTTGAAAAAGCGTTGTCTAATGTGTCATAAGACAACGTGTTTTAGCCGTTGTCTATTTGCGTCTAAAAACGTTGTCTATTTAACAAATAGACAACACTTTTTTGAAAAAGCGTTGTCTAATGTGTATAATAGACAACACTTTTTTAAAAAAGCGTTGTCTAATGTGTCAAAAGACAACGTGTTTTAGCCGTTGTTTATTTGTGTCTAAAAACGTTGTCTATTTGACAAATAGACAACAATTCTTAGAAAAAACGTTGCCTAATATGTCAAAAGACAACGTGTTTTAAACGTTGTCTATTTGTGTTTAAAAACGTTGTCTAATGTATCAAACGACAACGTTTTTTAAACGTTGTCTATTAGTGTCTGAAAACGTTGTCTATTTGACAAATAGACAACGCTTGTGTGAAAAAATGTTGTCTAATGTGTCAACAGACAACATTTTTTAAACGTTGTCTTTTGGTGTCTAAAAAGCGTTGTCTATTTGTGTCTAATAGATGACACTGCTAACCACGACACTTTTGGGAGACCTATTACAACGCTTTTTAAACGTTGTCTATTTACTTTTTTCTAGTAGTCGAAATTCTTTATTACTGATGAAAGAAAAGTTATTCAAATCTATTGAAGCTATTCAGTTTATGTCATTATTATTGTATTCCAAGTAAGCTTTTGTTTGCTCACTCTTGCAATTAAATAACCATTACAGCTAAAGTCGAGAACGTTAACGTATCGTCAACAAGTAAAGAGAAAGGCAAGATGAATAAGTGAAGACTTATTGTGTTTTGATCATGATTGTAATAAGACTTCGTTTATGTTATGTTTTATTTTTCGCACTTATTGTTTTTGTTAAGGTTAGCAAATCCTGGGATTTATTCAGTTAAGTTGTAATCCTTTTGAAGTAAGATTTTTATTTAATGATAAGGTTGTAATTTCTTTTGCATTCCTTATTATTGGGTAGTAGTTCTATTTTATTTAGATAGTGAACACTAAATCTCGTGGAAATGAAGTACCCGAATTTGGGGGTGTCACAGGTTGGTATCAAAGCTTTAGGTTATGAACCTTAGGTGGGGGAAACCTTAGGTAGTAGCCTTATAGGAAGATCGAAAAAGTGGTGATAGCTAAAGACAATAAACTACCTTATTTGCTATGTGTTTACGTTTAAGTATTCGAAGAGTGCCGATGACTCGATATCACGTAATAATTAAAGTTTAAAATTTTGTTGTCAGGATGACGAATGTTGAAGAGTCCAGTCAGGCTAGGGAGGAGTTACCCCAAATTCCTAGAGACGAGGAGCCCCGAGACATCCATGTTGTCTGGGAGCAGTTGGTTCAGAGAGAGCTATCTCCATTGATCACCGTAGCTGGTCAGGAGTATGAGCCGATATCTGACCGAGATGATGAGGACGAGGATGAGTCAGAAGAGGAAGAGGAGGAGAGGGATCCTGAATAGGAATTTCCACCTCACTCGACTAGTGCTGAGATGTACGAAGAGATCTACGACCGCAACGTGGAGCTTCAGGAACTGGTGGATGAGAGTCGGACTACCATACAGCAGCGAGACGAGACGATTGAAGAGCTGGATAGTGAGCTTGGAAACGCGAAGTGGGATCTAATCCACGTGGAGAGTGAAAGAGATGACACACTGGCTGAACTAGCAAAGCTAAAGAATGACATCCAGGAGGAGTCAGCAAAGCGCGCCAGAGCGAAGGAAACAAGCTTGAGGGCTACTCAACGTGCCGATCGAGATGAAGATGAGGTTCAAGCGAAGAAGGCCAAGCTGAGGGAGACGGAATACGCTTTCCATACGGCTATAGATAGGGCCCAAGATCGTATCTTCTATTTTCCAGCACAGTTCCAGGGTTTACCATGGTACGTGGCGGATCGCAGAACGGTGTTCCTGGTGATGAAGGAAGAACGCAGAGAGGTTGTGCGATGTTTTAACATGCCTAGATAGTAGAGTCTTTACTTATGTGTTTATTTATGTAATAAATAAATGTAAGTCCCATAAATTGAGATAATAATGGGATGAGATAATAATGGGATAAGATAAGAATGTAATCCTGCAACTTGTTTTCAGTTCAGGAAAGAGGAAGTAAATAGCAAAAATGCTATCTATTCTATATTTTTAAAACTATGAATAAATAAAGAAGTTTATTGGCGTGCTATGTGTTCAAGTGTGAATTGAGCTAATTTAAATATTTAAATTGAACTTGAATATTTAAGAAATAAGTAAAGAAACTAATAAGAGTATTTCTTAACAGAAAAATGCCTCCTAGAAGAAGACCTACACGTCTACACCCCGAGGGTTCAACGAACAACAACAACAACAATAATGATGGGCCGAATCCCAATTTGGTTTAGCAGTTAATGAACCTGCTGACAGGAGTACTTGCGAATCAGCCGCAAGTGCAGGGCACGACTTTTAACGAATTTAAGGTAGTAGGACCGCCAGAGTTTCAGGGATCGGTAAACCTAATAGATGCCCAGACGTAGGTAATGGAGATGGAAAAGGTCTTCAATGTAGCTAGAGTTAGCGAGGACCAGAAGACGGCTTTCACAACTTTCATGTTGAAGTTGGATGCTAATTTTTGGTGGCAGGCCAATAAAACGAGGGAAGGAGAAGGAGTTATAGCATGGGACCATTTCAAAGAGATGTTCTTTGAAATGTACTTCCCCGTTAGCTCACGGGACCAGATGGAGGTCCAATTTCTAGAGCTTAAACAGGGAGGAATAACGGTGTCGGAGTACGCCGCGAAAGTTAACGAGCTGGCCAGGTTTGCTACATACCAGGTCAGTACTGACGCAAGGAAGGCGAGAAGGTTTGAGTAGGGATTGAAGCTCTGGCTCTACAGCAAGTTCTCCATGTTCCAGCTGAATACGTTTACAGCTGTGCTAGAAAAGGCCATTCTCGCTGAAGGTGGAAGCGACGCGATGACCAAGTTCAATCAAGATCAGAAGAAGAAGAAGAAGAATGAGACGAAAACCAAGGCTGGTGGTAGCGGAGCTATCAACCAAAAAAGGAAGTGGAACGACAACACTTCTGCTGGGAGTCAGTAGGGAAGCCAGCAGAAGAGGAAGATCGAAGCATGTGCTACATGCGGGAAGAATTACACTGGAGTGTGCCTGATGGGGAAGCGAGTATGCTTTAACTGTGGTCAGGAAGGCCACATTGCGCCGAATTTCCTGAACCTGAAGAAGGGAGCTTGCTACATATGTGGATCTAAGGATCATATGGCCAGAAGTTGTCCTAAGAAGCCAGCTAGAGGATCGGCAAGTGGGAGAGGAAATGACAACGGCATCACTATGGCTATCGCTGGACCACTGCAGGCGATCTAACCCACTGCCAGGACATTCAACATGACGGTGCAGAATGCTGTGCAGTCAAAAGATATGGTGTCAGGTATTATTCCGGTCAATAGTATAAATGCATATGTATTATTTGATTCGGGTGCTACTTGTTCATTCATATCTGATGATTTTGCTAAGACCCTAGACTTACCTAAAGAGGAATTAATTTACCCCTTGAACATAGAGATTGCAAATAGGGAGGTTATTACTGTTAGGTTTGTATATAAGAACTGTAGATTGGACATTAAAGGTCAGGAATTGATGGTAGATTTGATTCCGATAAAACTTGGGAAATTCGATGTGATACTGGGTATGGGTTGGTTGTTCAACCATGTGGCGGTAATCGACTGTCAGAAGAAGTCGATAAACCTTATGACTCCATCAAAGTTAGTATTCTATGGTAGAAAATCGCCTAGACAAGCGAGTTGTCTGACGATTATGCAAGCCAGGAAACTTTTGACGCAAGGCTGTGTAGGATACCTAGCCTTCATAGTAGATACTCGTAAGGAGAGTCCGAAGATATAAGAGATATCAGTGGTTAGGGAGTTTGTGGACGTATTTTTGAGTGATTTCCTAGGACTTCCGCCAGATAGAGAGATAGAGTTCATGATCGACTTAGCACCGGGAACTGCTCCGATTTTGAAAGCTCCGTACAGAATGGCTCCAGTCGAGATAAAGGAGTTGATGGTTCAACTGCAAGAATTGTTGGACAAGAAGTATATTCAGCCGAGCATTTCGCCGTGGGGAGCGCCAGTTTTATTCGTAAAGAAGAAGGATGGATCGATGCGGCTTTGCATTGATTATTGGGAGTTGAACAATGTTACGATCAAGAATAGGTATCCTCTACCTAGGATCAATGACTTGTTCGATCAACTGAAGGGTTCTAGATACTTCGCAAAAATTGATTTGAGAAGTGGATATCATCAGTTGAAGGTGAGGAGAGAAGATATACCGAAAACAGCTTTTAGAACTCGGTATGGACATTACGAGTTCTTGGTGATGTCATTTGGTCTAACGAATGCACCCGCTGCATTCATGGACTTAGAGAATACGGTATTTAAGCTATTCCTAGATAAGTTCGTGGTGGTGTTCATAGATGACATCCTGGTTTATTCCAAAACTGAGGAGGAACACAGTGAACATTTGAGGCTGACCTTAGAATCGCTGAGACGAGAGAAGCTTTACGCTAAATTCTCGAAGTGCAAATTTTGGTTAGAACGTGTGCAATTTCTTGGCCACGTGATTGACAAGGATGGGATTTTGGTAGATCCTTGAAGGTCGAAGCCGTGATGAATTGGGATCAGCCAAAGACACCATCGGAAGTAAGGAGTTTCTTGGGATTAGCAGGTTATTAACGGAGATTTATCCAAGACTTTTCCAAAATCGCAACTCCGTTGACGAATTTGACTCGTAAAACAGTTAAGTTTGTTTGGACGAAGAAGTGTGAGGAAATTTTTCAGGAATTGAAGAAGAGGTTGAGTACTGCACCTGTGTTGTCATTGCCGGATAATACAGAAAATTTCGTAGTATACAGTGATGCCTCACATAAGGGATTAGGTTGTGTGCTGATGCAGAGTGGTAAAGTCATTGCCTATAGGTCACGTCAGCTGAAGGAATATGAGAAAGGGTATCCGACCCATGACTTAGAATTGGCGGCAGTAGTGTTTGCTCTGAAGATTTGGAGACACTACTTATATGGAGAGAAGTGTGAGATATACACGGAGCACAAGAGTCTGAAGTATATCTTCACCCAGAAGGATTTGAACATGCGCCAGAGGAGATGGTTGGAACTTATCAAGGACTACGACTGCGAGATTATTTACCATGCGGGTAAAGCTAACGTTGTTGCCGACGCTTTAAGCAGGAAGGGTAGGGAGAAGTTGAATATGTTAACTAATCAGGATCAGTTGATAGCAAAGATGGCTAAGTTAGACCTAGAAGTCAAGTATCCGAAGGAATTGGATGAGAAGTTATTTCAAGTAACTACTGGTTCTACTTTGGTGGACAAAGTGAAAGAGGCACAACTCAAGACGAGGAGTGCGGGAAGATCCGTAAGAGAATAACCGATGGTGAAGAAATCAAGTTTAAGATCGATAGTGAAGGACTGCTATAATTTGAAGGGAGAATCTGGGTACTGTCAGTAATAGACGTCAAAGAGGAGATTTTGAGTGAAGCTCAAAGTTTGAGATATTCGATTCACCCTGGGAGTACGAAGATGTACCAGGATCTCAGACAGCATTTTTGGTGGCCCAATATGAAGAGAGACGTAACTGAATGCGTTGCAAAATGTCTAACGTGCCTGAAGGTCAAAGCATAACACCAAAAATCGAGTGGATTATTGCAACCGCTAGAGATTCTGAAATAGAAATGGGAGCACATCACGATGGATTTCGTGGTGGGTCTTCCAGCGACTCTGAAGGGTTTCGATGCGATATGGGTTATAGTGGATCGACTGACAAAGTCAGCCCATTTCTTACCGATCAAGATTAGATACAACTTGGATCAGTTAGCGAAGTTATACGTGAATAAAATTATCCCTAGATACAGTGTTCCAGTGTCGATTGTATCCGACAGAGATTCGCGTTTCACATCAAATTTTTGAAAGCGACTACAAGAGTGTTTGGGAACGCAATTACGAATGAGTACGGCGTACCATCCTCAGACTGATGGCCAAAGCGAGAGAACGATTCAGACGTTAGAGGACATGCTGAGAGCTTGAGTGATGGACTTCAAAGGAAGCTGGGATGATCATCTACCGTTGGTGGAGTTCACCTACAACAATAATTACCACGCCAGTATTGGCATGCCGCCTTACGAAGCATTATACAACAGAAAATGTAGGACCCCATTATGCTAGAATGAGGTCGGTGAGCGTCAAATGTTTGGACCGGAACTGGTACAATAAACAGTCAAAATTGTCAAGGTAATCAGAACGAGATTGGTTGTTGCTCAAGATAGACAAAAGAATTATGTCGATCATCATCGACAGAATCGAGAATTTACAGTGGGAAGCTTCGTTTTCCTGAAAGTATCTCCCTGGAAGGGAAAGATTCAATTTGGCAAGATGGGAAGCTGAGTCCTCGATTCATTGGACCTTTCGAGATACTACGGAAGGTTAGCGAAGTAGCTTACGAGGTTGCGTTACCTCCGGAGCTAGATAACATACACAATGTTTTTTATATTTTCGTGTTGCGACCGTACAAACACGACTACAAGCATGTAATAGAATACGAGCCTTTACAGTTAGATAAAGACTTAACATATGAAGAAGTGCCTATTCAAATAGTTGATAGAAAAGAACAAGTTCTTAGAAATAAAGTGATAACTTCTGTTAAGGTAATCTGGAGGAACCACAGTGCTGAAGAAGCTACGTGAGAACTCGAAGATGTTATGATAAAAACTTATGCCCAACTATTTGTGTAATTTCTTGTACACCAATTCTGGGGACAGAATCTTTTTAATGGGGGAAGAATGTAATAGATGAAAAAAAATTTGTCTGATTCTGAGGACAGAATCCTTTTAAGGAGGGAAGATTGTAACGAATGAGAATTTTATATTAATTTTTAATATTTATTGAAATAAATAAATATTTTAATTGATTTATTTATTGAGCTAAATAGATAAGTTATGTGATTGTGTAGAGTAATTTAATTAAGTGTAATATATTAATTAAATGAATATTTAATATTTAATTTAATTAATGTATAATGATTTTATGGTATGGTTCTAGTTTAATTGAAATAATTAAATTAGATGAAGTTTGTGTGATAATTGTTACATGAAATTATAATTAGCGAGTAATTATAATTGTTATGTGGCAATTTTTATGTGGTTAATTGATATTAGCTTTTAATTAATTAAATTAGAATGTTAATATTTAATTAATTAAAGTGTAACATTTAAAGTATGTGTTAAAGGATTAAAAAGAGTTTTTAAAACCGTTTTGCCAAACAAGGACCTTGCACCTGTTTTAAATCCGTTTTGCCAAACGGGGCCTTGACTACTAAAAACCTATTTTTAAATAAGTTGTTTTGCCAAACAAGCCTTAGGGCTTTTTAAATTTTAAATATTGTAACTTATGTATTAATTGTAATTAGTATATGTATTAAGTAGATAGCAGTTACATATATTATATAATTATATGTATAATATATATATATTATATTATATCAGTTATAATATATCTAAGCTACGTTAGTTAGAGTATTAGAACAAAACAAAGAAGAAAGAAAGAACAGAGAGAAGAAAAAGAGAGAAAGAAGAAGGGGGAAGGCTTTGAGAAATCAAAAAGATAATCATCACCATCATCTTCTTCTCCAAAACAATCAAAGGATATAATCTAAACTCTTGAATTTTTTAAAGTTATGTTTTTACTGTTCTTCAAGTTTTTGCTTCTCTGTAACTAGTTTTCTTTAACAATCATGTGATTATGATTATTACATGTCGTATTTTATATATATATATATATATATATATATATATATATATATATATATATATATATATATATATATATATATATACTATTATACAAGTGTTATGTGATAATCTAGATGGGTTCAATTCACATAAATATGATGAACATGAAGAAATCATGTTCATAGCAATTTACGGTGAACTTAAGTTAAAAAATAATCTTTAATTATCAAAATTGGTGTTTGATTATGTTTTATTATGAAAATTGATCATAGATTATGATAATATGAAAAGAAATAAAGTTAATACAATTTGAATTACGTGATTTGGTTTAAAAACAAACTCACAGTAGCAATTTTCGTCAAGAACGCTTAACAATGGTGTTTTCTTCAAAATCATGAAAATTAGTATTTTGATTATGTGTTGTGGTGTTTATGTATGTTAAAATCATGTTAGAAGTGTAAGGTTTTGTTTTCATAATGTTTCATTGCATTATATTAGTTAAAATCGGACTTTGGTGCGAAGAAATAAGCCAAATTATCTTATTTCTCTTCACAGTTCGCGAGCCGGGGAACCCACCAGTGGGGGGCCCGCCTTAGTGGGGATTTATGCCTAGAAACTCCCGCCCCAGTGGAGCTACATGCTGTCCAAAAATGTTAGTTTGGTTCCGAGTAGTTTTTATGCAGTACATGATTAGATAACTTAATGTGATGACATGTTAAGTATATTAAACAATAAGATAACATATTTTTGATATGTTTAAGATAATTTGAAATCTCATATTAATATGTTATGCGTGTACTTGGATAATAAATCATAGGATACGATATGATAGTTTAAAGTGTTATACGCGTATGATATTCATGTTGTGAGTTTAGACTCGCGTATGTGGTTAGTTAGCGAGTTAAGTTGTAAACCACGTTGTTAAGTTGAACTTAAGTAAGAAGTTCAACGGTTAAACGTAATGGTTATGAACTAATTGATGTTGTAAACGTAATATAATATGTAGGATAATTGTGAAAGTGATTTGTAATTGTAAAGTGTAGTTTGCGCTTGAGGCAAGTTTTCTATCTCTAAACTTGTTAATTATGCAAGTTTTTTCTAAACCTTTCTTTTACATTTATGCAAGTCTTCTAATTATACTCTTTCCTTGAGCAATTTTCATATTCTAACTTGTTATTCGTATGCAAGATATTATATTCTCTATAATTTATATATTGAATAGTTATCTTATCAAGTTCATTATTGAATTAACGTGACCTTGACTTAATAGTTCAAGCAAGGTTTATCTATCTTTCAAATGCTTTAAGTTATTTCTAAAGCATGCCTATTTAATATGAAGTCTATTATTATGACTTATACTTGGTTCACAATTCTTATATTATTAAACTCTTAATTATTGTGAGTCGATTCAACTACTCCTTAGTTTATGGTAGTTGAAATCCAAATTTCCTTGTAAGCTTATCCAAACCAAACTTTCTTTGGTGCGGACTTGTATCAAATACTGATATGAACAACCATATTTATTAGGGGGGTTACTATGCAAAAGCGTTAAGATGTTTGTGCACAATACATGATACGAAGGGCTGATCCCCCTAAGTACGAGTTATGAGTCCATATAGTCTAAAAGACTGTTAAAGTTTTAAATAGAAATGTTTATAACCTAGGACATAGTTCAAGGTCTTATGACCCTCAGATGATTTCTATATTCGAAATTCTTTATTATTTATGAAAGAAAAGTTATTCAAATCTATTGAAGCTATTCAGTTTATGTCATTATTATTATTGTATTCCATGTGAGCTTTTGTTTTCTCACTCTTGCAATTAAATAACCATTGCAGCTAAAGTAGAGAACGTTGACATACCGTCAACGAGTAAAGGGAAATGCAAGATGAACAAGTGAAGACTTGTTGTGTTTTGATTATGATTGTAATATGACTTCGTTTATGTTATGTTTTATTTGTCGCACTTATTGTTTATGTTAAGGTTAGCAAACCCTGGGATTTATTTAGTTAAGTTGTAATCCTTTTTAAGGAAGATTTTTATTTAATGATAAGGTTGTAATTTCTTTTGCATTCCTTATTATTGGGCAGTAGTTCTATTTTATTTAGATAGTGAACACAAAATCTCGTGGAAACGAAGTACCCCGGGCCATGATACACAAGATTGTTGGTCTCTCAAGCACAAAATTCATGACTTGATTGACAGCGGAGAGATTGTGGTGATAAAGCCCGAGCAACCGCACGTGCAGGATAATCCCCTCCCTCAGCACAAAGAGGAAAATGTTAACATGGTCAACACAGGAAATGGAGGAAGATCCAAATACCTCCGTTATATAGGAGAGTCGACTCCATCTAGCAACAATAGCCCAGATAGTTGGGAAGTCTCAGAAAGGCGATTCCTGATAGAACAGGAGATCAAGTCTATCAAGGAACATCTTAGACAACTAGCAGAACTGGTCGTATACCAACATCATGTCACCAGACAGCTGATCAACTAATCCAACCAACATGAGGCTAGTCCTCCCCCACCAGAAATCAGTCCCATGAGGGACCATTACCGTTTTCATCAACAAGAACCATGGGTCGACAAGATAGCTAAAGAAGAAAAGTTTCAAGCTGGTAGGGAATTCGCCCTTCAGAGGAATTTCATTAACCTAAACCAGCCGATGAAGGAAACCCTCCAGATGTTAATCAACGAGGGAATGGTTGCAAATTTATTACCTCCATTGAACCCTCGATCAAGAAAATTCAAACCTAAACGAATCTGCCAGTACCACTCCAATGCACCCGACCATGATACTGAGGATTGCTGGGCACTTCGTAACCTGATTTAGAATATGATTAAAAGCAGTGAATTGATAAGAGGGAATCGATATTATGGCCTCCCAGATGAAGAAACTCTCTTTATTCACACTCTATGGAGTCAGGATACCGTGGCTATTATTTCCTGTGATAAGGAGCCAGCCCTCACACCCCTAATGCTACTGGGGAAAAGGGTCCAAGAAATACAAAATCCTGTGAAGTTGGCCACACCCGAGCCTTTAATCCTACCATTCAGACTCCAATATCCAGTGATCAGTCTGAAGAAAGTCCCATGCAACTACGAGAAAAATGAATGTTCCACCTCAAATAACATTGCTATCGTACCAAAGGAGAATCCCTTGTACCTGCCTCAGCGGGTGATCAAAGCAGTCATCAAAGCCAAAGAAAAGGTGGCTGAAGAGAAAATAGAAGAGTTCCTCAGTAAAATGGGACACAATGAAATAAAAGTGGTGCAAAGCCTGAAAGACGCACCCAAGCCGATGTCCATTCTAGATCTGGTCTTATCATCGGCGGATCATCGCAACATTCTGGTGAAAGTACTGGAAGAAGCCCATCTGCCAAAGACATTGGATACCAAGAAGTTCCGTCATGTGGTAGAACACATTTTCAAAATAATGTTATATCTTTCACTGACGATGATTTACCTGCAGAGGGGACGGGTCATCGCAAGTCACTGTACATAGCTGTAATGTCATCTGGATATGTGATCGGAGGTGTGCTCATAGATAGAGGATCATCCCTCAACATCTGTCCCTACAATACCTTGGAGAGAATGAAGATTAACCCGAACCGGATCAAAACCAGTCATGTGGTCATCCGGGCCTTCGATGGATCTCGCCGACAAGCTATGGGAGAAATTAAGCTTCCTCTGGAGATTGATCCACACACTTTCTATGTGTCCTTCCAGGTGCTCAACATCGCCACTGGATACAACTTGTTGTTGGGAAGGCCATGGATACATATGGCAGGGGTAGTGCCATCCACCCTCCATCAGCAACTCAAATACATTATCAACGGTAACCTGATCACAGTGAATGCCGAACCAGAATACCATGTCTGCATATAGGGAGACATGCCGGTGATCATCCTGGATGAAGGGACTGAACCTGCTAGTTTTCAAGCCTTGGAGGTGAGCGATACTCAATACTTACCAGTTGGGGCACTAGCCTTGAAGCCTAAAGTCTCCCCCGAAGTGATGACAGTGGGCCAGGAAATAATATCTTTGGGTTTCCACCCTGGAGAAGGGTTAGGAAAGAATCAGTAGGGTATCCAGAGTCCAGTGCAGATCCCGAGTCAGTCGGGGAAAGCCGGACTGGGTTATTCATTCGGGTCAAACCGCTAGAACCCACATAAACATCCTAAGGCTTATGCTTCCACCATACTGCTGCCAAACCTCACTGATGCTGGGTTTGTGAAGCCAATGAGGAAGATCCCTGCTGTTGTATCAGCCATGCTGTTGTATCAGCCATGCTGTTTCCTCCAATCATACCGGTTGGTGAAAGAAAATCCCAAAAGCCTAAGGGTGATAGCAAAATGGGAAAAGAAAAGATCCTATACGAAGGACGAGACCCATCTGCTAACATGCGGGTTATCATAAACTACGAGGGTATGAATGATGATATCCCAGAACAACACGACGAGGATCAAATTCAAATTCCTCGCATCAAAAAAGAGAAGGGGGTAGTTCAAAGAAAAACCCCGGACCCTATTTCGAAGGATGTCTTAGTCATCAACCGAGATGAGGCAAACGAGCATAATTCCTTGATCCTCCCTGTTCATGAGGATCTAACTCTGGACAACTAGAGCAGTGTCCCTTGCCTCATTCAAAAAGGGCAAAAGGGCAGAGAGTCCATCTGCCCTGTAATATGCTTTCATTTACTGCTTATTTTGATTGCTCAGCTATAGCAGTAACTTTTGTCATGCTTTTCCAAATGCTTTGTATATTTAAGCAGTTGCATATATTAAAGAAAAAGCATTTTGTTTTTAGGACTCCAGAGCTGGATTTGTTTGTCACTGCTGATGAGATGCCAATCTGTCACAGTGACTACAACTTTGATGTAGAACTGAACTTCGACTTGATGGATATTGATCAAGAGGAGAAAGATGACTATGAGGTGCCCGAGGAAATCAAAGAATGGGTCAAAGATAAACCCAAACCAAATCTCGACCAAACCACCACTATCAACATAGGAACCTCCGAAAATCCCAAAGAAATCCAGATAGGCCTAGACCTCACCCAAGACCAAAAGACCAATCTGATCGAAATCCTAACACAGTTCCAAGACGTGTTTGTATGGTCACATGAGGACATAATTGGTCTGTCAACTGATATTGTCATCCATCGAATGCTTATCATAGATGGGTTCAAGCCAATCAAACAAAAGCTCAGGCATTTAAAACCTGAATGGAGTTTAAAAGTCAAAGAAGAGGTTATTAAACAATTCAAAGTTGGCATCATCATGGTATCAACATACCCAGAGTGGCTGTCGAACATAGTCCCCATGCCTAAGCCCGGAGGGAAAGTACGAGTATGCGTAGATTACAGGGATTTGAATAAAGCTTGCCTAAAGGATAATTTCCCGATACCTTTCATCCACATCTTGATAGACAACACGGCGCAGTAGGGCATGTATTCTTTTGTGGATTGCTTTGTTGGTTACCATCAAATCATGGTTGCTGAAGAAGACCGAGAAAAAATCGCTTTCATAACTCCCTGGGGAACCTTCTGCTACAAACGACTATCCTTCGGCCTCATCAATGCCGGATCCACATATCAGTGAGCCATAATGGACCTATTTCATAACATGATGCATAAGAAGATAGAGGTCTATGTGGATGACATCATTATCAAATCCCAGAAGGAGGACGATCACATTGACCATCTCAAAAAGTTGTTCAATAGGTTGCGTAAGTACAACCTCAAGCTAAATCCAACCAAATGTGCTTTTGGCGTCAAATCAGGCAAGCTGTTAGGATTCCTAGTGAGAAATAGAGGCATTGAGCTGGATCCTGCCAAAATTAAAGCCATCACTGAGATGTCAGTACCTCGAATAGAGAAAGATGTTAGTTCCCAGAAGGCACACAATAGATCTAGAAGGGGGGTTGAATAGATCCTTTACGTTTTTAAACTCTTTTCCTTTTTATTTTGTATTGCTAAGAAGTTAGCACATGACAAACATAAGAATTATTTCAAGCACAGCGGAATAAGTTAAATGTCCCCTTCATTGATATATTGATAAACATTAATACATTGTTCTTGGGGTTAGTTTAGTTGTAAGTAGTTAAAATATACATAGCAGTTATAGCAGTTAAGTACACAATGTAAAGACAGAAAGTAAATGACAGAATGTAAAAGACACAAGGAGTTTTAAGTGGTTCAGAGACACAAGCTCCTAATCCACTCTTCTACACTCTCGCAGGAAATCCACTAAGGAATGGGCAGCACCCTGAATCACTAAGATTCCTTCAAGGCCCGCAGTCCTGGAACTTCAGTTCACTAAGAACTCTTTAAGTCCTTTGACGTGGAACTCTTTTAGTTCACTAAGAACTCTTCAAGGCCAGCAGCCCTGGAATCTCTAGTTCACTAAGAACTCTTCAAGCCCTCCGACTTGGAACTTATTTAGTCCCTCTGGACAAGGACCCCTCAGGCCCTGGCTACTTGTAGTTGTAGTTGTTGTTGTTGTTTGTGCTTTACTGCTAAGATGTGATAAAGCTTGATCATCTTTGTACTTAGCAGCTAGGCTTGGTCCTCAGCATTCTGCTTCGAGTCTGGACCTCTTCTTTGGTGCAGCTGATCTTCATTTTGTTCAGCTCATCTTCACTTAATGTCAGCTGTGCACCATCACCACATAGGACTGCTAAGGCTTTTTATTATGGGTCACCTTCTTCTGACCCTTAGCAGCCCTTGAACCCTTCTTGAATGATATGCAGACATAGTTCTGCATCTTTTCTGGTTCAGCATCTGGTTTTTCATGGTGATTCATAGAGTGGCTCTTCCGATCTTCTTTATGCTTAGCCACTTTCTTGAATGCTATCTTCAAGGCTTTCTCAGCTCTCAGCTTGGCTGCCATCTTCAATGGCATTCTCATCCTTGTTGAGTGAAGCTCTAGTCAGTTCAATTTCTTCTTCAAGTCTGCTTCACTTCCACCTTCGTAGTCTCATTGCCACTGAGACTTGTTCTCTGAAGCTCTGGTGGAACTCGTAGAGTCAACAATATAACATTCCAATAACTCGATGAATCTACTACTCAGCAACAACTCTTATCTTTAAAGCTTGTCTCTTAAATACCCTTCCATGATCTTCCCATTGGAAAGTAGCCGTTGGAAGCTATTTGAATTGCTTCGCAGATCTCGAGTTATTTGGTGCAGACTGCTGATGTGACGTGACAGCTCCTTTTTGACTTTACTGACACAGCAGTCTGCTTTCTCACCTACCGCATCAGAGATGTCACTATTCTGTGTCAGGCTGGTAGTCACCTTTATTACTCCTTTCTAATTCATTGATTCAAATCCTTAGGAGTTGTCCTTATGCATCGAAGCTCTCAATTAGCAACGTTCGGATGTCAGTCTTCATATTGATTCATTGTCAGTACTTCAAAACTTAGATGCTTGAACTCCACGATTTTGATGCAGATTGTTCTCGGACCTTTATCGTAGTGTCTTTGTTGAATGTTGCTTTGACTGGTAGAGACAACACTACGATTCTGAAGAGTGTTCTTGGATCTTCAATGTAGAACACCTCTTCCTTTACTTGTACAGTGCTTCAACACTTTTGCTTACCTCGACTTATCTCAGGAACTGATATCTTGACTTGTTATTCTGGCATCTTCTGAATATCAAGACACTTCAGATTTGTGGCATACCCAGCTCTCTTTCTCCTAGTGATCTCCCGTTCACCTATCTTCAATGGTCTGACCCATGCTTAATCACTTCTGTCTTGTTCTTCATAAGCTGGCCGCTATCTATGTATAAATTGTATCAGTTCCTTCTTCATTTTCCAAACACTACGATACTAAGTGATTCTCAATATCGTTGTCTTCTGTTCTGTTGACAGCATCTGCACTTACTGACTTTCACTAGTCAGCTACTATGTCTGAAGTCTTCTTCTGATTTGCTTTGTGGAAGACTTCATCTTGAATGGCTTCACAACTTCAATCTGCATGTTGATTGATTTGATGCTTGTATCTTCTGTTAGCTTGCATGCCATTCGTTGAGTGCTCTCTGGTTTCCTTGGAATGTATCTTTGTAGCTCAAACCAGAGGCTCCATGCTTTGGATATTCTGGGAGTGCCCATTTATTGAGAATCGTGTTGACACTACGATTCTTCCCTTGCGTTGTGAGCAACCTTTGTAGATGTGACACCCCCAAATCCATGTTCCTTCGAAACCTCGGATTCGGTGCAGTCACGATACTACTATCGCCAAACTATTACATCTTTTATTCATTACTAAAAGAATATAACTTGCTTTATTACAATTTAGAATATAAATTCTATTTATATCCAAGATCTCGTCTTTACATTATATTCGATGTTACTAAAATGCTGAATAATTTAAACTTTTCAATATAAAATCTTTTATTAATTTCATAACTTGAATCAATTACAAAACCCTGAATCAACTTTATAATGTGATTCATCCTATTTAAGTTATCGTATAACGTTTACAACTCAACTCGATATCCTCTATGTATTAACTAATACATATTTACAGTACGACAAGTTTTAAACAACGTATACAATTATCAAATACAACTCTTAGAACCTAAACAGGGTTCAAACGATAATCTAAATAGTATTATTCGTTGCGATACTATCTATCTTTATCAATCAAGAAGCACGAAATCTTTATCGTAAGTCCTTAACCTGCAAAAGTGGTTATTTGCAAGAGTGAGCTCGATAGCTCAGCAATTCTAATAGTTTTCATGCATCACATAGCATATAACGTCATACTCAGTTTATGCATTTATAAACAGTTTATATTTACTACGCATGTTATTTTTCACATAACAAGTATATCATCAAAGATCAACTTTCAATCTCATTTATATCTCATATACAGTTCATATATAAGTTTACATTATCACAGCATAATATAATTCAACTAACAGCTATTGAATTCATATATCAAGTAGGAACTGAAAGACTTGCCTGATTCGTAGTTTAACAACTACGACTTAACTGCTTATAGATATCTGCACTTCGTGTAATCTTACACAATTATATTAATCATAGAGATCACACTTATCAGTTATACACTTCCATACATTCTCAATATAATAATTAGTATTGCATTGTTGTCTAACTTGGTTCTTAGAACCTTCGTCTTACTTTCTTATCGTATTCTTAGAATAACTATGTACGTATAAGTATACTTTAACCATACGTACTTACTACCATTCTCTACATATACATGCCCGTCTACGCAAATATACGCTATTAACCGTCGAAGTCAGATTCAAATATTAGCATATGGTCCTACATAGCATGTATACACATTAAAGGATACTTTCATGCTCGTTTAACCTTTTCATGTTCAACTTACATGATATAGGTTCTAAGTCAACATTCTAACAATTGAAGGCCACTCAAGGTCATGAACATCACAAAGTTCATCATGCTAGTTCTTTAAACACATAAAGTATTCATATAACTCATACTGGGCATGTTCATGAATATTCATACTTTATACATGTAACTATCACGATTATTAGTTTGAAAACATGCTTCGTTTACACTAAACTTGGTTTCATGATATGTAGTCATGGTATATATATACATGTATGATACATGAGAGAGTCCAAGAGTGCTATCACATATGTTCATAAATATCAAAATCCCAAATCTTAAGGTAACATGTTATCGTCCACGTTCAAAGCTCACATTTCCATTAGTGAAGCTTACTAACAAAACCTAACATGTTCATGCTATCTATATATAGGTTGACATATCCAATATGCATTTCTAAGTCATCTAAACATGCTCACAAAATCAAAATATATACATGCTATGTATACGTCCAAGTTCAAATCTAAAACTAGAAGTTTCATTTTAAAATTATACGTTTTCCTTCCATAGTACATACTAACATGGCCATGCATGTACATGTAGTATCAAGAACACGTACTATAAGTTAATACCAACTTCCATGCATGTCTAGGCCGTACAAATATGCTTACAAGGTCAGAACACGTATGTTTATACAAGTATCAAAGTTCATATCGAAAATCATATGTTTTATTTGAAAATTTTGAGTTCTTCATCAATAATGTATACTATCATGCTTATGTCATGTTATGATACTCATATGTACATGTTATTTAAGTGTGCATGCTTATTCTAATTATATAACTTATGCTAGCATATAACAGAACCTGCAACAGAAACAAAACCCAGAAACTGGTACCGGCGCAGCTGCGCAGCTCCCCAGTTCAAAACTGGTGCAGCTGCGCAGGGCCTTGGCCAACTCAAGTCTGGTACCGGCGCAGCTGCGCCGCTGGCCAGTACAAAATTGGCGCAGTTGCGCAGGTGGCCGGCCAGAAACAGAGCAGCTTTCTGCTCGGCAGACTGCAAACCCAACTCACAAATTTCCTACGAAATTCATTCCAGATATATTCTAACACGGTTCTAACATATCTATAAACTAGTATAGCAACTAAGGAGCAATTAACAAACATTGCTTGATCACATAATCATGGATTCCATACTCAATTCACAAGTGATTTTTAAGAAATTCTAGAATTCTTCAATTATCAAAGTAAGAACACCGATATGTTACCTTTGTGATATGAAATGCTAACTTTTGCTTCCAATGACAGATAGCTCAATGGTTCATCACTCTCACACTCTATAAGGACTTAGCAGAATTTTAGCAATTCAATTTGAGAGGAGAAGAGCTTTATTTTATAGACAATCCATTACCTAGTCCATGAATTTACTCACCATTTCAAACTAATGGAAGGAACAAGAATCTAATGGTTCATGGAGATTAGGTAGATGGTTGGTAAATCCCATCATCATCTCCACTCCTCTTGCACTCATTAGCTAGGATTGATGAAAATGAGAGAAGAGATAGAGTAGCTTGTTCCATAGAGTTCACGTGAGAGGGAGATGGGTCTATCAGTATGGGACAAGGAACATATTCTCAGCATTACCAACATATAAACACCTAATATTAATACTTAGGCTATATACATGTATATGGCCTATACACTTAGGTTAAAAATGGGGTTACCATGTAATCCTAATAAATAAATACTACTATTATGTAGTAAATTTTAACTCACACATATAAAATCCATGTACAGTTCATCCCACCGGATATAATTCTTTTGGGTACCATCACAGTGTATTGTCTCCTTTATTATTAAATTTCATTAATTCAATAATTGTTTACTATATATTCATGATATATTATTTATTTTATACACATTGTCACACCCACATTTCATGTATCTCTTACAACTCAATAAACTTTACTATATAGTTTATATTCATAAATAACATAGTCATATTGCACTTTATATTTCGTACAATATATAGTTAGTTACTATACGTTATACTTTAATATCGCATGGTTGCACATAGAATTTAATAAATTATTTATCTTATCAATTAATTAATAATAATATTAATTAATTTATTTCTCATTTAATCAATGGAATTATAATTTCCATAACAATTAATTAACATTTATATAGTTAATTATCTTATTATATTTATAACAAATATACTTATTATCATGCTATCACTCGCAATAATAATAATTCAACATACCATCAAATAATTACTAAATACTAGTATATTGTCCATAACAATAATTAATATTATAAGACAATATATCTCATTCCTTATCAATACAATTCCGATTATATCTATAATCAATTTCCTTATTATTATACTATCACTAGTTATAATAATAAATCAACATATTATTATAATAACAATTAATATAGATTAATTGTTTAATTAATAATTCTCCCGTCCTTGAATTAATTAATTCATTACCGAATCTATTATCGTGCCACACAAGGCATCTCCCACAAGCTTAATCTTAAGCTTATTATTATTCTCATCACTTACTCATCTCTCACCACATTACTACTTATAACATGTTCAATTAAATTAGAACTATTAAGTCCAAGGTCCACATATAAATATATTATAAATTATATATTCAAATATTATTTATAACACTTACGGTACTATAACAACTCAAGTTATTAAAATAACTTAGTTTCCCTTTTATAAATTAAACTCCTTTTGAAAATACATTAGGGATTATGTATTTAGCCCTAACATAAAATATTATGTTTTCTCCAAATAAAGATATTCATTATTAGAAAATACTTTATTTATTTACTCAAGATATTATAATATAATATAATATCGAATAATTACATGTACAACACATGTACATATATAGAAAATAGATAGTGAGTTTATTTTCTATTATAATAAATTATTTCTATCAATTTATTTACATATAGCAAATATGTTTGAATATATTTACCATATTAATTAATCATACCTATTACCTCATACAAAAACATATAAGGAAATATTATTATTCAAAAATAACATTTCCTCATTTATTAAAATAATTCAATATTAGAATTTATTTTAATATCCTTTATTAAAAAATATATAATAATTATTTCTCTTTCTTTTCTATAAATTGTTCCCCAAAACAACTTCTTCAAATATTAAATCTTCATTTAAAATATAATGATTTTCATCTCCCTTTAATAACGTATATATATATTTAACGTTATTCGCACATTAGACTTTCTCACATATTACCACTCTAAGTAATATATATAAAAAGTATCAACTATAATTACAAATTCAACACACTTATTAATTCACTCCTTTACTTAAGTAAATTAAATACTGTACTATATCATCATAGTTAATTAAGGTTCAATACTCTCATTATATTATTCCATAATATAACTCCCAACTTAATTTAACTAATATTTATTCTTATTAGTTAATTCCTTAACTAACTCATGCTTCACTATCCAAACCTATTCACGGATAGCTTAAATGCTATTAATAACCTATATTATAAACATACTAGTTATTAATACACATACACAAGAATATGGTGATTATACATTAAGGATTTTTAATGTCACCAACTTACTATGATAAAATAATTATATAAATTATTTAATACCGATAGATAAATCTTATCCATCTTCTTTTATCTCAATTGAATCGTCTCTACGCTAAGTAACAAATATATATTAATAATATATTTATAAATCACAAAAACACATATTACATAGTCCATATTACCCTATGTAATATAATACCACATACCTCATATCATATAAAAATACTCTTATTCGAACCCATCTCACCGTTTAAGAATTTTATTTATTAAATCCTTATTTAATAATATCTGAAAATTTGGGTTCTTACAGTAGAAGCCTGAGTTTTGCAGACTACGATTTAGCCTTGTTGCTGCAGACACTACGACTTCGAGATCAGACCTTGACAGACTACGATTTCTGCCTTCATGCTTGCTGTCCTCGTCTGATCTGGCTCGACCACGATCTCTGCCTTTGATGTGATCAGTAGACTCCACTATTTCAAGTGTAATCTACGATTCTTGACTTAGCTCTGGCAGTTGCTCGATAGGCTTATAGACAGGCTGTCTCTACGATTCTGACCATGACTTCCTCAGCAGACTACGAATCTGAGAAAGCTCTTCTCGACACACTATGATTTTTTCTCGTTTCTCCTGGCAGACTACGAACTCCGAGATCTACTATCCTTGCAGACTACGATTCCGCCTTGATAGTTCTCGAGTCTTTCTTGTCTCTCCTGGCAGACTACGATGCTGGTGCAGTGCTCGACGATCAGACAAGCCTATCTATTACATTGTATAAGATCAACTTAACAAGCTTGATCTTTCTATATTTATAGTCCTTGTACATCATTTCTTTTTAAGGACTTTACAAAGCTGTTTTGCTTATGTAGGATCAACCTAACATATTTGATCAATTCATTCTAAGTCCTTGTACATATATTCCTATTATCTATCAAAGGACTTTACAGCTTTTGTCAATGCAAGCATACTTGCATATTCATTCATTTATATCATAATCAAATCATATATAAATAGGAATAACATTCTTATGTATATTCCTAACAAAAGAGATACGCGGGTTCCTAGGAAGGATCAATTTCATAAGCAGGTTCATTACCCAGTTCACAGCAACTTGTGAACCCATCTTCAAGCTGCTAAGGAAGAATTCCTCCACCAAATGGAAAGAGGATTGCCAAAAAGCCTTCCTTGCCATCAAAAAGCATCTGATCGAAGCACCAGTATTGGTACCCCCAAGGGATGGAATTACCCTGTTTATGTACTTGTCTGTAAATTCCAATGCAATGGGTTGCATGCTAGGACAAAAGAATGATAGTAGCAAGGAGAGAACTATCTACTACATCAGCAAAAGGCTCAGCAGCGGTGAGCAAAAGTACACGCTGATTGAAAAGACATGATGTGCATTAGCATGGGCCTCTATGAGGTTGCAACATTATCTGCATGGGCACACAACCTACCTCATATCCCGCATGGATTCGCTGAAATACGTATTCAATAAGACAATGTTAAATTGTCGACTGTCCAAATGGCAGTTGATCCTACAGCAGTTCGACATTATCTATGTAACTCAGAAGTCCATCAAAGGTCAAGGCATTGCAGATCAACTGGCCAAAGCACCATCAGGAAGGTTCGAACCTCTGGAGACTTACTTCTCGGATGATGGGATCATGACGATTCAGCAATGTCTTTCAAAGAATACAGTCCATCCATGAAGAATGTATTTCGATGGAGCAGTAAACATGGAAGGTGCCGGAGCTGGGGCAATCCTTATCTCTGGTACAGGAGAACAATATCCTGTAGCTACCAAGCTGCAGTTTGTCAATACCAACAATATAGTTGAGTATGAAGGCTGCATAATGGGGTTGAAACTAGCCCAATCTATGAGTATCAAGCATCTATTGGTCTTTGGAGACTCTGAATTGGTTATCAGACAAACCACTGGGGCATATCACACCAAAGAGCTGCATTTGCTGCCCTATCATCGGCAGGTCGTCAAAATATCCATGGGATTTGAAGACATAACCTTCATCTATATACCTCGGGGTAGGAATAACTTTGCTAATGTATTGGCGATGTTGGCTTCCTTGATCCGCATATCCAATAGGAGTGGGATTCTCGATATCAAATTCACAAGCCAAAAGACCCCGACATACGGGAATTACATCGGAGAAGTATCAGATGAGATACCTCCTATCAATAAGCCTTGGTATCAAGGCATCGAGGAATATCTCCGAGATGGATCTACACCCGCTGGGGCAAGCCATTCCAAATGAAAGTGGATTCACAAGATGGCCATGAAGTTCTATCTGAGCGGAGACGCACTCTACAAAAGAGATGTTGGAATAGGGATTTTAAGATGCATTAATAAAGATCAAGCTCAAAGATTGATGGATAAAGTCCACTGTGGAGTCTGTGTTCTACAGCGGTTATCTGCTAGCCAAGAAGATATTAAGATCAGGACATTACTGGATCTCTCTTAAAGCTGACTGCGATGATCATTTCAGGAGATGCTTTCAATGCCAAGTACATGGAAATGCCATTCATGCGCCTCCGAACGAGCTGCACAACATGAGTTCACCATGGCTTTTCTCTATGTGGGGAATGGATGTGATAAGCCCAGTAGAACCCAAAGCCAGCAATGGTCATCGATTCATCTTCACCATGATCGATTACTTCACCAAGTGGGTTGAAGCTGCCTCTTTTCCCAAAGTTGCAAAAGAGGTCATCATTGGTTTCATCAGAAATAATGTCGTCTGTCGATATGGACAACCGGAGGTGATCGTATCAGACAATGCCAAGTACCTAACTAATCAGATGATGAGAGAACTATGCAGCAAGTTCCACATCAAGCATCTCAATTCTGTTATCTATCGGCCCAAGATGAATGGTGTTGTCGAAGCGGCCAACAAGAACATCAAGAAGATTATGCAGAAAATATTAGCCAATCAAAAAGAATGGCCTGACCTGTTGCCTCTAACCCTGTTAGCATACAGGACGTCAATGCATACTTCTACTGGGGCTACCCCCTACTCATTGGTCTATGGCATGGAAGCAGTACTTCCCATAGAAGCAGAAATGGAATCTCTGAGAGTTTTGATAGATGCTCAGATGGAGGAAGACCAGTGGTTGCTAGATCGGTACCATCAACTGTCCCTGATAGATGAAAAGAGGGCTATAACCATTTTCCACAAGCAGTTATTTTAGCAATGGATTGCTCGGTCATACAACATGAAGGTCCGAATCCGGCAATTAAAAGAAAACGACTTGGTGCTGGAGAAAGTTTTGGCCAATCAAGACGAAGCCAAAGGAAAGTTCGCCCCAAATTGGGAAGGCCCTTTCATTATCAAGGAGGTGTTGACAGGAGGAGCTATCAGACTGTAGTAAATGGACGGGAACGAATTTCCCCAAATCATCAACTCAGACACCATAAAAAGGTACTATATCTGAAACACATGCATACCAGCATCCTGGTCCTGTGAATCAAATCAGTTCAATTTTCACTAGAAACTAAACTATGAATGACCAGATCTCCCTTAACCTAGGAGTACGTAGGCAGCCATTCCTGGTGCGGTCAAACCAAACAAAACTCAAAAACTTATCAAACCAAACTCAAAAGAGGCACTTCTCAAGCTTCTCTCACACAAACAGAACTACGAATGACCTGATCTCCCTACACCCGGGAGTACGTAGGCAACCATTCATGGTGCGGTTTGATCTTCAAGAAAAAAAACCCAATAAAAACCAGTCCTAAGACACTGAAACCATATAAAACCTAAATTCTATCAAGCCTTCATAGTCAACAGACTCATCTGAGATATTCTCTGACATCTCAATGTCAGTCCATCAAGGAAAAGCTCATGATATATCAACAACAACAAGTCATGAAAGAAGTGGTAATCACTCAGCAATGACAATATATATCCAACAGGGAAGTGAATCAAAATTTATTTCTCTGATATATAATATTGTTTAATATATACAATGTGTCCTGTGCATGACAAAAATGGCTGATCTAGTATGTGCAAGAAAAATAAAGCTAGTCTATGGACCCATGGACAAGCGGGATAGCAATGCCAATATGGCATCTCGCTCTAAAGATGGAGGAGTCTCTGCCAGTGCAATACCCTCAGCCTCCATACGAGCCAAAACATCCACGGCCATCTTCATAGTGGCACTATGATCATCAATATAAACACTCATCTCGGCAACCAGACCATGAGTATAAGATTGGAGAGCGGTACTGTCGGCAATATGGAAGTCCCGGGAAGCTATGGCCTAATCCCTCTCCACAAAAGCAGCATCCCTGGCAATCAAAACCTCCTCAATATCCTCAAAGGCTGTGTCTCTGGCAGATCGGATCTCATCCCTCTCTACAAAAGCTGTATCTTGGCAATCAATGTCTCCTCAATCTCGACAAAAGATGCATCTCAAGAAGATCGAGCCTCGTCTCTCTCAGCCGATGTCATATCCCGAGTGGCTCGAGCTTCATCTCTCTCAGCAAAAGCTATGTCTCTGCCAGACAGGGCAGTCAACATCAGCGCCCTAGCCTGATCTCTCTCAAAGGTCATCCTACCTAGGGAGTCTGCCAAAGCTGGATCTATCCCAGCAGGAATGATCAGCGGATCACTAACTAGTGCTGCTTTTAAACCTATGAACAAATCATCCTCCATAGGAGAATCAGAATCCTTTATAGGCTCCTCCTCCTCTGAGTCCACAATCGGAGCTGGTTGGATGAATGCAGCTGATGCTATATCGCTCTCCAACTATGCCACATACTCTGGAGAACAGTCTGGATGGCTAGTAGAGAAATCAGCCCTCTCCCTATAAGTCCAGCACTCATAAATCCTGATCAAGTCGGCTGACGACATAGAAGATGCTGACATCCGCTGATCAATAGCCCCCTCAAAATAGTGCAGGCTTTGAAACTGATCGAACTGACCCATAACTGCCAGAGGGTGGTAAGTGGTCACTCCCCTCAAACCCGCTTGGGGTAAGTAGTCCATTCTGGATGCATGGGTGATAAAACTTTAAGGGCAGACTAGCCCTGAGCAGGACAAAATTGAGAAAGGATGCACAATATCATACAGGAAGGCTGACCATGCCTCCACATCCGCACACTTCGTCGGCTGAAAGGAGTATGACATAGCTATCTCGTGGGTGAAACAATACCCCTGATGTCTAAAGAAGCCTATCGGGCGCAAGTGGGACATGAGCCATACGTATAACAAGATAGAGCTACCTCTAAAAAACCCCTCTGGATGGGTACTGCAGTAGGTAGCTGACCTCAGTGTCTTAGCCAATATCATCGGTAGGATGGTACAACCCTGTCTCTAAGGGCCCGAACCACGACCATCAATCCGACGTCCAAGTGGTCCAAGGGTAGTGGCATATAAACGTAGGCCAAAATGCACATCAAAAAGACGTCTACACGGGCGAGCTGCCACTCATCTACCGAAGTGATAAAATCCTCAGAATGTCGCTCATAGCTATCTAGTCGATCGAAGCGATCGATCAAAAAGTCTATGGATATCACATATCCGACAATAATCTCCTCAGTGATAACTCGGCGTCTCAGACCTGACATAGTCATGAATGGTCTCCGTATGTCACTGATGGCTGTACGAGCGCAAGGCAGATCCAATGCCAAACCTGTAAGACGCTCATACTCCTCTAAGGTAGGAGTCAACTCGTGGAGTCCAAAATAGAAAATATATCAATCAGGTATCCAACATGATAAGATGCCATCCACGAACCCATACAGAACCTGGAAAGCTAAAAGGGCAAGAGAAATCCCTAACATCTGGTCTACGTCCCTCTGGCTGGGAGGGGCAGACTATCATACCACGACTGCAATGAAGATGCCACCGAGGACGGTGGCGAGTGCTCAATAGGGCTGACAGTGGACGATGACATCTGTATCACCGTATCACAAGACCATCTAGGGGTCAAATCTGAACTCCTCTGTCTAAATGCATATCTATGACATAATACATACATAATGAAAATGATAAACATGATGCAATAGATAAGAAATATCATGCATAACTATAATAAACTATCTACTGCAAGCATCATCTCTGTCTGCTAATAAAGTGCAAAATAAAAGTATAGGGATATGGGGCACAACCCCCCAACTACTAACAGTAGCCTATCAAAATAGAGCACAGCCGCCCAACATCCACAATAGTGGCCAACCAAAAGATATAGCTATAATAGCTATCCAAAAAGATCCAAAATATATACACTCAGGGTGGTTAACCTGCTCCATCTCCTCTGTGGACACAAAGTCTTGGCCATCAAGAATGTCAGGGCGGTACAAGGGAGGATCAGCCCCTGTATAACTGCTGGAAAATGGACCTGTGGAAGGGCCCGCACCAGAACCAGATGGATTAAAAAAAGATGCCTCTGATGGATCTCGATCAAGATGCCTGATAAACAAATAAGCTCTCTCCAACTCCTGGGTCAGTCCTGTAATCTGGTCCAAATGAGTAGGCTCCCTGACGCAAGCTATCCAGTTTGTCATCATCACAGGCCCTGGCACCATATCTACCATGAACTAGGTGGCACGAGTCTGAGCTCCAATCGTACGAGGACTCCACCAGTTGTTGAATGCCTCCTAGCTATATGGACCCTCTAACAGGGTAAAGCCATCTATGCCCTCCATCAAAATATCTGTGAGTGGCTGGACTAGTGGACAATGATGCCAAGCCAGAGGAACAAAGGTAATGCGGATCTGCTCGATGATACTCCTGAGAGCACGCTCTCCTAAATAGAGCTCCCAACCTCCCTCTGTTAAACATAGAACTCTGCGGGTCGACAATACAAACTCCTGGCTAGTGGGGAAGCCTCCCTCAAATCCAACAGTCAAAAAGTCTGAGGTATAGAGGATCCACGAGATCGATCCAGCCTTCAAAAGCTCCAGCTGAAGGCGGGAATGGGTGAATCCCTCAATAACTGGGACCTCCGTCAGAGTGGAGTGATGCCAACGCCGTCCTCGGAGATAAGTCTCCAGGCCTAAAGTGGTAGCGGGACGAAGGCAAGGAAGCCTCTTATATGCCCAGAACTGGCCATGTAAATATCAAAAGTCCTCAGTGACCAAGACTGACAAATGTAAATGCAGAAATTAAAAAGGTACAAGAAAGATGTACTCACTAGCAGAAATGGGTAGAACCCTAACCAAGCCTCAGTCACACCTTCCGAGCGCATGCGCATACCTCAAAGAAAATAAGTGAAGGTGTAGGTACCCCAATCAAAGTTACTGAGGCGCTCTACATGTCGAGTGGCGCTGACCAGGGTAAAGGACACCGTCGCTGAGTTATCCGCCAAAAAATAACCCCTGATGATCACCAGAAACAATCGCCTCAAGATGCGATCCCTAACCCTCTGATCATCAGGTAGAGGCTCAAGCAAAGCCCCACTTTGGGCATCTACGCTCAAGGGACCAGATCGGACATTGTCGTCGTAGGAACACCCAGCAGGGATCGAACGGTAGTGGGTGTAATGTCAACTACGACAGGCACTGGCTCACCCTCGAACTCTATGCCAGTGATGAACCTCCAGTCCATAGGGGTCATCATCACCTCACAGTCCAACAAATAGAGAGACTGAGTCTGGTGAAACCAGCGCTCAGACAGAGCCCTCATATAACCCCAGGGGCAACGGCAGAGAAGAATAGAAAAGAATGCCTGAACCTCCCAGGTATCAACAATATCCCTGTAGTCCTGGTGGAGAGTGTGGTATAGAGAGTGCACATTAAACCAGTTCCCTCGAGGCTGCTTAAAGCCAGGAACCTGCATCAAAAGCCAACCCATGTCAAAAACCTGTGCCCCAAGAATGGCAAATGAAAGAAAAAAAATCCAGAAAGAAGGAAGCTTCAGTCACCTCGTTGGCATGAAGAAATCTCGAGGGATGACGACTCAAATCTCCCAACAGCTCCTGGGTGGGCACAACAATGCTTGGAAGCTCTGCACTGGGGCCTGGCCTAGAACAGGAGAAACGAATGGAGCATCCTCATCATCTATATCTACTGGCGGCTCAACCCTGTCTGAATGAATCACTGACTCGGCCAATCTGCGAGGCGACCAGGCTGGCCGTGGCTGAGGAACACCAGAGGCATTCCTCTGTCTAACTTCTAAAACGACCCTACTAGCACTCCCAGGTCTATCTCGGTCCATCACCTGGACAAAGTCTCCAAATCACCTCAGAAAGGGTGTGGTAAGCCTAAAACCTGTGACTTATTAATTTAAATCTGTACTTTATGCATTTCTAAGTCCTAAAACAAGCATGGGTTAGTCAAAATCCCTAATAGAGTCAAAACTGCATGTTTATTAAATTCTCGGGCTTTTGAAAAAATTTCGCCAGAGTCTCCTTTGTAAAATGGACTATCCGCATGTACACAAGCATGTCTAGGTGGCCATTCAGTAGCACACCTTCCCAAAAATAGGAACAGTTCATATTTATGAAATAAAATCAAAATTAAACTTCACATGGTAGCCAAATTATCATGGACTTTTTTTAGTTGAAAATCCAGGCTCACTGGCCTCAAAAAGGATGAGTAAACTGATCAAAAAAAGTAAAAATTGACTGCCTCAGAATCTGAATTTTCTTACATCAAAGTGTGCATTGTAGTAAAATATGCATACTTATGAAGTCAAAAAAATTTAGCAGGTCATATAAGCATACATTTTTGATACATTGCGTTCAGAAGCACCCTACGTGGTTTATATACTTCTAATGGTTAAAACTTGAAAAGAAAGGATCTAAATGTTACCTGAGATGTGTAGAACGCTTACCCGCTGACGAAATCTAAAAAAAGCTGCCCGAACACCGTAGATCTGAAAAAGAAAATTGAATTTTATTTAAAACTTAAAACTAAAATTAAAATTATGAACTCCCCGCTGCCCAATATAAATCAGCAGGAAGGAGCGGGCCTACCTGCGGCTGTCGCACCCCTACATGCGACTCCCCAGGGTGGGCCCCGATCCCTCCGGCTTGGTTCAATTCGAGTTGAAATGGAGTTTATATGAGCTAAAAAGTCAAATCTGAGAAAAAATCAATGATGAAAACTGCTGAAAAACTGCACAAAACTGTCAAAAATTGCCACTTTCGAAGAGTCGGGTACAGACCGATGACAGTTCAGTTGTTGGCATAACCCCAGTGCGAAGCATTGGGTACATACCGATGACACTTCAGCCATTGGCTCAACCCCAGCGAAGCGTCGGGTATAGACCAATGACAGTTCAGCCGTTGGCACAACCCCAACGAAGCGTCGGGTACAGACTGGTGACAGTTCCGCAGTTGGCTCAACCCCAGGGAAGCGTCGGGTACAGACCGATGACATTTCAGCCGTTGGCACAACCCTAGCAAAGTGTCGGGTACAAATCGGTGATAGTTCAGCCGTTGGCTCTACCCTAACGAAGCGTCGGGTACAGACCGATGACAGTTCAGCCGTTGGCACAACCCTAACGAACCGTCGGGTACAGACCGGTGACAGTTCAGCCTTTGGCTCAATCCCAGTGAAGCGTTAGGTACAGACCGGTGATAGTTCAGCCTTTGGCTCAACCCCAGAGAAGCGTCGGGTACAGACTAATGACAGTTCAGCCGTTGGCTCAATCCCAGCGAAGCGTCGGGTATAGACCGGTGACAGTTCAGCCGTTGGCACAACCCCAACGAAGTGTCGGGTACAGACCGGTGACAGTTCAGTTGTTGGCTCAACCACAGCGAAGCGACGGGTACAGACCGATGACAGTTCAGCCATTGGCACAACCCCAGCGAAGCGTCGGGAACAGACCGGTGATAGTGCAGCCGTTGGCACAACCCCAAAGAAGCATCGGGTACAGACCGATGACTGTTCAGCTGTTGGCTCAACCCCAGCGAAGCGTCGGGTACAGACCGATGACAGTTCCGTCGTTGGCTCAACCCCAGTGAAGCGTCGGGTACAGACCAGTGACAGTTCAGCCGTTGGCTCAACCCCAACGAAGTATCAGCTGTTGGCCCAACCCCAACGAAGTATCAGCCGTTGGCTCAACCCTAGCGACACCTCAGCCGTTGGTGCAACTCTCACAAAGCATCAGAAGTGATCCGGTGACGAAAATAATATAATAATCCATCCCCGATGATGGAATCTGTTATACACATCCTCAGAGGGAGTACCAAGAAGGATTGGTGATTCAACCCCCTGTTGCAAACTACCGGTGTAAACTATCATCAAGATAGGCATCGAAAGCACCCACTAAGGTAATTAGGTAACCAAGATATATCCCCAGTGGAGGAACCTTCAAAAATGTACAACGGCATCAGCCGAAGGGAAATATGCCTTAGGGAGAGTTTTGACAGACGTGGGAAACCATTGGTCTCAAACCAAGGTAGCATCAATAATGTCATCCCCATCAGAGTCGACCAATCTATCACAGATAACGTCATCCCTAGCAGAAAGTGACAAGAACATTCTATGATAGCTTAAATCTGGTATCCTACCAGTAACCGCTTGACGGTGCTGCCCCAAAGGTTATCATGAATGGCGCTATCCTCAGCAGAGAGTGACGTGAACATTCAATGATAACCCTAACCCCTCGTAGGTATTTAACATTCATCACATATCATCTCATACATTGCCTTGCCTTTGCATTTGCATTTCTAGTGTCTAGCAATCTTTATCCTGTTCATTCCATTACATTTCATGAACATGATAAAGAGGGGCATCTATAGACACTCAAAATTTCGTTTCCCTATTACTAACACTGTAGGAGGGCAAAATTATCTCATCAAATCAACCTCGGTCTCAATACCGGGCCATCAATTCAACCCTGGTCTCAATATCGGGCCATCAATTCAACCCCGGTCTCAATACCGGGCCATCAATTCAATCCCGGTCTCAATATCGGGCCATCAATTCAACCTCGGTCTCAATACCGAACCATCAATTCAACCACAGTCTCAATACCAGGCCATCAATTCAACCCCTGTTTCAATATCGGGCCATCAACTCAACCCCGATCTTAATACCGGGTCACCAACTCAGCCCCGGTCTCAACCCAGGAGGTACAGGTCAGCCCCGGTCTCAACCTGGAAGTTACAAGTCAGCCTCAGTCTCAATACCAAGTCACCAGGTCAGCTCCGATCTCAACCCGGGAGGTATAGGTCAGCCCCGGTCTCAACCCGAAAAGTACAGGTCAGCCCCGGTCTCAACCCGGGAGGTACAGGTCAGCCCCGGTCTCAACTTGGGAGGTCAGGTCAACTTTGAAAATAATACTAAAGCCTCCCAACATCTCCAGAGGAAAACCTAGAAGGACCAAGTCAGCCTCAGAGACAACCCTGAGAACCAACAGTATCGGCTGGGATCCAAACCTCGGAGACAACCCCAGGAAGTCAGTTAAAGGCCATGCCAGCACTAAGGGCAACCTCAGGAGGGGAAAAATGGTTATTTTACCAACTTGAAGTCGATTCGGTCAAATTCAAGCCGAATTGATGCCACCAAGGGTAGAACGAAGCATAACAATGATCCCGAGTGGAAACAGCGCAAGACAGCTCAACAGACAAACTGCGAGGAATCAAAGACCTGGTTATGAACCCGTCTTTTTGGACTCAGAAAATATTTTATCCCATGTCATTGCAACACTCTCGGCGAGGGATTTCCAAAAAGGAACAGCACGCCTCAAACGGACGCTCCAATCAAAAGTTATAAAGTTTCAAATCTTACCTCGCGTTGCTCAGAGTGCACGTACTTCGATGTAACTGGACCCGCCATGTGGAGCCGCACCTCTACCTGCGGCTGCTGCAGGTAGAGCTGCTTCTCCTGGGTCTATATATATGAGGTGACCCCCAGCTCATTTGATAATTTGAAAACGCTCTGAACCTTGCTCGTTTGGTTTCTCAGCCATATTCTTGTCTTCCAAGCCCAAATTTTTTCACTCTAACACATAGATATACCCACATACTACCACATATCAAAAATTAACCAGTAAATTTGGACGTTTAAAGCTTACGATTTGGCAAAAAGCCTGTGTAGCAGTCCATTATAAGTATTTTTATGATTAGGAAGTTTGTATTACTACATTGCACTTTTATACACTTGCACGTTAAGTTTAATTTTCTGAATATGCCCGGAACTCAATTCCGTGGCCATTTTTGCTAACTTATGGTACATTTTAGTACCTAAACACATTTTCTGGCATTTCTACAACTCAGAATTGACGATTCGTCACTTCTAACGGCTTTTATATACTTATATCTACGTTTTTAGCAACTTCGCCAGACTGGGTTATCTTCCTAGTCCAGGTTTGGTTTTTTTTGTATATATTTAACTGTATATATACTAACTTTTCAATTCTGTCAAGCCCGGATGTCAAATTCGTGGTAGTTTACTGCTTTTATATATATATATATATATATATGCACCCTTCACCAGACTAGGTTATATATATATTTCTATTCCAGACTGGGTTATTTATGCCCGGACTGACATATATATATGCACCCTTCACCAGACTGGGTTATCTTCCCAATCCAGGTTTGACTATTTTTTCTATATTTAACTATATATATATTTCCATTCCAGTCCGAGCATCGAAGTGAAAACCCACCGCCCTTTACTATTTTTTTTATATATAGTTACATTTTGTCCAGCTTGGATCAGTCTGTGGCTTTTATACAGCTTTTATATATATATATATATATATATATATATATTTCTATTCCAATCCGGGCATCGGAGTGAAAACCCACCGCCCGTTACTGTTTTTCTATATATATTTACATTCTGTCCAGCCTGGATCATTCTGTGGCTTTTACACAGCTTTTATAAATATATATATTTCCCTTCCAGTCTAGGCATCGGAGTGAAAACCCACCACCCTTTATTGCTTTTCTATATATATTTACATTCTGTCCAGCCTGGATCATTCCGTGGCTTTTATACAGCTTTTATAAATATATATATATATATATATATATATATATATATATATTTTTTCATTCCAGTCCGGGCATCGAAGTGAAAACCCACCGCCCTTTATCGCTTTTATACATATATATATTTTTTATTCTGTCAAGCCTGGATTACTCCGTGGCTTTTTACAGCTTTTACAAATATATATATTTACATTCCAGTCCGGGTATTAGAGTGAAAACCCATCGCCCTTTACAGCTTTCGTATATATAATTATATATATATATATATATATATATATTGTTTTACTCATTTTTATTAAATTGTTGCTTTAAATATTCAATTGATATGAATTGGCATTGACATTTCTGCGGGCGAACTAGATTTCTTTGAATCTCGCCAATTCTAGCTTTCAAAAAGTTCAAAATAGGTCCAGACAGAACCGGAAAGCTAGAATGGTTGAGATTTATTTAAATCTAGCATTTTTCCTAGTTTTAGTTTGAAAAGATACCTCGCGGCCTTTAGATCGCTATCTAAGTGGGAACAAGACACTTCGGCCATGTGCGAGCCAGGATTTACTGATGAATCCTTGGTTCTAGCGATATTGGGATATAAATATATATTTGTTGTGCATATTTGAGATGTGCAGGTTTATTGGCTTCCCTATGTGAGCCTAGAAATCGTGGAATTCACGATCAAACTGATCTGAATCTGATTCCCACGATGGACAAACTCCACTTTACATATGTACCCTGCCAGTTTTTCTGTAAAATGTACATCTGAAATACCTTAAAATGATTATCCGGGTTTAAGGTCTTAACATAATGAGAATAATGGTTTGTCGTGTCAGAGTCACTCCAATGGCTGTCATGCCCATGAGAAGACCGACACTTGTATATATTTCTAGGGCCGAGGATGCTTCGCAGCCGGACAATCACCATTCAAATTGAGCCAAGGCTGAAAAAAATAAAATTAAAGTATCAATATATTTTAATTCCTATGTTAGCGTAAGGATTTGAAAACCAACCTTTCAAAACATCATTTTAATAATCTTGTCTAAAAGAGAGACTCTTGCAAATCAAATCAAACCCTTCGTACATAGGTTCAACGATGCATAAACATACTTTCCAATCAAAGCATAGGCCCAATTTCTTTCAGCATTCACACACATTGCAGATTTAAAAGGGAAATATTGAAAATATGCGGTACCGTGTTTACACGGGAGATGTGGGGTGCCTAACACCTTCCCCACACTTAACCAAGCCCTCAAACTCAAAACTTTGTTTTCAAAGATCAAGTTCGACAGTGTCCAGCAATTGAGCCTATGTCAAACAAATTCGGTTGAGTTGGTATAACCATTTCAAAACTACCAACTGGCGACTTTGTAAAACATTTAAATCGTCGACATGATATATGTTGGCCTTTTTCTAAAAAATCCTTCAAAACCTTTTTTCGCAATAAAAAGAGTAAGGGTAGAGATAACTTAGGAAGAGAGAAAGATCCGGGTTTGACCCGGCCCGAATTTTTCCACCGACATCGACAATATCTATATGTCAGCTTTATATTACGTTAGAAAGACAGTGAAAAAGTTAGAACATCAGAGTAAGAAAGGAGAGAAAAGAGAGAAGAAGAAAGAAAGAAAGAAAAGTTCTGTGAAATCAAAGATCATCTTCTTCTTCTTCTTCTATCAATCAAAGGTATAATCTAATTTAAGTTTTATTTTTCATTGTTATTCATAGTTTAGTTCTCTGTAATTTGGTTTTCATGATAATTATAATTTGATGATCTATGTATGTTCAATTATGTGTATAAATTGTTATATATGATTTATATAATAGTTTATGTGGTTCAATTCATGTAAATATGATGAACATGAAGAAATCATGTTCATAGCAATTTGCAGTAAACTATTTTGAAAATAGTTTCTTTAATATCAAAATTGGTGTTTGATTATGCTATGTTATATAAATTAAATTTAGATTATAAACAATATGTTAAGAAACGAAATTAACATGATTTGATTATGTGATTTGGTTGAAAAACAAAGTCACAGTGTTTATTTCTTCAAGAACACTTAACAATGGTATTTTCTTCAAAATCATAAAATTAAGGGTTTTTGATTATATGTTGTGATGTTTATATATATTAAAACATGTTAGAAGCTTAAAGTTACGATTTTATAAAGTTTTATATGCATTATATGTACTAAATTCTGAGTTTGGTGCGAGAAAATAAGCCAAAATGTCTTTTTTTCTGCACAGTTCGCGAACTGCTATTCCTCCTAGTAGGGACCCTCGCCCCAGCGGGCTCTAACCCCGCCCCGACGGGGGATACAGAGTAGAAATGTTTGTTTTGTGTAGCTTTTATCCATAACATAATGAGCTAACTTAATGTGATGAACCTGATGACATGTTAAGCATACATTGAGATGTTAGAACAATTCATTAACATATTTCACGTGATTAATTTGTAAGTTAGATACGTTATGTAAACCGTTATTCATAAAAGTCTAATAACGTGTTCAAGACTGATGTTCGTGATTCGATCAAACTTAGAATTAATTATTATTGCGAATGTAATGATATGTAGGGTTAATTGAGGAACGAGAATTGTAATTTGTAGCTTGTGCATGAGGCAAGTGTTCTAAACTCAAACTTTACTTTTATTGAGCAAGTTTTCTTACCCTAACTCGATTATGTTTACTTTTAATTGAGCAAGTTCATAAACTTTTCTTTTATATTATGAAATTTCTCTAACTATACCTTTATTTGAGAAAGTCCTTTCATTCTGTAATGGATAAGTATCTTATTGAAATAATGTAACCTTGACTTAATTATTCAAGCAAGGTCTTATCGTATCTTTCAAATGCTTTAAGTTTAATTCTAAAGCATAAGTTATTTCATAATTCTTTAGTTATTGAATTCTTAATTATTATAAGTTGATTCAATTACTCCTAAGTTGATGATAGTTGAACTCTAAATTACCCTTTGAGCTTATCCAAACCAAACTTTTTTTAGTGCGGACTCTTTAATTAATACTGAGATGAACAACCCTATTAATAGGGGATTACCATGTGAAAGCGTTAAGATGTTTGTGCACAATACATGGTACGAAGGGCTAAAGTGACACCCCCAAATTTGGGTTTCCTAACCTCGAATTCAGTGTTCACGATACTCAACAACAAACATACTTTCTAACTAATGCGGAAGAATAAACATATATTGTTTATCATAATAGTAATAAAGTCTTACAATCGTAGTCCCAAGGTTCTTTAACCTTAATTTAAAACGTACTCTTAATTCTATAAAGAGTTTACATAACCAAATAGCATTTAAAATAAACTAGTACATAAGCCTTCTCAAACATCTACTCTTGAACCTTCTCTTTTCCTTTGTCCCCTTTGGACGTTTCTATCTTAACTGAAATAAATGTCATGATATAGCAAGGGTAAGCAACTAATTTTCTTAGCAAGTTTATACACAAGGGAGATATATCATGATTAGAAAGAAGTTTAGATTTCAATGTTCAACAACAATATAAAATTGTGAAGGAACATGAATTAATAATCAACAGTTGAATAATTGAATAACAGGTACCGAGTGGTTTGAAATAACCATGAACATTTGCCAAGGTTCTCAGCATTTAAACTGGACCTTTTAATAAGTTTTGGTAATCAAGGGGATCAGCCTTTCATATCCCGTGATTTATGCATAAACACTTAATAATCCGGCATTGATATCATGCTTTAATCAAATTCATCCTTTTCTCAGCCAAGAGTTCTTACCATATCAATTTAATAAGAACAACTTTTTAAAACTCATTTGATTTAACAAATTTAGACATGCTTGATCTAGCTGATATAATTAGCATAGATCTATCTCATAAACAGTTCATGAATGAAAGAACTTTGGAATGTCCTCCTGTCTCACCTTCAATTGGTGATAACCGGTCCTCAAATCGATCTTCGAAAAGTACTTCGCCCCCTTTAACTGATCAAATAAATCGTCGATCCTGGGCAACGGGTACTTGTTCTTAATTGTGACTTTGTTCAACTCTCGGTAGTTGATACAAAGCCTTAATAAAATTGGTGCTCCCGAAGGTCATACGCTCGGTCGAATGTATCTCTTATCTAACAACTCTTGTAGTTGACCCATCAGTTCTTTCATTTCTATCGGAGCCATACGATACGGCGCTTTGTATATTGGTGTTGTCCCTAATGCCAAATCAATAACAAACTCTACCTCTCTATCCGGTCACAATCCCGGAATCTCATCTGGGAAGACATCAACGAATTCCCTTACAATAGGTATCTGACCCAGTTCACCCTCGACTCTGTGAGTATCCACAACGTGAGCCAAATAACCTATACAACCCTTCCTAAGCAACCTCTTTGCTTGCATCGTCGTTAGACAACAAGATTGTCTCGGCAATTTACTACCATGAAATACCACCTTCGACTTATTCGAAGTCTTCAGGTGCACGCACTTTTTCTTACAGTCAATGACCGCTCCGTGACTCGATAACCAATCCATCCTAAGGATTACATCAAACTCTCCAAGATGAATCGGTCTCAAATCCACGTTAAGCTTAAACCCTCTCAAATCAGCACAACAATTCCTATTAATGTAGTCTAGAAGGATAATTTCTTTGTTCGCTACTTCTACATTCATTGGGTGCTCTAATAGTTCACGAGGTAAATTTAATCTTTGAGCAAATTCATTAGATACAAAAGAACATGAAGCTCCCAAATCGAATAACACATAGGAATTTATATTGTTGATCAGAATAATACCTAACATCACCTCCCTGGATGCCACGACATCTTGCACTGTCATGTTGAAGGTCCTCGTTGTTGGCTTGTTTAGCTGGGCTGGTCCTCCACTGGTTGCCCTAGTGTTGTTGCCTCTATTTTTGCTTCCGCCATCCGTGCTTTTCTTCCTTGGACAGTCCTTGATCCGATGTCCCGCTTCTCCACAATTAAAACAACCTCCTTTCTTCGCCTTAAGACAATTGGGTGAAATATGCCCTTCTTGTCCACAACTATAACAGACCATTTTCCTTTCATGCACTCTCCCGAGTGACCCTTTCCACAATTCCCACATACCGACTTCTTCTGCTGCACGCTCTCTTGTTGAATTTCAGAATTGCTACCCCCACTGCTCCATTTACGCTCTTGTTGTTGCTGCCACCACTGCTAACATTCAAATTTCCTTCTTCTTGTTCTTTTCCCGATTATATTTCAAAACCGCTTCACTCCCACCTTCGGTAATGAGAGCTTTCTCCAACAAAGTTGAGAACGACTTAATTTGTAAAATCGCTACCTTGCTATAGATCCACGGCTTTAACCCATTTTCAAATCTTCTAGCCTTCCTCAACCCAGATTCCACCTGATGTGGAGCGAATCTGGCCAATTCATTGAATTTTACAGCGTACTCCGACACTAACATATTTTCATATTTCAGCTCCATAAACTTGACCTCCATTCTCGCCTGCGTACTCTCAGGGAAGTAGTTCTCGAAAAATAACGTCTTGAATGCTTCCCACGTCACGATTCCAGTTCCGGCTTTGCTCTGGTTGGCTTCCCACCAAACGTTAGCCTCACATTTCATTAAGTAGGTAGCAAAAATTATCTTCTTCTCCTCAGCGACTCTAGCAATAATAAAGGCCTTTTCAATCTCCTTGATCCACGTTTGGGCCTCTATGGGGTCTGTTGTTCCCCTAAACTCTAGCGGTCCTACTGCCTTGAAGTCTTTAAAATTGGCTAATTGGTTTCCTGTCTGGTTTCCTGCGGTTGGTGTTTGATTCCTCATAGCTTCTGCCATCATTTTAATAAAGTCTTGCATTGGGTTTGGTTGAGCTCCCTCTGTATTGTTAACCGACTCTTCGATCTCTTGGTTTCGTAGTACTCGTCTAGGCGGCATTATCTAGTTAAACAAAGTTCTAGCATATTACTCGGGTTTTATTATCATATAAGTATTTAGCATGTAATACAATAATGTATTCGAACAATCACATGATCATCATTTGAGAGTTTTAGATTACCAAACTTTGGAATTATGCTTCCCCGATTAATGGGTTAAGTTTGTTAAAAATACCGATTCAATTTACTGAATTTTCATAACATTAAACAGAAAATTTACTATGTAAATTCTCAAACACATATCATAATAATGCATTTATATTCATATACCAACTTTGGTGTCTTACACGTTCATCACATGTATATTTCTATAAATGCTACCATCCCATTTTAAATAACAAAAGATGGGATTCACTTAAGCCATTCTTTCCTACCTACATAAGTGGAAAATACAACCTACATACAAACTACCTCGCACCTGCTGAGGCTAATATAAACCCTAGTAAACCAAAAGTAGTACTAGTGCATCTATTTACATAACATATCTACCAACATCACTGCTCATCCTAAGAAGTCTCGTCATCATGCCCGTGCTCCTGAGTCTGGGATGCACCTCCACACACTCGACGTCGAACAGATAGACTAGACTCTCCAACCTCAAAGCGCATCCTCACCACCCCAACTCTCTTGCCCAAATAGGTAGTGTCTAGTGCCCTCCCCAAGGTGTCGATCCTAACGTCCTTGGCCGTCATCTCCTCTCGCAACTGATCCACCATCCTAGCTACCTTGATCCAAGCCTTCTCAATTCTTATCTTATCAGCTATCTCCAAATCAAACTCGAATTTAAGAGCTTGATTCTCAATCCTCTTTTCCCCTAGCTGGGTCTTGGTCAGCTCCAGACTCTCCTTAGCCTGTGCTGACACTAACTGTGCCTGATACTCAGCATCCTTATACTGCTGCTCTGTAACCTGCAGAGTATAGTTCTCTACCTCTAGCTGGACTACTCTCTCCTCAAGCTCGCGAATCCTGTCGAGCAATCCTCCCATCGGATCAAGTGAAGTATTCATATCCTCTATAGGCTCTGACTGATCAATAGTGTGACTATCCTGTCTCTCGTCCGACATCCTACAAACACCACAAATAAAACCAACATCAGTACCACAATAAAATATATTCATTGATAAAATGAAATGATATTTTATTCAGTACAACTAAACTCGATGGATCTCCTCAACCCATCACCTACATACTCTATATGAGTTTTCTACTAAGGTTATAACCTAAGTTTCGCATTCCTAATGTTTATAACCTACGGCTTTGATACTAACCTGTGACACCCCCAAATTCGGGTTTCCTAACCTTGAATTCGGTGTTCACGATACTCAACAACAAATATACTTTCTAACTAATGCGGAAGAATAAACATACATTGTTTATCATAATTGTAATAAATTCTTACAATCATAGTCCCAAGGTTCTTTAACCTTAATTTAAAATGTACTCTTAATACTATAAAGAGTTTACATAACCAAATAGCATTTAAAATAAACTAGTACATAAGCCTTCTCAAACATCTACTCTTGAACCTTCCCTTTTCCTTTGTCCCTTTTGGACGTTTCTGCCTTAACTGAAATAAATGTCATGATATAGCAAGGGTAAGCAACTAATTTGCTTAGCAAGTTTATACACAAGGGAGATATGTCATAATTAGAAAGAAGTTTCGATTTCAATGTTCAACAACAGTATAAAATTGTGAAGGAACATGAATTAATAATCAACAGTTGAATATTCGAATAATTGAATAACAGGTACTGAGTGGTTTGAAATAACCATGAACATTTGCCAAGGTTCTCAGCATTTAAACTGGACCTTTTAATAAGTTTTAGTAATCAAGGGGATCAGCCATTCATACCTCGTGATTTATGCATAAACACTTAATAATCCGGCATTGATATCATGCTTTAATCAAATTCGTCCTTTTCTCATCCAAGAGTTCTTACCATATCAATTTAATAAGAATGGCTTTTTAAAACACATTTGATTTAACAAATTTAGACATGCCTGATCTAGCTGATACAATTAGCATAGATCAATCTCATAAACAGTGCATGAATGAAAGAACTTTAATTTAATTCGCAGTTCAATAATAATAGAACATGAATTCAATTGCACAAAGTGTGAATCTCAATAATCAGTATAGATGTGAATAATCAACAATAATTATTCACTAACATGCTTTGAAAATAATAACTCGAGTTTGAGTTAGGGAACTTGCCTCGTTTGTAGGCTACTGCTATGCAATTAAATCCTATCCGCTAGGCAGTTTAATTATCTTCCTTTAAGAGACCTATAGTTAATCTTTCAATTAGCCATAGCATAATATTATATTATGTAATCACATAGATATTACATATTACATTTAGTTCTTAGAAATATTATCATGCCTCGATAATATTACTATTAAATAACAACTACCTTTAATTTACTTAATATTATTAATCTTGATAATATTTAATTCACCTCTTAGTATTATTAGTCCACTAATAACACTTTTATGCGCTTACTAATATCATTAACATCTTAATAATATTTTAATACTTTACTAATATTATTAATCCTCTTAATAATATTTTAATCATGCATTAATATTATTACTTTAATAATACCTTACTTATTCTTTAGTATTATTAATCAATTAATAATACTGTATTCATATACTAATATTATTAACCTTTTAATAATATTTTATTTATTTACTAATAATATTAATTATTTAATAATATTTTATTCCTTTACTATTGTTATTACATTTTTAATAACATTTTATTTAATTTCGAATATTATTATTTACTTAATAATATTTTAAGCATCTAATAATATTTTAATCTAATATTATTAATTTTTTAATAATATTTTAATCTAATATTATTAATAATATTTTAATCTAATATATTTAGCCATTTAATAATATTTTAATCAATTATTAATGCTTAAATCAAATATTATTAACGATCCAATGATATTTCAATAAAATTTTAATCTTAATATTTTTATTTACTTAAAAATATCATATTCTAATATTATTAATATCATAATAACATTTTAATAATTTATTAGGTCAATAAATATTTTTTTCTAATTGTTCACCCTTTATTAAACCACTTATTTAATACCCAAAAAGGTCATAAATAATACTTCTTATTATAAATTACCAAAAATAACCTCAAATATTCAGAATATTATATATTAGGAGTATTCAAGCATTAAAATCACATTTTCCTTATTTATGACATCATTTAACTATTTATTTCCTTTTATTCATAACTTCATCATTTTTAGGAAAAATACCAAAATGATTCCAAAAATTCTTTGTTTCTGGATTTGGACAGTGTATGACCCAATAATGATTCCCAAATTTTCCTGGAATTTTAAAACTTGTTTTACTATTTTTAAAGTGCCTAAAATTGTCGGATCTTGCAACATTTATCATAAATCGATTTTCTGTCCAAACATTATGAAATTTTTAGGGGATGTTCCTGTTATGTATATGTACTTCCTGTAGCAATTTCATATTTTTCTGAGTTACACACAAAGAGATATTCACGTTTACTTTTAAAAGAGTCCTTTCTTGGAAAAGGCATAACTCCTATCTATACATTGAAAAAGGTTCATTCTTTTTCTCAAATGTATATTTTAATCTAATATTTTCTCAGAATTTTTGAAGTACATAAAATGGACGAAAATGCCCTTGGTAGAAAGTGGCCAGAAACTGTCCACTACTTTTGTCCTATAGTGGACTGTTTCGGCTCCAACACTCACCAAGGCTTGGAAAAATAGTGTTTTCGAGTGCTACCACTTGGGTTAAGTACTTAACTTACATATCTAGCACTCTCCTTTGACTGATCACAAATTAGAGGTGTAGATCTCAAGTTATGGGTGATCCAAGTGAAGAAAAGCTAGGGTTTTTCTCCCTTTATGAACATAAGTTCATTTCTTCTATGGATCTTCATTCTAACACTCAAGAGGGTTAGATCCTTACATGAAACATAAATATCTAAGGGTTCTTGAGTCTTAGAACACTACTCCTCTAAAACTTGAAAATAAAACAAACTAACAAGAAGAAAAGATTAGTTTTCGGTTTACCTTGATTTTTTAGCAAGCCTTCTTTTCTTTCCAAAGTAGTTAAGAAACTTTGGGTGCATGAATGATGAAAGCTCTCCTCTCTTTTTCTCTCAATATTTCGACCACTCTGTCTCTCTCTCTCTCTCTCACTCTTGTTCTTTCTTTTGCTATGCTAAGAAGTGAATGGAAGAAGAAATGAAATAAAAAATAAAATTAAGTGAAGTGTTAGTTGTTTTGCTAAGTAAAAATTAGATACACCATATATCCAACTATTATCACCCATACTTCTTTTTCCCACTATACAATTACCATTATCACTTTTAATCTTATCTTTTAGGATTACAAGAATCTCCTAATCAAGATTCCCTACCAATGGGAGCTTGACGCATAAGGGGGTGGAGTGGATAAGGAGATTAGTTAACATAATTAGCAACTAAATCATCACATCACAAGGCCATTTTTGGCACAAAAAAATCCGGCCATATCCCCCTTTTTTGCTCCCAATTTTGCTTTTATTTTAATGCACAAATTTGATTAATCAAAAGTATAAAATACCCTTAACCAAGTGGGCTAAGTATTAGTTTGTATTTTATTTCTTTTGGGCTTCTCATTTAATTATTTTGGGCTATGTAATAAACGTAGTTTAACAATTTTAATATATATTACCCTAATTGTTTATTTAGGGTTTCTATTTCCAATCTTATGAAATTTAATTACTTACACATATCTCTTTAACTTGTTACCTAATTAGGTTTTAAATTATTAATCACTTGCAATAATAAAATTATCCACTTAAGTTAGTATAAATATTAAATACTGACTATTCATTATTACCATAACCCTTAGGTTATTTAATTATCTCACCTAATGTATAATTAGGTTATGAAAATTTTCTTTTTAATGAAATCTATAAATATATATATATCCATAACTATAGTATATAAATTTATTTAGCCATACACCACTTCACATATGTTATCACATATTAAATCACTATATAGCACAAAGTTTTGAATATCAATAATGTAAATACATATAAAGTTACTTGAAATTCCTGGTTATTACAGCTGATCCCCCTAAGTACGAGTTAAGGTCCATATAGTCTAACGAATGTCCAGTAATTGGGCCTACTTGCAAAGTTTTCAAACAAACTCGATTGAGTTGGTACAACCATTTCAAATATACCAACTGGCGACTCTGTAAATCTTTCAAATCGTCGACATGATACATGTTGATCTTTTACTAAAAATTCACCCTTCATAAAACAGATAAGACAAATAAAGGTAGAAAACAAAAATTAGGGAAAGGAAGATATGCTCAAAGATTTTTCCCGACGTCGACACCGGCGTCGCAACGCCGGGTTTAACACTATACGTGGCGCTGCAGCGCCCTTAAGTGGAAAATTTACGACTGGAGATTTTTATAACCCAACTTTTTACATGGTAATTGTGGGGCAAGTAAATGATTAATATTCATGAAGAGAGAGCCCTTAAACAACATGTTTAAGGTGTTTTAAAAATTAAACGTTGAATAAATATATTTAAATTTAAAACTCAAAATCCAAAAACGTAAACCGTGGATCGTAGTCGAGTTTAATGTGCGCCTTAAGGTTACATGATATGTAATAGAGGTGTGACATACGAGAATGCTAAGAAGTGAAGATAAAACTTATGTAATTTCTATACGAATTTTGATAACGGTAATCCGAAGGAAATGTGTTCAACCTAGTGAACCGATTAGGGTTTTGTTTGTTGTTGTGTCTAACGACGATTGACAAGAGTCGGTTTATGACATATGAATGTTAATAAGCCGTAACGAGCGATAATAAGAGAATGAAGAATAACATATAATATTGAACAAGCCAAGTTAATAATAATAACTTGAATAACATTCCGAGTCGAATGGACCGGACGTTGTAAGATATGTAATGAGGATTAACTTAACGAACATTATAGTTATAATGGTTCGGATAAGTTAAGTCTAAGTTGTAGTACAATCGTAGTCTATAATGGTCGAGATATAGTATCTGGGCTAAACGATTCCGTCAGAGAGCGACGGTTAATACCAGCTAGAGACCGATCGAACTCATTGTGAAAGACAGTGTAGATGAGAAGGAAAACTAGTTTGTTGGTTGTTTGTGGGACACCACTCAGTGTACTATATTGAATACTATTAGAGACTCAATGTGTGCTAAGTGTAATGTTATTGAAAGAATAGAAGAAATGAATATGGGGGTTGGTCACGTAAACTTAGATTACAAGAACGCGAACCATAGGAAGTTAAGTGAAGTTTAAGCTAATGCATAAGTCAAGTGTATGACTAATGGATATGTGTTTCCTTATGTGTTATATAGGGATTGTGATGAATGGTATAGCGTAAGCAGTATGCAGCGCTAAGGTAAGTTTCCTAACTTTATTCATTTTTATATGAATGCTAGTTTCTTAAACTTTCCCAGATGTTGAACTTGGGATGTTTTACCTATGTACAAGTGTGTGATATTTGTACAACGGTGGTAGCATGTATGAGGCATTGTGCCATAATTTTAACACTTTAGTGTTTCTATGAGATGAATTGTTCTGTGATTGAACTATTCAATGTGAAAGAGTGCAGTTTATTTATGAATTGTTCTGGTTAAGTCTGTGCTAATGATTCTAGCCAGACATAATATGCATGAAAAAGGTATAAGGACGAAAGTATGACAAAGTAAATGTGATGAATATGTTAAAATGATAGGAATCAGAATGTATTCCTATTATTCGAACTGCTTCATAACCTTTGTTCGGTTATTGAAGTCTTAAAAGAATTTTGATTTTTTTTTTGGTAGTTATTCAACTGCTATAACTTGCTGAGCAATTGAATGCTCACACTTGCTTGAAATAAAAATATTTTCAACAAACGACGGTAATATGTATTAAAGGACCCTGTGAAGATCAAGCTGATCGATGTCCTGCTATGGTAAGGTGATATGGTTGCGAGTACCATTAGCGTCACAAGATGAAGTGTCATTCGTCGTATGAATGAGCATGAAGATCAAGCCAAGACTTGTAGAATAGTTAGTTAAACTATTCTGTAGATATGGTTCACACTTGTAAGATGAAAAGGATAATGTAATTATCATTATTTGTAATGAATGAAGATTGTACGGTAATAGAACCTGGGAATTGAATGGATATATCATTTTTCTTCAAGATATAATGATGTATGTATTGAGTGTGATGTACTCGTGATGTACAGAATTCGGGTGTGAAGATAGACCGGATTTCGGGGCGTCACAGCTGCTCTGGTGTTGTTACCACAATCTCACCACTGTCCATCAAATCCTAGATCTTGCGCTTTAGAGAACAATATTCTTGGGTATCATGGCCAGGAGCCCCAAAATGGTAATCACATTTTTTGCTTGGGTCAAAATTCTTCCCACTTGGATTGGCTGGGGGAAGGAGCTGAGAAATTTTCTTATGTGTTGTCAGAAGCTTTAATATATTCTTAAGTGAGTCCCCTAGAGGTGTAAATATTCTTTGATGTCTAACCTCTCCGAATTTTTAGAACGGAGGACTTGGAGGTTGTACAGATGTTTGGAAAGGGGAATAATTTTTCCTTTGATTGGGAAAGCTTTGATTGGGCAAGCTTTGATTGCCTCTCTGAAGTTGGCCTTGGAGTATCAAGGATACATCTTCTTCCTTCTTCTTATAAACTCTCCAAGGATTATTCCCATAATTTCTGGCTTGAATGTGCTCAGCCACGGCTTCCAAAGCAATAAGGTCTTTAATCTTTCCAGACTTCAATCCCATCTCGGCCATTTCTCTGTATTTAATCATCTCTGAGAATGGTTTTTTTATGCCAGCTAGGACTCTTTCATAGAATGGAGCTTCTTGTATATCAATGAATGTCATTACCATCTCAATTTTTGTCATTATCAAAATGACTTGTGCTGGCATCCGTCTCCATCTTTGGGCGTATTCCTGGAAAGACTCAATATTTTTGCTTCTTAACTTTAGTCACCTGATATCGATCTGGAGCCATTTTTGTATTGGTTTAGGAAGGCATGGGCCAGCTCTTCCCAGCTATGAATTTTGGAGTTGTCCAGTCGAGCGTACCAGGCTCTAGCTTCTCCGGTCAGGCTTTTTTGAAATAATTTCATTCTCAGCTTCTCGTCCTCGGCATAGGATCCGAGTTCTCTAATGTATACTTTCAAATGAATGTAAGGATCTCCCAATCCGTCGTACTTTTCAAAATCAGGGATCTGGAACTTATCTTGATAACGGGCCTCTTGAAAGATGCACAGGTCTGAGTTGTTCACACTCCCATATGCTCCGGCCCCTTTGATTGACCGGATGGTTTCCTCTATTTGTTGAACTTTCTTTCGGATATCACCAATTTCTCGATCTTTCTTAAGATTGGTGATTTTAGGGGTTTTGTTGGATTTCTCATTATTTTAAGGTTCAGGTATCTGTGCTTCATTTTTCTTGCCAGTACCTTGGCTGCCACCTTGTGCGGAGGACTCTGGTTGAGTGGGTATTTGTTGACCCTGAGTACTTTTACTCTGTTCTTTCAGGAAGACAGCTAATTCTGCTATCTAATTTTTGTGTCCCTTGAATTCTTCTCGAGACACGAAACCTGACCCCTGTTGGGTACTCTCATCCATGTCAGTGAATAGGCTTTTGTGCCTTCTTAGATTTGGATCTGGTAAGGGGACCAATCTTTCCTACAATAAAAGTAGGTAGTTTAGTCTTAATAGACACTAACAGAATGCATGTTATGCAATGTGTCAGCTTTTTAGGGGTGTTTTAATATTTTCCTACAAAACAGATGTCAGTTGTTTTGATAACAGGACAGTATGATAGGATTTGATATTTACAACATTTAATATTTGATAATAATTGACATTTAATATAACATTTAATATTTGACAAGATTTATATAGGATATGTATTGAAAGAGGGAAGGCATGAAGAGACTTCCCTTCGCGTTTGGTTTATTAGAGGCTGGCCTATCTTAGGTTTACTCTCACGGGCTTTTCGGCATGAAGGTTCCCAGATCATCACAATTAACTAGATGGAAAATTAATCCGATCTTTCAATTGGAGCGGATCTGAGTGGCGCCTTTCCTGAGCCTCGCGAGATTATTCTCCTCTTGAGTCTAGTATGAAAGTAGAATGCATACAAGCCAATCATGTATAATGATAAAGCATCTACTTTGGAGACGATCTTATTTATTTATTAATAAAAGTATTAATTTATTAAAGACATTTAATTATCTACATGATGTTATTTTTATAATATGTAAATAACCCATAGTTTTAAGCAATGCTTTTTGAATCATGATGTTGATTATGCTAATGAGATCTAAATTCTTTAAAAGCTTAAAACTAAAATAGTTCCCAATCGATGGATTACTAAATAGGGGATTAGTAAATCCGGATAGATTGGTACATATGTTGCTTGCTCATTGAATGAGGATGATTGATCTCATGATCATTTATGTGGAGATACTAAAGCAAGTATGTAGGTGCTTATTGGAGAATAAGTTCACTAAACGTGACTCGCTATGGAATACCTAATAGAGTTTTACTTGTCTGTCAATAGGAATTCCTAATGTGATAGTAGTACAAGTGATCCTTGGACTTGAGATCATCATAATATCTTGTGTGTAATGAATTATACTTTAACTTATTCCTTAAGTACCCTTAGGGTATGTCAAAGAGTATGTTTGGGTGTAATAAGTTACATATGGAGATAATGAATGGTCAATAAAGAATCTACCACTTCTAGTAAAAGAAGAGATATGTCCTATGTGATTCATTAAATGACAACCCAGTAGTCCTTGGCCAAGGCAAATGAAATTAGAAAGGAGTTTCTAATTTGCATTATTTGGAGTTGTGCATTTTTTAATCGAAATGCATATAATTAAATAAAATAAGATTTGACAGTAATTCTATGTCTTATATTTAATTGGAAAATTATATGGTGGAAAGATTGAATTGTACGGTAACTATTTACTCACAGGTTATTTTATGATTAATGTTGAAATCTATATTATCTGAAAAGTCGTTGATCGCTAGGGAGGCTTATCCCTATTGTAGAATAAATATTATTTATTTAAATAGATTATTAGTTTAATTTATTTATTTAAATAAGATTAGAATTGTTCTAATTTATTTATTCACAACCGGTTTAATATGGAGAACCTAAAGGGTCACACCATAAAAGAAATAATAATTATTTAAGAAGGTAATGGCATAATCGTAATAATGCATTAAGTGTAATTAATTTAATCTATGGTGATAGAATAAATTAAATAGCTTAATGTTTATTATTTAATATTTTGAAAATATTAAACATAAATTAATAAGAGGAGTCTTATTAATATTATTATAATTATTGTTATTTTAATTTCTAAAGGAGTTTAGGAATTAATTTAATATTAGTACTCTCATTTATTCCTAATAAGATTAGGAGATAATTTAGTTAAAGGAGTTTAATTAATTAATTCCAATATAATTGGGAAGCCTATTTAATTAAAGAAGTTTAATTAATTAAATGAAACCCTATGTCTAATAGGATTAGAAGGGTTGACCAATATCTATATAAGAGGAGTCTTATTTTAGATATCAGTTGATGCAATTCCAATTGTTGGAGAGTACTCCTTTCTATAGAGGATAGAAAACTAGGGTTTAGCCAACCACCTTCCTTCTTGATAATTCATCTTCCTTGGTGGATCACCTCTAGAGGCCAAACACTTGGGTGGCTAATGTTGATCAAAGGAAGGAATCTACCCCGAATATTCAAGGAAATTGCGACGAACAAGGAGTTGAACTTGTACCTGTGGAAGCTTCATTCTACAAGGGTATGATTTTATAACTTCTTATTTATCATTTTAAATTAATAATATGTGTAAATGATGATCCGGGTAATGGTTTTGTAGAATTTTTTTAAACTCTGATATACCATGCTTCCGCTAATTTCTGCAATTTGATTGCATCACGATTTCTTACAAACCCAACACAGTAATCAGCCACCGACGGGTTCGCCTTCTGGTGGAGGAATCACACAACATACATTCATCGTGTCTCACTGTATGCAATATGATGATATTGTGCGAAGCACTAATATAAAGCGTTATAAATAAAGCATTCATTCACATCCATTTAATGTAAAGACAGCATTCACACACATGCAGATAAAAAGAAAATTGAAAAGATTGAAATGCGGCTTAAGCCCTCTACTTTCCTCAGCAAAGTCGACACCTGTCGACGCCTAGAATAATCTCAATTCCTAGAGTTTGGTTCTTACCCTTTATATTTTCTACGTGGTTTAATTTATCTTGTTTAAAGGGTGAGATTTTAGGAAAAGACCGACATACAATATTGACGATTTGAAAAGATTAATTTTATTGATTGGGCCGAATTAGACAGAGTCGCCAGTTGGTATGAGTTTAATAGTTGTACCAGCTCAACCCAAGTTTGAAAGGTTTTACAATATGGCCTAACATGTGACTCCGTTTAATTGGTCTTGGAAACCGAGATTCATAGAGCTCGGTGGATTGCTTAAGCGAGGGGAAGGTGTTAGGTACCCCCCGACTTCCGTGAAACACGGTTACCGCGTCTTTGCATTCCCTAAGCATTGTGTTTGTGTGTGTTGCAGGTAATTGTGCTCTAGGTACTTTATTTAAAGTAGTGTTGTGCTTCATTGGACCTATATAAGAAGGGTTTGATTTATTGAAAAGTATATTTTTAGCAAGAATATAAAAATGATGTTTTGAAAAGAGGTTTTCAAACCCTTTCACTCGCATAGGAATTGAAGCCCTTTGATACTTCCATTTTATTCCATATTTGGCTTGTTTTGATTTTATTCTCGAGATGCGAAACATCTTCGATAATATAAATATTATATATATAAGTGTCAGGCTCCTTATGGGCATAAAAGCCATCGAAGTGAGCCCGAGCACCACAACCACAGTTTTCACTATTTCGGGGCCTTAAACCCGTATAACCGTTTTAAGGCCCTAGATTTACAAGTATAAAAATTTGCAAGCTGGTTGTACAATCGAAAAGGTCCATTACGAGAATCGGATCTAGATTCATTATTTGAATCGTAGATCCTGTAGCTCCTAAGCTCACAGGATATCACATAAACAGCATGCATAACGAATATACTGAATTAAAATATATATATATATATATATACTAGACATTGTTGGACGAAGGATTCATCAGTTAAATCCTCGTTAGCGAGTAGCGAGTAGCTTTCAGTTTCCCTTAGATATAGATCTAGGGTCACATGGTCGCTAAATACTTACAAAAACTAAAAAGAAAACTAGATATGTACAGATCTTAGTCATTCTAGCTTTCAGGTTCAAGTTTTACAATTTTTGAACAGGTTAAAAGCTAGATCTGGCTAGATCTAGTACAGATCTAGTCAATAAAGCTTAAATATTGACTATTTACAAGAAATGAACAGTTTAAAAGTCAGATCTGATGAATATAAGCTACTAATTAACTATGTATATATAGCACTTATATACGTATTAGAGTAAGCGAAAGAAGCAGATCTGACAAAATCTTACAGTATTGCGCGAGAATGGCTATCAAACAGCTTCTGGAGCCTCAAAACTTGTTTCCCACCGGGTAAAATTTGATATGTTGTATTATATATGTATATGAGTGTTTACAAAGAAGTTTTACAACAATCGGAGTAAGATACAAGTTCCGTTTAGCTCTCCTAGCCTCTTTCTCTCTCTCATAAGCCCTCTCCTTCTCTAATCTTCTTTTAGAAGCCAAAGGGGGTGGGGGTATATACTGCGGCTATCTGGTGGACCCCACTGCCTCGAAGTATGCGTACCCCGAATAACGTACAGTTCGCTTGAACCTTCATAACTTATCATCCGCGAATTCGATGGAGGTGTGTCATACCTTTCCGAAAAGCTCTTTCCAAGAGCTACGTAATGACATGGGGTTTGACCTTTTCTGAATCTGGGAAGATGTGTCCATGACCAGATCTTCGAGTCTCCGTAGTCAGTCCGTTGAGCTGTCTAGCGCAGTTTGCACTCGGGATTGTTGTGATAGCTCTGTATGACTTTATTCACAGTAGTTTGATCAGTATTGATGTTGAGTTGGCAAAATTATCCTTTTGCCCTTTCAATTTAGTTTTCGAGCTTGACGCAGCTGCAACTGTCTTTTCTCAGGGTTATCTCCGGGATTTGACTACTGTTGACTTCTGTCTGTCTTCAGGGTTGTCTCTGAAGTTGGTTTGATGTTTCCTAGGGCTGTCTCCGGGGGTTTGATTTGATGTTTCCCAGGGCTGTCTCCAGGGGTATGGTTTGATGTTTCCCGGGGCCGTCTCCGGGGGTTTGATTTGATGTTGTAGACTTCCAGGGTTGTCTCCGGAAGATAAAAGATGATTTTTCCCTCCTGCATGGTTAGTAATAGGAATGTGAAATTTTAAGTGTCTACATAACTAATTGGTGTGATGATCCTAAATGGTATATGTAGGATACTTGGAGAACGCGTGTTATAGTTGTGTAGCAAGCGCACAAGGAAAGTTTCTAAACCCTACGTTTCATTGAGCAAGTTTCTAAACCATACTTTTCATTGAGCAAGTTTCTAAACCCTACTTTTCATTGAGAAAGTTTTATAACCTTGGCTTCTTATTATTCAAGCAAGGTTTCTAATATTTTTCAATGCTTATATTTAATTAAGCTTTCTAATTCATTATGTAAGCATGATCTTAAAATATGATGTCTAGTCACTTATGGTTCATTGTTATCTTATCATTGATAATGTACCCTTATAATATGATGTTGTTATCGAACTCTTGAATGTTATCGAATCCTTTATGATTCAACTAATCCTTAGTTGATGAACGTTCTAAAGATCCAAATTTCCCTTGAAGCTAATCCAAACCAAACATCCTTTGGTGCGGACTATAATGTAAAAGCTGAGATGAACAACCCTATTAAAGGGGATTATATTACGCAATAGCATTAAAATGTTTGTGCACAATACATTGTATGAAGGGTTGATCCTCCGGAGTACGAGATGGATGGTCTATATGACTGTTAATGGTTACGGTAGAGACACTTGTTAACCTAGGACATACTTCGTGGTCTTGTGACCCTTAGATATACTTTTGATCTTGTTTCAAGTCTTGATTCAAAAGCTGAGTTTTTATTGAGCTTTCAGTTCTTGATTATCGTTGGCTGATTTCAGGAAAGATTATATTATTCAGTTGAAATCTATTCATTGATTATTCATATGTTATTATTGTTATTGTTATCCTTGTGGGAAATTGTTTTGCTCACCCTTGCATAAAACATTGTAGCTAAGATTGAGAAGTCTGATGAGCCGGAGTTTGATCCAGAGGATTAATATGAGGAAGTTGAGGTAGAAGAGGATGAAGAGGAGGAGGATCCTGAAAAGTTACCACTTAACTCTATCGAAGCTGAAATGTTCGATGAGGTGTATGACCGTAACATAGAGTTACAAGATAGGGTGGAGGAGTTAGAAGAGCAAGTTGTAGAGCACCATACTGCGTTAGAGCAAAAAGATGCCACGATTCAAGATCTTACCACACGTCTTGCAGAGGTAGAGCAGAAGTTAGTTCAAACAGAGTATCAAAGAGGAAAGTTGTTGGCTGTGATTGAGAACATGCAGGATGACTTGAAAGAGGAGTCAACGAAGCGGGCGCGAGTCGAAGATCTATGGGATTGAAGTTTATTATTGTTATTATCCTTAATTATAGGTAGTTAGATATGTATGTGATGGATCGTGAACACCAGATCTGTGGGATTGAAGTACCTGGATTTGGGGGTGTCACATTAAGTGTGACGTATGTTGATCATATTATAAGAAGATTATTAAAATAAATTAAAAGGGAGTCTACGTTGTGCTAGCCAAACAAGACCTTGAGATCTTTTTTATTTTATAACAGCCGAGACTTTTTGTCTTGGTAACTGGCCAAATTAGAACGCGTTAAGTTATATTCATTAGTCACTCTTACGTTTATTTGCAAAGATTTAAAAACACAGAGCTTAGTTGAGAGGAAGAGAGAAATTGTGTGAGAAAGATATTCTCTGAGAAATTTGAGAAGGAGTTCTGAGGAATTAAGGAAGAGGAAGAAGAGTGATCAAGCAATTCTCATCATCTAACTAAGTCTAAAGAAGGAATCAAAAGGTATAAACTAACTTTAAGTTCTTGGTTTCTATTTCTCAAAGTTTTTCTTCACTGTAAATGGATTTTGGTGGATGATTTGTTGAGAAATTGGTTATTTATGTTTATGGGTGTGTATAATCTGCTATTTATCGTCTGTAAATGGTTTTAAAGTAATCAAATTCATATAAATATGTTAAAGAGGAGGAATTTGAGTTTTTTTTAAATATGTATGTTATGGTCTATTTAGAGGCTAAAATTGGTTATGAATTCATGTTGTAAATTGTAAATTGATGGTGGATTATGATAGAACTCTAGGAAACGAAAAAAACATAGTTTAAATGAATCAAAATGGTAAGAAACGAATTCGTGGTGTTTGATTTTGCTAAGTATGCTAAAACATGAAAATAGAGCATGAACTTGGAATTTTAGTCCTTAAATTGGTTGTTTAATTGTTTGAAATGTTGGTTTTAATCTGTAAATATACTTTTCTGTGTTTAGAGAGTTTAAAGAATTAAGGAATAGCTAAATTGAGTCTGAACTGAAGGAGATGGGAATTTTGATTAAGAGTAGAGTAAGAAATCAAACTACAGAATCTGAGTCTGCGCACCAGAGCGGTCGCGCTGGTGCCAAGAGTAAAAGTGGCGCGTCCGCACCAAAACTGAAATAGTGATAAGCTGTTAAATGTATAGTCTAGGAGATGTGAACATAACCTATCCAAATAAATGTGATAAAGCTTAAAACATGTAATAAGACATGATAACAGATGGTAATCACAAAGTTGATATACTAAATCATAAACTAATACGTTATGTAAAATCTTTAACTCAATGTTCGTAAGGAATGAAGAGGTCGTTTAAATGTTATGTCTTGTGTTACAACCAAATAGAGAGTTCAGATTCATGGTGTGTGAATGATTAGGTTAATCAGATCTTAAGCTAAAGATTACAGACTTGACTAAAATGGGAATTTAACCAATGAAATTAGTGTTAATGTTGCTAATTGGTGTGATGATCCTAACGGTATGTGTAGGGCATTTGGGGATCGTGAATTGTAATTGCGTAGCGAACGCACGAGGCATGTTTCCTAACATTTGCTTCTTTATTATTCAAGCAAGGTTTCTTAAAATGATCAATGTGTATGTTCTTGAACAAGCTTTCTAATTCTTTCGAAAGCATTACTTCGATATATAATGTCTATTCAATTGCAAATCATTGTGACTCTATCACGTATTGATTCATGACTTGTTAATGTATCTCATACGAGATTATATTGCTGTTAATATCAAACTTCTAAATGGCTAGTGAACCGTTATTGATTCGACTAGTCCATAGTTGATGAGCGTTCTAAAGATCTAGAATTTCTTTTGAAGCTATTACAAACCAAACTTCCTTTGGTACGGATTTTAATGTTAAAGCTGAGATGAACAACCTTATAATAGGGGATTATGTTATCAGAAACTATAATTCCAAGCTACGCAATAATGTTAAATGTTTGTGCACAATACATAGTACGAAGGGCTGATCCCCCTGAGTACGAGAGGGATGGTCCATATAGTCTCTTGACTGTTAAAGGTTAGAGTAGAAATACTTGATAACCTAGGACATAGTTCGTGGTCTTGTGACCCTCAATATATATATTTGATCTTGACTTCGTATAATTGATTCAAAAGCCGAATGTTCCATTGAACTCACAGTTCTTGATTATCATTGATTCTTCCAATAAAGATCATATTATTCAGTTAAGCTTATCCATTGATTATTCATATATTGTCTGTTGTCTATTATTATTCTTGTGAGCAATTGTTTTGCTCACTCTTGCATAAAACATTTCAGTTAAGCCTGAGAAACCTGAGGAGCCGTCCACGAGCAAGGGCAAAGGCAAGATGCATAAATAGATGAAGTTAAACAAATGATGTTTAAATTATATTTCTTTGAAAAGCTTATGTAATAAGACTTGATTATATTTATGTTTTATTATTTCCGCTGATGATGTAATAGTTAAGGTTAGATAACCTGGGATTTTACTTCGGTATATGTAACCCTTAAACGGGATTATTATTTATGATGTTTGTTATCTTATGTTATGGGTGGTTAAATAATGTATGTGATGGATCGTGAACACCAAATCTATAGGATTAAAGTATCTTGATTTGGGGGTGTCACAACTGTTGTGCACTTGGAGGCAATCAAATGGCGTCGGGCGTTCGCGTATACAACATACAATGCTCCTGACAATAAAAGATATTATTCTAAGTTATAAAAGATAAACATTATAAAATATAAAGATGTTTAACGTTAATCAATAAGTATTAGATAAGTGATATGAGCATGCTAAGTGTACGCAAGGCCGTTCACATAAGCAAATAAAGTGTATAACGCATGAACGTCGAAACGTCGTGACAAATATTATAGAATGTAAATAATAGTTCGATTCCAATGAAACGAACAAATATAAGAAATGAACTAAAGTTAATATAAAATCAAGAGTTAGCATTAATCATATGTCTAATCGATATGTATATGTGAACTTAATTATGTAATAACTTGAAAATTTCCGGATAATAACAATAAATAAGAATTTAGTAAATTATTTTATTTTATTTTATTTATTTACTATATGTGATATGTGTATATGTGCAGTATATGAAATATATATGAAGTAATAAATATATAAATAAGTATATATTTATTACGTAAGGAAATGAATTGTTAAGGCCAATTTGTTTAAAGGGAATAAGGTGATTTAAAGTATATAATATTTTTATATGCTTTACCTAAAAATATTAAAATAGATTCTTTCATGGAATTCAGAGAGTGATGAAACAAGAAGTGTTTGATAGGATCACATTTTGTATCTTATTCCATTCAAGTAGGTATTGTAGACATTTTGCATGTGATTTGGCTTTCAATTTCTTGTCTCCACTATAACTTCTTTATTTTTATTTTTTTGTTTTTCTTTCACTCTGGCACCTGTTCAGTAGGTACAAACTGCTAATTGAATGAAGAGCTTGTTAGATTTGCTCATCACCGCGTGTTGTACTACCTCCGCTTCAAGCAGTTTGTTGGCAAAAATATAATAATATACAGGTATATTCATATCCGGATTAAAAAATATTGATTATCCAATGGAAATAATTCAATACAGGCATTATTTATGTCCTTCAAGTATATATATATATATATATATATATATATATATATATATATATATATATATATATATATATATATATATATATATATATATATATATTGAAAATTTTGAATTGTAATATCTGAACTTATATCTGAAAATTTGCGAATTTAGCACTTTAAATTCTTTTTTATATATATAAAATAAGCAATAACCCCTTTTGGTTTATATTTTCTTTTTTACATTATCATTTTGTTTTTTAGTTCATAATCAATAGATAAATGTAAATATGTCGTTCAAACTTTAAGAATATTGTAGATTGTTGTCGTTACGTTACAAAGAAAAGAATCCTTTGAAATGTATATTATTTAAGTTTTAAAATATATTCTGATATGGATTTATTTGTGGAGTAATATATCAGTCATTATAAACGAAATAACCTATTTATATGTTCTTGTTTTCCAAGCCAGTGCACCAATTAATTACAATGCTAATATACTTTGTATGCCTTTGATCAGTTTCAAAACAAATGCAATTATGCATGCTAGAAAATTATCATAACAAGCTTTTGAGTTTTGGTATCTCAACTTCCATCATTAACATTGTTTGGATTACAAATGTGTTTTAAACGAAAATTGATGAAAATATGAACACCCCCCCCACCCACCCCCGCACGCACATATATAATATATAACACACCCACACAGAGACACGCGCCCCCGCACCCGCACCCACACCCACACCCACACCCACATATATATATATATATATTCCAATTTATTTTTATTTATTTATTTATTTTTTTTGGGCGGGGGAAGGGGGGGGGGCTGGGAGCGTATATCTTAACAGGAATACTTCATGTGACTCTAAAAATGTCAGCCAGCTTATTCGAGTTGTTGCATAGGATCCTTTTTCTGCAATATATTTACTTCTGTTACTATTGTGAGATATTGATTGGAGTATTCTTTTCCAGCGGGTTTTTTTTTTTTTTTCCCCTGATATTACATGTATATATATATATATACACACACATACATACATAGGGTAGTAGAAACCCTCAAAGATTATGTCACAAATGCTCTCATTAGTAGTGTGGATCACTTGGTTCTGTTGCATACGAAGTTAACAGTTTCCTAGATGACAAAGTTAATGAAATTTCTGAAACAAACCTCCGGTTCTCTTGCATTGAACAGGTATTCCTCAGATTCAGTCCCATGTATACACACCTAAACATATACTCATGTTTTTATTTTTAATACTACCTTTTCTTTTAAAAGGTTGATAGAGTTGCTCTACTCTGCTCTTAACCTCTATTAGAGAGGTGCAGAATCAGATACCAACACATAAAATTGAGTCTTTTTGTAAGAAAGTGAAATTTAAATAGAAAAGCTTGGTTTATTATGTGTAATTTGACTGACGAAAGCGCTCATTAACTATAATGGTCTGCATTCTAGAGATACTTTTTTTTTTTTTGCTAATTTAAGCTGAAATTTTAACATTCCTGCCTTGAATAGGAATGGATCCCATATGTTGGGGCAGTGAGTCCATTCGGAGACGACGGATGTGGAGACCTCTTGGACTCAAAGCCTAATGAATAGTTGTTTTACCATTGAGGCAAGGACTTGGCTAAACGATACATTATCCAAGGCAATTATGTTCTTCTCAGCTAATTTCTCTAATTTCCACATTTGCCAGCATTCGATTCTTGAACTTACCTGGTTGTTAACAATCTTTTCTCAGTCAAACCAACTTCAGATGCTAATAGCAAGACAATGAAATCGTAGCAATCCTAGCTTGTTTCTTGAAGACGACTTTCACCAATGTAAGAAAATGCCATGTTATTCTGTACAAGTATGAGGTTGAAACGGTTGTTTCACATATCAACATACTTCAGTTTTTGACAGTTGCTTGAGAACTAACTAAAACTAAAATGTTTTATGTTGTTGATTGTTTTGCTGAAGCTACTCATGCAACAATGGTGAAACCTGATACAAAATTATTCAGGTAATTGCATTCCATTGTGAATATTGAGATAAACTTACCTTGGCCTTTACTTTGAGGATCATGCTCAATGTGTTGCATCCTTATGCAGAAAAAGAATTTCTCGGCCACCTTCTGCTTCATCCTCCACAGGTCCTAGAAACTTTTAATTCACAAGGGCTGCTTCCAACAAAGTATTAGGTTAGTACATTGTACAATTGGACTTTTTCTATATCTAGATCCCAATACCATACTAATACATCTACTTCTCCAATACTAATACTAATCAGGAGTTCATTAATGGCTTAATTCTATGTGAAAGCAGCTAAACGAGGAGTTTCACCACTTCGCTTTTCACTCAAACGTTCTGAATCTGTTGCTAATAGATCCATTTCCCCAAATTCTTCTAATAATAGACAGCGGGTAAGTATAATGATAGCAGGATATGAAATAGATTTTGGAAATGTTGCTGTTACATTTTTGCTGATCATAACGTAGCTAATGGCCCTGATTCTACTTATGGTGTTTGTCTTGTAACAAACAATTGAAATCCTCTTTATGATTGCAGTTTCCATCAGTGCCTCAGAGATCATCTTCCTTGTCAATTCATCCTGAAACCCCGAAGACATCAAAAGAGTTAGAACAATATTCCATCATAAGTAAAAGTATGATTAAAACTCTGCTTAAATACTCAATTCCAAGAAGAATGAGAAACAAAAACTGATTCAGGACTATAACAGAGGACAAAAGAATTCATCATGTTGGAGCAGAAGCTCAAGCTCATATATTCACTTGTTTTTCTTGCGGAACTCCTTAATCTACTTCACCAATGTTCAAAGATCAATATATCTACCACACAAGTTTCTCATACAATATACACCGGTCAGCTCGATAATCATCCCAAACTACTGAGCCAACATTATTTGATTAGTTTTTGTAAGAAGTTATATTCGAAAATGGTAAATATGAACATCACAGCTAAGCATATTTGCATATCATTCACATCAGTAATGCTAATATATTATCAACAGTTCAAGACATTCAAAAACCCTTAAAACCTTTTTTTTATAAACATTTTATCACAACCGGCAGGGTTGTTCTAAACTTACCATTAATGTGTATTGGATACCCTCAGCCGCAACAGATTTTTCTGCAACATGTCCATTTCAACCTTGTAGGCACAGTTTGTTGCAAGGATCAAAATATCCCAAAATGTGATTAAGGTTCTCCTGTTACCAAACTTTCCCATTAAAGGGGATGCAATGACAGGTTTTTTAGTATAGGTGTATGAGAGAATAATTAATATCAAGAAATGATTTCCGCACATTATTTTAACACATACAGAGAATTTTGCACAAAATCTTGCCTAAATTTGTGTACTGAACACAACATTATGACTGGTCTCAAGCATCCTCTAGATATCTCAAATTTCCAAAATGAAACAGCCATTCAAGCTTACGAAGTTAGACTTCTCATCCATGCTTGATCAGTCGGAACGAATACAATCATATAATCAGTTAACACATGTTCCCGGCTTTTACTCTCGTTCTTATACTTATTATGAAAACTAAATAGTGAACTGGTCAAGAATAATGTATCATATCAGATGCTTTAAAAGGTGCAAGACAATAATTTTTGCTGAACAAGATTCTTTTGTAACTGGATGACAAGCCAGATGGCCCAGAACATCTTTTTGCAGCAAAAATGCTTTGAGAACAGTCTTTTATAGTCATTGATGCTATCTGCATAACAAAATACCACAGTTAATGGTATTGAGATTGGCAGAAATAAAGGAATAAACTATGTTACACACCTTATTCAGAATCCAAGATCAAAACTAGGCAATTCGTCAGTTATATGCTTGTTGGGACTCTTCCATTCAACATCACAAGGGTCTGAAGCTTCATTACATCTTGAACCGATTCCAATATCATCTGCACAAGCCTACGCCGAAAGAATTGCAAATAGGATATATATATATTATTAGAACTGAGCAGCATCGTAAAAATTATATTAATGAGGAATGGAAGACATTCCTGCACTTGGCAACAAGATTTAAAGTCTACTTCTGAGATGGATATCAGAAATCTAACTAAATATCACATTAAAAATAAAATATAAAACAAATCATGCATCTCAACTTCAGTCTCCCCCTGACACACATAACTCGCAAAAGGGGCTGGTTACAACTAGTTCTATCCAATAGAAATTCTACTGGACTTTTCCTCCTTTTATTCCTTTCCCTATGTTCTCTCATTTGTATTCTTTCTTTGGTTAGGAATGGGAAACAGATCCCTCTTCACTGTATGTTAGTATCATAAGCGTCTAGACATGAAGAGCACAGACTTGTATGGCATGTAAATAACCACACATCGAAGGGAAACAACTAAGAGGCTAAGATTGTGTTTGATAAAATTGAATGTTAAGATCTAAAGAGTTAAAACGTCTGAATAATATAGAGCGTCTGTTTAAAATTGTATCTGAATGAAGAAATGTTGTTTGATAACTAATTTTTTCAAAATGTCTTAATAACAGTATTTTACTATTTTAACCCTCTAAGCTATTTAAGCAAAACTTGTTAAAATTCACTCCTTAATTTTCTTTTAATTTTAATTTTACGTCAATTAAATTATCTTCAATCTCAATTTCATTGAATCAATAAAGAATCACCACTTTCTCTCTCTTCAGGAAAGCTACACATACATATACAGATAGAAGTAGTAATCAGAGTTTATCTTGGAAAGTGATGGTGCGAATTATACCGATGGCATCCTCGATTCGTCTTTCTCTCTCCTCCTTCAGGTTTTCTTCAGCTACCTCTTCTTGTTTCGGTGGTGTTTCTCTCTCCTGTAATTTTTGGGATGTATAAAAAAAGGATTAACTGCCGTCTTCAATCAGAATTGGGTTCAGTATTTTTCGCCGAAAATGGTGTGAGTGGGTTGAACCTCGCCGGAGATGGTAAATTTCTACTTGCAGATCTAAGAAGTCGGCGATGGCGATGGCTGGATTGTGTATTGTGTTTTTTATTAGAGGGATATAAAAGAAATTTTGTAATATTGAAGAGGTTAAATTTGTCCCAAAAAATATAAACTCATTCAGACCTGCCTCTAAATGGTATAGATTTAATTTCATATCTTACCGATTAAGAGGCATTAATAGGCAAAAAAAAAAATTACCAAACAAATTTTGCCTCTGACCGAATCAGAGGCATATCTATTAAGAGGTATTCAGATGTAAACAAACACAACTTAAGAAGCATTAAGTTAAGACCCAAACGTGGGATGACTTTCTAGTGTACACTTCATTGAACGATTGACTATAACTGAAGCTAGATGTTGCTACATATACCATTTATAGTTAATATAATACATTTAGGAAATTAAATAACTAGCTTTTACAAGTACATACAACTAAGGTAAAACTTGCCTTTGGAAGATATTAATTCAAGGATATTTTTTATTTCTTTATTTCCACTTGATCCATCATGTGGCACTGATGCAATTGATGTTTGGCAATCAGAATGAGCATTTATATCCTCTACTATCACTATCTTAGAAGTATGGTTGTAAATGGAGTACCGCTCCAAAAATTCGTATCCATATTCTCGTCAAAGCGGATATTTGAATCCGTGTCAAAGCGAGAATATTATATGTAATTGTATCCATCCAAAAAAGATACGAATACGGATATATGCATATTATATCCGTTAATATCCGTATCCGTGATATCAATATATATATATATATATATATATATTGTTAAATATATTTGTATATATACACATACATATACATGTGTAAATCTCTTATTTAATATTGGTATAATATATGAAAGTATTAACATCAATTGATTATACATCTTTTAGACTATTTTATACATATGGATATTGTATCTAGTTTTATTATTTTATTTGGTTGATTATACATCATTTCTAATTATTAGTTGACTAAGCGAATATTTTTTCGGTTATTAATTTAACATTGTGCAAGAATTATAAAATAAATTGAAACTTTTAATATTTTATTTTGAATGGATGCGAATATGGATACGAATATATGCATATTTGATATATTTATTCATATTATATTGTACAAAACAGGATATGGATAATATCTGTATTCAAATATTATCCGTCGGATACGAATACAAATATTTCATATTGCATATCCGTCAGATACAAATACGAATATTGAAATTTATTTTCGGATATAGATACAAACGGATATACCTGTATCTGCATCTAAAAATATCCATCTAAAAATATCCGTTTAAAACCCTACTTAGAAGTCGTCACTTATCACCTAAAAATGGTGTCATTCTTAAAATTCTCAATGGATTAGGAAACAAGGGGATTTTCAGCTGCCAAGACACATTGGAAATGATTTTATTTCCAAAGAAAGTATGTGTGCTCCTACTAAAGATTCCTCACTTGAGGCAAAACAAAATAAAAGGGATCAATATACAATTTTTCATGACCTATAACCTTTTGGTCTTGCATGTTCAGCCCAAACAATTATGAACCTAAGCATTGCAAATTTTCAAAGGTGTAGCTGTGTATGTACTTTTATAATATTATAAATCTGGTATTTTTCAAGCCTAATAAGTATATACATACCCCAAACAAAGACCAGATGAAGTAATAATCTTTGGTTGTGGCTCTCCTATATTGTCCGAATGATTTATATTATCACCATTGTAGTTATATGTGATGATAGCTTCCTGATTCTTATTGTCATCCACTACACTGCTCTGACTATGGGAGCCTTCCACATGTCCCTGTACTCCATTCTGGATATCAAAATGAGCAAAATCTGAAGTTTGTGAAGCATGGCACACCTCTACGGATTCTCTCAAGGAAACAATACCCTCTTGAGTTGCGGGTTTTTTGAGAATGGACAAGATTGCATGGGCTGCAGAAGACACCAAAAAGTTGCACTATCTCCATATGTAGTATACTACAAAACTAACAATGCTCAGACATGACCAATGTACTGCCACTACTATTCTTTTAAAAGATACCAGGCCTTGAGGGATGCCAAAAACATGTGATTATTTTATACTCCTATAATATATCAAATTGAAAAGTAACGGCAATGAATTTCTTTCTTTTTCAGAGAACTCCAAATAAGCTTCCTACACTGTTATACAGTAATAATGAGGGTCAGGCCAGAGTCACCAGACCCAAACTTGTACGTTGCCCATATTTGTACGTCAAATAGGGACTCCAAAGAGCTTCATAGACAAGACATTAATGCATATAGAGAGAGAAAGCAAACATATACTTTTTTGAGTTATACTCTAATATTTTATGTGACACCAAATGACTCTTACATACCATCGCGTAGCGGCTTTTTTGTAAAAGATTCCATACTTGTTTTGCTATTTTCAGCTTGAGAGCTTCTCACAGTTGAATCACATTCTTTCCATGGTGAAGCATTACTTTGAAGTTCTGCTAGACATCCAAGCCAATATGTTAGTTTCAGGGGATACCAGAACATTAAGCATCAAATGAGAGAATAATAGCATGAAAAAGCTAACCCTTGGGCTTCCTTAATGCCATAAAAGAGTTGGCAGCAATGCTAATCATGCTATATCATAATTATAGTAGAAATTCAAAATGAATTTAACCAAGATTTCACTGTTTACAGTCATCAAATTAATTGCTCTTTTGACAATAATGGTAGATCCGGCGAACACAGTGATTACCGGCATGACGACATTAAAGAGGCATGAAAATTTCAGAATTCTACATCATATTTAGTAATTAAAAGTTAAAATAACAATATAACAATTAAATTTACTTCTTAGAAGGGTTTATACCATCAGAATGTTTACGCAGCTCACCAACCTCCACCAAATAATTAGAAAGTTCACATGTACTTCCAGCATTCAGATGTTCCGATAGCTTGAAGTATCTACGACTTAAAGAGGTTCCATCTTCAGCAAGTAAAGTAACCTGACATACTTCACAGAATCAGTTCACTAAAAAGAAACAGTAGACTATACTTGGAGATTCCTTTCTTTGAAAACTAAATAATGACAGCCAGCAAATAAAATGGAGATAGCAGAGAGAATTCTTCCATTTTATTATTGACAACTATACTACATAAGTTTTTTGCAATATCAGGAAATTAAATTTGGTAACTAGAGCATCAGCTTCTCAAGTTTACAACAACTCCTAGAGTTAGAGGAGATTATCTGGATTTGGCCACTCTATCTAAATCATGAATCATCATCTGTCTGAGTAACCAGGTCTATTAGTAATGCCTTCATTTATTGACATAAAAAATGAGATAACTGAGTGTCCATGGAAACAAAATCTCACGGTAAATAATGGCCAATCAACATATTCAATAAAGGCTATACTACAAATGTGGTTTTACATCAGCTATCAGCTCAACTACGAAACTCAAAAATTATTTCAATTGTTTTACATCATGAGATAAAGATAATTTTTTTATTAAAAAATTATTAATTGAAAAGAGGGGATATAATATAAAAGGGTGGAACAAGATCCACCTTCACGAAGTATAACTGACGGAAAAAAAGTGCAACTGTCCACTCTCATCTGTGATCTATCACGGAAATACACCTAAGGCCCGCATAGCAGAAGGCCACTCGATGCAAGAAAAAATTATCCTGTCCCTCAGTTAAAAGATAAGGCATATACTTATATTAACAAACTTTGAATCATTAAAATGCAAAAACTAACACTAGGAAATTATGTCGATTGCATATATTATGTAGCAAAAGGCAAGAAACTTGTGTATTCAAACTTCACAGTAAAATACACATACAAATAAATTGGATTATGGTATAATAACGTGAAAGTTATAATTTGAATGGAGTTTTTCTAAAGTAACCATATAAATCACAACTTAAGCTCAGATAAAGTCCGTAACAATATGGTTTCATGACCATTGTAAAATAGTGTGAAAATCACATTATAGAAGAATTAATTATAAGTTGCATGTTTGCAAAATATACAACAGTTATAAAGTAGCTTTTTTAAGGCGCCTTCAACTATGCTCCTCAGGTGACTAAAATTTGAATAATGCCAAGTGTCACAACATGGCTTACCAAATTGTATGTTATTATTACTTTGGTTGACCACACCATGGTTATTGATTATACAATAAATGTGATAGTTATTGAAACCAATGTAATAATGACACATCAATTTGATACCCCATCTAGTACCCCAACACTACTCCTGAAATTTTTCTACTTAATAGCATTTCACAGTGTAAGTGCAAAAATTTTGGAAAATTACAGTGCGGCAGACCAGTTGCATCTCTACAATAGGACGCTGCATTAACTAACCTGCATTCTGTAGGAACCACAAGAGGAAAGTCTGAGTATCCCACAGTGGTACTTTTTGCTTTTCTGAGTTATTTGAGTAGTGTGCATAGCGTCCCAGTCTGCATTCTAATGTATTAGAACAACACTTAAATATTAAGCTGAATACACGAGTAAGCAATTATGAGTATTTAAGCAGCTACTTAGTCAAATGGCATAGTACGACAGTCACAGTACGACATGCTTCACCCGAATTCAAATCAGTTAGAAGAGGTGGACGAACCAACAGGATAGTTAGCATGGCTCTGGACTTGTTCATGCAACACCTTTGTTTCTCCAACAGCTATGCAATTTTTTCCTTGAAGATTGGAGTCCTTTAGAGCTTTTGGTCTCCTTCACATTCTCCTATCTCCACCAAATGACCATCCAACTTCAATGATTCAGCAGAACTAATCATTTCATTTCTTTTAAGGAACCTGCTATCTAGGAGTCTTCTGTTTGCATCATACAGAAAGACCTGATAAAAGGAATTGTGAGCATATATGTGCTTTTCCAGCCAACAATAACAAATTAACAATAGCAATATTTTTTCTGAGTTATCTACACTGTCAAAAAGGATTGAAAGAGTTAGTTTCATGTACTTGAATAACACAAACAAAGGGGGAAAAAGGCACCAAACACCATAAGCTTTTACTGATTTCTACCTACAACATTACTATAAGCAACTTGTGTGAGGATGTTGTGGCAGAAGCAAATCTCTTGAAGCGATAAGAGGTGGGGAAGAAGGGAATACTTATTGATGTCTGAAGCACCAGTAGCATAATAATATTATGAATTAAAGACACACCACTTTCTATGTGCCTCTAAATTTCCTCTTCTACTCGAAACCCACGAATAAAAGTGAATCTCTTCAACTTACAAAGTTAAAAAATCTTCACTATGCAATTCAAACACTTGGTAGGTTTCCACGCTGCACCTAAAGTTTTCATACATATTTAATATTTTGAAGGCAGCTTAAAAATTATTCCATACCTGACACAATTCCCCTTTTCTCCTTTTAATTAATTTAACACCCAAAGAGCTGTTTAATAAAAACTCAGGGAATGTTAAGCACACCTTAGCTAACTGATAATATGGAAAATTCTGTATGGAAATTGGACACTAAAAAGACATAATAGGAGTTGGTTGGCAGGACTTATAGAAGTGTGAATATCAACCTGTCTTCTTTGCGATCCACAATGTGCAAGTTTTAATATGCCATCGTGAAACTTCTTGGCCTTTTGAGTTAATTGAGTAGTGTACAAGACCGCACATTCTTAATTGCCACAAAAAGAAAGGAAAGGAAATGTTCGATTATAAAAGGAAAGAGAGAAATAAAATGAAGTGCAATTGATTCAAGGAAGATAAAAAAAAGTCTTATTGTTTGTGTTAAATTGTTTATCAAATAGTGTCCATCTTACAATTGATTAACCTGTTATGTACCACAAGAGGGAAATAGAAGGGAGAAGAGGCGAAGAAGAGAAGGTAAAGTACAAGAACTTCAAAATACTATAAAGTAGTTGTCATGATTACAAATGCAACAGTAGATGCACAAACTAACCCGTTCCACTAGTGCTTGATGTATCAGGACAACTTGGTGAAGTATCCTGCTCACTGATTTCACTTCTCTTGAATTCTGCAATACCAAAAAATCAAAATACATTGGTATGCTAGGCTATAAGATCATTGACAAATTGTCTTTCTCCATACATATTTCTAAAACCAGCAAGTATCTAAAGTGTAGTAAGTTTTCAAAAAGTTTGACTTGAAAGCAATTGAAGCACAAACTAGAAGGCAGATTATGTCTTGAAGCACAAACTAGAAGCAATTAAAGTGTAGTAAGTTTTCAAAAAGTTTTATGTCTTGCCAGCTGCTAATCCCGCGTTAATTAGTTAGACATCATATTCTTTGTTTTACAAACTGGGATGTTTTTTTTGGGTGGGGGGGAGGGATAAACATGAACATTTAGCATGCCAACGGGACAAATGTAATGATGCCAAAGAAATGGGTAAGGTTAACCAAAGTTAACAGCCCTCTCATGCATCTAGTAGAACTAGAGCTTCACCAACATACGAATCAGTACTCAGATAAGCAGAACAAACAAACCCATAGGATTATTTTTCTGTGTCTTGAGTTTCTCGACCTTGTACATCCAGTATTTCTTTTTCAATTTCATTGACAGTTCTCTCTTGAACATTCGAGTAAATCAGAGGTTCACGGTCCCCTTCAAGTTCTCCAATATCCACCAAGTGGCCTTCAAGCATTAGTGATTCACCTGACCTAATCATTTCATTCGTTTTAAGGAACCTGCTATCAAGGAGTCTCCTGGTTTCATCATACAGCATGACCTCATCAGTGACCCAAAAAAAGGAATATTACCATGTGTTTTTTCTGTGAAAAAACAACAATAGAATAGTGAGTTGATATCAAAAGATTTTATAATAAATGACTAGAGAAAAAATCACTATTGCATTATAGTCTAGAATCAAGTAGAACTAGCTAGAGTAGCGGATAAAGGAGAGAGGTTTCTATCTCATGCAGCTACATGAAAATAAATGATTCTATAGGGACTCAACTATGACCATGCACTGTTTGATAATACTGAAGTCCATGTAATTGTATGGCAAATAAACTTCTGAAGAATGGGCCAATTACCAAAATGTATATCATGCTTTGAAACTCCCCTAACGTGTGACCCCCTGCTTGCATGTGGAGTAACAAACCACGGGGCAATACAATGCATTGCAAATTATTACAATATAATGGAGAAACCATATGCAAGCGGAAATACTTGAACCTAAGACATTAGGAAGCTAAAGTTCTAATCAATACCTTTTACCAATTTATTCTCTCTCTCCCACACACACACACATGTTCCAAATCAGCTTATAATTTATCGAAATACCAAGAGAGATGGTATAATTTCCCTATTTCCTTTTGTTTCCAATTTAGGTAAGGATATACAAATTCACTTGCCACAAAAAGTGTAATTCAACCACAGACAATTAACGAATGTTGAGACATAGCCTAAGCTATTTCACTAGGTCAAGTATGTAGCAATGTTCGAAAAAGCGGTTGAGGCGTAAGCCTTAAGGCGCGCATCAAGGCGAAGCTGAAGATGGGTGTGGCGAGGGTTACGCCACAGACGGTAAATCAAATACTTGCGCCTTTTAAGCCTGAGGCCTACGCCTCAAAGCCATTCGCCTCAAGGCTGTTCAAGGCGTGAGCCTTAAATTGACTTAAAAAATACCTAGATCTGATGTTCTTTCTTCACAGTTCGAATTTTCTTCTCGCTTCAATTCTCTCTCTCGTCACCGTCGTCAGAAGTCGCCTTCTTCATCGCCGACTCAGTTCATCATCGCGGACTTCATCGCCGACTTCAGTTCTCTCTCTTTCTGCAGTTCGACTTCGACTTCTTCATCGCCGACTTCGACTTCATCTTCTTCGACTTCGACAGGCCTTCTTCGACTTCGACAGGACTTCATCTTCATCGCCGACTTCGACTTCGACAGGCCTTCGTTCTTCTTCGACTTCGACAGGCCTTCTCTGTCTCTCGTCGTGCACATAAATAAACTGGGTAATGTATATATATTAATAATTATTATATCATATGTATATCAGTATATATATTATATTATATTTATTAATTGGGTACTTAATTAATAAATTATTATGTATATATATATTCAACTGTGTAACAATAATTTTTTTTATTACAATTATATGTATATTAGTATATATATACAGTAATGACTCATGTGTGAATTAACAATCATATACTTTTAAATTTTAATCTGTTAATTTTTTTATTATATTGATTGTGAATTGTTATTATGGGTAAGAAAGATTGATTGATGATGATGATGGGGATGATGATCTAAAATTTGATCCATTTTTCAAGCCGCTTGATACGAATGATACACTACTTATATAGTAATGGATGATCACTATATAAGTACTTGATATTATGTTGTTTTGATGTTTTGTAATGATACATTAATGTGACGTTGGTTATTTATGTCTTTTATGACCTTAATTATAATGATGAATTATTTTATGGTTTTATTAGTATTTTTTCATAATTTTTTAGGGACTTTTAGGTATTCAAATTGAGGCTTCCGCCTCGCTCCGCCTTGAAGCTTACGCCTCCCTTCGTCCGGATAAAAACGCCTCGTACCGCTTTTAGCTTTTTCGAACATTAGTATGTAGGGAAGATTGACACCAAAATATAACACAGGCAGGCCCTGGTTGGTTGCCGATAGAGGGTATAGAGATTAACCTGCCTCCTTTGTGCTCCACAAATTGCTAGTTTTTAAAAACCATCATGAAATTTCTTCGCCTTTTTAGTTAATTGAGTAGTGTACAGGACCTACCACTCTAAAAGATAAAAAAAGAAGAAAATGTAGTGATAACCAAGAAAAAGAAAAATACAAGAAAAGAAAAGAACAAACGACACTAGATCCAAGGAAGATAAAGAAAGTCCTGTCGATGGTAGATATCAATCAGATAATTACAAGCTAGCCAATTAGATTAAACATGTTTTGTACACACAAAATTGTTACCTAACTCGTTGAAAAGAAAAGGAAAATTACAAAAGGAACTCAGTCATAAGAAGTTGTTAACATTACAGGTATAACAGCTCATTTTACAAACTAACCTGTTGTGATGGTTCTTCGTGCATCAGGACAACTTGGTGAAGCACCATACTTGTTGATTTCACTTTTCTTAAACTCTGAAATAGTACAAATTCCTTTATAGATATAGTGGGCTATACGATCATTGACATACCATGCTATAAATTTTTTACAAGTATACTTAAGACTAGGACTTCCAAGAATAAGTATGTATTCATGTCATGTCTGTTAAAACGACAAAGGCATACATGATACCTAGATAAGCACATGTGCTTATCAAGTGTACACTAGCAGGATAAGAGGATCAAAGATGTCCATATGAGATTAGAGTTTCATGATTTCAGACAGAAATCACATCACCTGATTCTCCTCTGTCAAAAAATATTCTGAGCCTACTGCGTAGAAGCAAATTGAAAAGAGAGGAAAGTATTCATTTTGCAAATACAGCATGAAGAGATGATCCATTTGAATCAACTAACCTCTGATATTTTTTTGTGATGGGCTAAGATTCCAAGTGAGAGGAACCATATGAAAATATCAAAAACACGTGAAAATAGTGCTCACCTAGATCAACTAATGGCACAATCACAAAACTATAGCTAAAACACAGTTCATGTATTGCAATATTGCAAACAGTTGTGTTCTTTGAATATGAGAAAAACGCATGCTCTTTAGGATATTATGCGTCTCAAAATGAACAAGATGACAGATCAATGGTTTGTAATACGTTCTTCAGCTAATCTAAACTGGTGCATTTGATTTTGTTAAAGCTATCTCTTCTTTTTGCCACCCTTCCCAGATTTTGAAGGACCCGCAGTTGAGGTGGATGCAGACTCCTGTTTCTTATTCCTTCCTGGGTGTCTGGGGACCAACTCTGCAACATGGAGCATCAGCTGTTTCCCTGCAATATTATGACAGCATAAATAAACTTCTTCATATAGATAAACTTCAGGGATGCACAAAGGTATGCATGTCTAATATACTAAAGCAGACTACAGGATAATTGAGAACTGATTTCCTCTGAAAATTCATAACCTTATTTACTGCAGAAGCCTACCAAGGAATGAAGTTCTTCTAAATAGCTACTTTCATGGATTTATAATGCCAGTCTTGAAAGCATTGACTTGGTGCAAGTAGGAGAAGCTAAAACATCAGTATCAAAATAGTGGTTCCCTTAAAATGTTCTCAGATCATAAAGAGAATCAAACTGGGATTGTCTATACAAAAGATGTAAAGTTTGACCAACATAATATGGGATCTGCAGTTTATATATTGCAGGTTGAGAAAATTACACAAACAACACTGCTACACTTGGTTGATCACAAATATTAATGAAATAATTTCTGATTAACAAGCCACTAACAGAACCCAATCATATTGCTGACTGCTCATTGTTATGTAATTTGTTTAGTATCCTACATGTACATTGCTAGTTCTCCCACCGTATAATTTTCAACAGGCACAAAAACAGATCACACAGAAGATAAATCCAAATTTCCTTATTAGCTCAACTTTAATTTAAAGTGCAAGAAAGAACCCAGACATGTACCTCCCTTAAAGTAAATATGATGATATTTATATTATTGGGCAACTAAGTGAGGAAGACTTTGTAGCAAGTATCATTTGGAATAAATCAAAATTGTTGTACTCAACGAATGAATCTCATACAGCAAGTAAGGCAGAATGATGACTATCCAAACATGTAGTACTTCCAACATTTAAAGGCCAAAAGGGGGAGGATACTCATCGTAATCTAATCTTCAAGATCAGGCAACTCTTGACTGGGTTATGGAAATATACATGAACATCCATGGAGAGACGAAAGTTTTTCTTCTTCTTTTTCTTCTTTTGATAAGTAAAGATCTATTATATTTATAAGCAAAGGGACGCCAAAAGGGATGCCATCCCAATACATGCAAAGTACACAAGAAGCAAGCGGAACCAAAAAAGTGCAACTTGATACATATAAAAGTTCGAGCCCCTTGTACAAGTAAACACCCGTACTTTAAAGAAACGTCACACAAAACTAAACTCGCTGAAGAAGTCAATGAAAGAAATGGGAGAACTTGGGTAGACCGCAAGCTGCCTAAAAAAATAGTAAATGGTCTAACATGGACAGAGATTTTTCGATATCCTCAAAGTATTCCTTTTGCACTATAACATCCACGACAAAGCATGAGGAAGCATAACCCAATTTGCTCATATTCCTTTTACGCTATAACATCCACGACAATGCATGAGAAAGCATAACCCAATTTGTTCTCAACCTCCTTAGCATCTTAAATCTCCCCCACCCCCTTAGCATCTTAAATCTCCCCCACCCCCTTAGCATGAAGAAAATCGGCAATTGGCTTTGGTTGTTTGACGTAACCCATGTTAATCCATATATCGACAATAACATTGTTCAAATTTTCCTAATCAACTTGCAATGCAATAACAAGTGATCTGTCGATTCTCAATCATTTCTGCACATAAATCATCTATTCACAACAAATCTTCCCCTTTCCAAACATTATCCTAAGTCAAAATCTTCCCCCAAGCCGCTGTCGAAGAAAAGAAAGCAATTTTCCTTCAATCCCCACCTTCCACAGAAACCCCTCATTGCCAAACCCCATTAAATTCAGGAAATAAGACCGAACTGAAAACCAGGGAGAAGATAATTTATGCGCTGATTAGCTTGTCAAGACAAGCATGAAAAGAACTTTGGTTGTTCTAATGGTCATCGAACCTACTGTGTCGGCTAATAATGTGTTGACGCTTACCTCACCTAGATTTGGCAATTTTTAGTGCTTTGCCACCCATTGCACCAATACAAAAAAAGGCAGCATAGTTATCTATATATGTGGGACAATCAACCTTGATTAGCTTGTCGTCTCACCCACACAATAAATGACATGAACTGAAGAGTTTGATGATCTTCCCTCTTATTTTTTTCCACTACTTACTTTGTTAGCTACTTGCATGACAAAAAGATTAAAAGACATTACGAGTCATGATTTGAAAATAGAAGCTACATAGATGACATAAAATACCTACTAAAACGAAACATTAATAACTTAGCAAGTTAGGGGCACACAAATATTATTGTAGTGAAAAATATACAAAACTTGTCATTTATGATGTTAAACAACATGCTTATTCCACTTGTAAATGGTATGGCCAATGTACTGATGCGAACTTATTGCTCATAATGGAAAACAATTCATCACATGCAAAAGAAAGTTCATTTATCAAATAATGCATTCATTCAAGTTGAATAAACAGGGGAAAAGGCTAATGCTTACTAGAAGAGATTGTTGGATTGTATAAAGTTCCGTCTTCCCTCTTCAGTAAAAACCTCACTCTCCCTCTTTGCATAAAATCACGGGGATAAGCCTTATCGATCTTTCCAAATAAAGAGTACCACATTACAATCATGTATTCATAACACAACCAAGAATACCAGCATACACACATGTATACAGAATCATAAAATCCAGTAATTTTCTTTTATGATTAAACAAATCTACCTCAACTGCAAAAGGGATTTTCAGGTGGCTGCAACAATCGCCAATCTCAGTACAAGTAGGGTTCTCACAGGCTTTGGTTGCATTAATTCGCCTACCTTCTGCTATCGTTTTCTTTGAATTTATATAAACAGGATACAATACATTCCATTTCTTTATATTGGGTATATCGCCATTCATTTCACTAGTAAAATCTAATCAAATCAAAAACGAAAACTAAGACAATTGAAATCATCATTATATTATACAAAACAAAGATCAATCGCACATAGGTATGGAATAGATCTTACAGTACGACGAGTCAGAGTAACCGTGAGAGGAGAGAAAAACTTTTGATTGATTAAACCCTAGTCCCAGTCCGACTATGAAATAGGAATGGAATAGATCTCAATGGGGTTTGTTGGACTTCTTACGCTCTCATCCGTTTCGACCCCTATTAGACCCGGCAAACAGGGCGGGCCGAGCTGAGAGTGGGTCGGGTTATTTTTGGGCCTGATCAAAACAGTTTAATTTTTTTGAATTGAAATACTGTGGCCCGTAGCTCAATCCGGGCCGGACCGGCCAGCAGGCTTTTGCCTTTTTTTTTAGTTAATGTTTGTTGTTATGGCCACATGTCTTCTGCATGCAATACAAAATTTGAGCAATTCATCCTGTCATTTTGTTTTTTCTGACTCTATTGCACCACATTTGACAATTAATTTTGATAATAATATCTAAAGTTATCAGTTTGAAATGGATAGTTAGGTGTCTCTAATGTTTCTTTTTTGGATGAGAAGATCTATTGATATCTGAACTTACCAATCCAAGTGTTTTATCTTCTTTCATGTGGATGTGGTTATGTGATTATGTCCAAACCTTGTCGGTCGAAACTAACATATATCTGTTTGGTCATGGTATGATCTTGTACCTAAAAATTAGAGTATACTGTAATTGTTAGTGTTTGTAAATTGTAATGCATGATATCTTGTGTATTATGTCATTTCAGTTAGCTGTTGAATTATATTATTTTTATCCTCATGATACAGACAAGAATTCAAGCATAATTAATCATGAAGATTGGATCACCTTTGTGAAACCTACGCTAGATACTGTTGTCTCAGCACAAATACATGAAGGGCTGGATATAACAAATTCGGAAATTGAAAACTTCCACACAATTAGGAATGACATGCTATCTGCTCTTATTGTTTTTTGTAAAAAAAATAATAATCACGGGCGGGCCGGGCTAAAACGGCCCAACTTTTCGTGGGCTACAATACTAAAGCCCGTGACCTATGTTTTTGCGGGCGGGGCGGGCTTCTTTTGTCAGGTCTAATTGTGGTAAGTATCTTTCTCCCTCCTTAATTACTGTTAACTAATACTCCCTCCGTCCTTTAATTCGTTTGTCGTTCTATGGAAAAGTATTTTTGTGCCCTTTCAAGTAAGTATTAATTATTTAGTTTTCAATATTATTCTATGTATTAAATATAACTTTGGTTCTCTCATTATTTTTTATTTAATAAATAACATTCTCTTTTTTCAATGCAATGATAATATAGACAATTGATATTATATTTAATGTTATACAATCATTTTTTTAATACTTGTACACAATTCTAAAATGACTTATATTAAGGGACGGAGGGAATATTATAAAGAGTAATGATATCCTGACAAAAGACGACTACAAAAAAATAGATATAAATGATATGTGGAATTATAATTAGTTGATCATCTATCATATATACTTAGGTTATTTTATCTGATACCAATTGTGCATAGTTTTTTTTTATATAATTTGTGTTTGTGTCCCAAACATTATTCAAGTATTATTGTCTTATAATTCAATAATTTTATTTTCATTTATTGGTATGTATGCAAAAATCCTTTACTCACTACGAGCTGAATCTAAAATTAATATTGTTGTTCAAGTTGTTTAGTTTTTAGAAATAAAAAGAAGAAATTATTATGAAATGGCTTGAATATAACTTACTATCTTAAACTATAGACTATATTCCACTTCGGTGATCTACCTTTTAATTTTGTCAATTAGATGATTGAACTATTAATTTTTTCCACTTCCATTCAATTGGGTCTTACATGTCATAAATTGTTGACGCGCCACGTAGACGTGGTCAATTAATACACAGGTGTAATAAAAAAATATTATTAAACAATTTTTTGATATATTTTTGAGTAAATAAGGGGTAAACATGTAAATACATAAGTATTATATTTTAAACTAATATCAATACCAAAAATCATAAAACCAAAAATCCAGAAATCCTTTCGTTAAATCAAATTACCAAACCCAAAAATATTTTTATCAAACCAAATTACCATACTAAAAAATCTAATTTATAACTAAACCTAAAAATCCATCATCCATTCATTCATCCAGATCAAAACTCAGATACAAATTCATCACACCAAACCCAAAAATCTCATTCATCCACACAAAACGCAGATCTTCTCCAAACAAACCGAAGAACATAAACCCCAGTGAACTAGAAATAAAGGTACCTCCATCGCCACCATATCATCGAAGTTCAATGGTGTGACACCCCCAAATTATGTTCAATACACAACCCACCTATTCTGAGTCGCCAAAAAATACATGGTACAGAATCCAAATACAAATATTTTATATTCAATTGTCGTACACAATACGACCACACATAAAGTGTGAGTTTTAATACGAATACAGTACCCATACTCTTTATCAATGATACGTTACATAAAGGTATAGTCAATAATTATTTTAGAAATTAAAATCTTTAGAAAATACTCAAGGAAACCTTCGTACATGGGAGGTCATACTTCTAAGTTATGATAGATATCATAGGACTTGAGAATTAACCTTAGTTGACCCAATAGACTATCATGTTCATTCCAATGGTGGGTATTCTCTTGCCATATAAATATCTCAATTTTCTCAAACTGAGGATTATATTCCAACTATACTCCAAGATTATATAGGAGTGCTCATAGATATAATCAGCAAGTGGATGCGCACAACCATGTCTTATAATAACATGAAGTTGTATGTGGTTAGACATCTTGTATGATAGTGGCAACACACCCTTCCAAAGTCGGGTTCACCTCACCTAAGTCGGGTCACCAAAATCAACTGTTAAATGACGTATAAAATACGACACACACATTTAAAGTTCTCAATACAATTATATATTATCATGTTGTTTTATAATATATTGAGAAACTTCAACAGTCACCGACCATCACTCTAGTCCCTTGTTATCCCCGCTCGATCCAACTACACTCTTATTACCTGAAAGGAATTGTGAAGCAAAAGGGTGAGCACAAATAGCCCAGTAAAAAATATTATGACTAAAGATAATTAAATTATCAATAGCCTTCATCAGTGATAAATCAGATCTTTAGAACCTTAGCCCTCAACAGGGAAAAATCTGATAGAATACAATAGACAACAAGTTTTAGATTAACAACGGCAGCGGAACAAGTAATCTATTAGAAGAGTCAAGTAAAACATAATGTCTACTATCTTCTCCATGTTAAAAGTTCACCAACAATATTTCATCCCTGTAACATCAATCAACAGTGTAACATCCCCTTTCCGAAATAGAAAGAGAGGTTACTCAAAATACAACAAAACTGAACGAAAGCTCTATGCCACGAAAGAATAGTATTTAAAACCAATAAATATCAACAAGGTCAAACTAGAATAAATGCCAAATTGGCCCAAACCATAATCTGAAATAATTATTAGAACTCCAAATAAATCATCTATCAAACCTAAACAAAATATCTAAATCATTGGATCGAATGGAGCTCTCATCACACATGCCCTTGATCCCCCTGATTACCTGCCGGAAGAAAAACACAGCATGAGCCAAATGCTCAGTACGGATATAGAATACAAAATAGAGAACTGAAATAACTAACTCAATTAATGAACTGAACTGAAACAAATAAAACTAACACAATGAAATAATAGGCTGAATCAAATGGCTGGGTGTTATTTCATACCGAGCTCAAAATAAAATACAAATATACCTTGCCACACAGGCAAGGTAAAATAATGCCACACAGGCAAGTCACACACATTGGACCGCGAATCCAAATGTATGTAAAATCAGAAGGCGTGTTTGGCACAAACATCGCCACTCCGCAGAACAGAACAGGAAATTAGGGTCGACCCATACGCCTCCCACAACAAAACACCAAATGGCCAACTCCCACCGGAGCACAAAACGGAGACGCCATGGACTGATCACACCGTCACGGAAAGTGTCATGCCTCGGTGCCAAGAGGACATGCCTGTGGTACCCCCACAAGTGGTTATAGCTCAGGTATACCCTACGATATATTCTAACAAAATACCATATCACAACCACATGCGACACAATATCAACACAATGGGGTTCTAATATGTACATGTTAAATCGAAACAAATCATCAATACAAAGTCTCTAAAAAAATATTAACATGTACATTACTACAAATATCGAAATAAACTCTAGACATGATACATTAGTCTACAAAGTACAAATATGAGTTCCAAATATCAACGCTAAAATGAAACTATCACATGAATTTGAGAATGAACAATCATGTGAAACAATAACCAATTTCGAAACGAGAAACAAAACGAACAAATTAAATTTAATAAGAGAATCGCTGAAGGAGTACGGAATCCGTACATGAAGCAAGCAATGTAATTCCCAAATTAAATTCAAATTATAATTCGTTAAACTTCTTCCGTCCGAACTAAACAAAAGAATAAATGCATATAAATACATTTGCAAAATATTTATTTCCATCTTTAAACCTTTAATAAAATCATGTTATTATTATTATTATTATTATTATTATTATTATTATTATTATGTCTTCCATTCCAAACATAAAGATTAACAGATTCAGTATTCATAAATATATATATATATATATATATTATATATATATATATATATATATATATATATGCTAATTAGCTTAGTGCAATCACATATTTTATATTAACAATTGATAGCCAATGATTCTTTAGTTTATATATAAATATATATATATATATATATATATATATATACACACACCAATATCCATTCGGTAATCTTTTTACAAACCAAATCATTGTTATTATTATTATTTCTAACATTAAGTACACGCCAAAAAGGAAATTCTCAATATTGTCAAACCTGTTAGCTTCCTTTCTCCTATCTTGATGCGGATCACCTCCTTCTCATTTTTTTTTCTGTAACAGCGGCTGCTTCTCTTCTTCTTCTTTCTTTTTTTTCTCAGTTCGTATAAGATATATAGTGAGGAGGGTTAGGTTTTGATTATTTATTTATTTATTAATAGGTCTTATTAATTATTCTGATTTTAAAAGGATTAAACCACATACGAATTAAACCCAATAAATTTTAAGGCCCAATTAATGTAGTCCACATAATCAAATACAATTTGACCCAAACACAAGAAAAGTCCAATTAAAATATTTAAACAAAACCTTAAAATGCCATTTATTTATTTATTAATTTTTCGGGTATTACAAACAGTTCCTATCTACAATCATGTAAATAGTTCATGATCATAATTATGTTGATAAATTCCTTTTCGCACCCAGGACGAAGATAATTTTCATCACCTGTCTTTACCTGAAACACCAAAGATCATGGTTATACCAAATCACAGTTCCTTTACATAATCATGCTAATAAATTCATCTTTGCACTCAGGCCAAAGATATTCATTTGTAACATCAATAATCATAATTATACTAGTCTACAACCTTTAGTCATAATCATGTTAGACAATTCATCTTTACACTACGGGCCAAAGATATTCAACAGTAACATCAATGGTCATGATAATGCCAAACACCTATCCATCTTTGCACTACGGGCCAAAGATATTCATTAATCAACAGTTTATCTTTGCACTACGGGCCAAAAATATTCAAGTTTCATATTTCAAAGATAACGATTAAAATCTAATAAGAATATTTAGGTAAATACAAATTCAAGTGAAATGATATTAGATGAAACGCAAATCTCAAAGAAATATCTAATCATTTCAGAATTTATAGATGTAACATTTATAACCATGTTGATCAATTCACATTTGCACTTAAACTAAAGATATTCAATTGTAAGATCAATGGTCATGATCATACCAGTCAACAATTCATCTTTGCACTACTGGCCAAAGAGAACCCATAGTCATGGTCATACCAATAATCTACCCATCTTTACACTCAAGTTAAAGAGAACTTCCATCACCATGATTATAAAAATATTATATATGATGAATAAGCATAGTAAGAACAATATGATCAAAACATGGATCCAATTTCAAGAATAAGATTCATAAATCCAAGATAATTTAGACAGAAAAATAAACCATTTTTGTTGTCGTGAATAGTAACTCGTGAATAATAACTCATGAATAGGCGTGAATAGTAATCGAATGAATAGTGTGGGCCCAAGTGCAAATTAGGGTTCACATGTCCTAATTGAATTAAATGCACAATTAGGGTTTCACAACCTCTTTAAATGTAAAAATTAGGGTTCACACACCTAATTAAATAAAGACGAAAAAGCCAAAAATAAATGGGCTAGACCCGAGAGAAGCCTCCACGTGTTTCGAGGCAAAAGGCTCGTGGAGGCAGCTCGTTTTGGGAATTGATTGAGGGATTGGATTGGTGGCTAGAAGGACAGGGCGATCTGGGCATTACTCTGGTGATTAAAGGGTATTTCTGGAATTTCTCTAAGGGCATGTGCCTGGCACATGACCACTTTCCAGAAAACCCTATAAATACCCCTTCCATTCCATTGGGAAGGGGGAACTCTGGACCTCCCGCTGGACCTCTCTTCAGACTTCAGACCTGGACTCTTGGAAGATCAAAGGACTCAGACATTCTCTCTCAACACTCAAGAAGGCTCTTGGAATCCCAATAACCCTAACAAGGTTTCCGGATTCTAGGAGTTCTGCCACGCGTCATTGGAGTAATCGCCCACCTGTTCTTCTCCCCTCTTCAATCAATCAATCAATTCCGTGCTCTTCGTAGATTTCTCTCCTTCTCAGCCATCACAAACCCTAACCTTAGCAAGGTACGATTTCTTTGCCCACATTAAATTGGCGACTCTGCTAGGGAGGTGTAGAATTCGTGAAGGGTATGCCCACATCTCGAAGTGGGAGAACTACAGGAATAGTTTCACCGACAACGAGCATTACTTCACTAGATCCAGTTCCAAGGCAAGCAAATCAAGCTTTCCAAGGCGTGAATCTGGATCTCGATCAAACCATCCTTGAAAATGCTTCGAAAAGAAGTTCAACATCACCATACATGGCTGATCAACAACCAACGAATGTCAAGCAGACAGGCGCGGGAAGGCAAGGCGAGGACGCAAGCGGAGAGAAGACGAAAGCTGTGCAACTGGAGATGCTTAAGGCATTGAAGGAAGCACGAGAAGGACAAGGGATGATGATGGCTATGATGCTGGAGATGCAGAGGAAACAGGAGGAAATGGGGAACTTTCGCCAGAAGTTGATGCAGATACCCACTTTCAAGACCATGTTCCCGGGCAGTTCGCAGGAAGAACAAGCAGGAGGGGAAGACAACAACAATGGCAGTAACAACAAGGAGAACCAGATTGTACCTCCATTGACGGAGAATCAGTCGATTCCAATCATCAACTTGGAACTCCAGAACAGTGGTGAAGTGCCACAGCCCAGATTGGAAGCAAGCCAGCCTCAGACAAACATCATTCCGACCACTCTCCCTGTATTTTCATAAGTGCATGTACAGACCATCCCAAGCTATGTCCAGCGAATGAGCCAACAATTGCCACCAGCGCAAGCTTGGCATGATGCAAGTGTACACCAACCGATCTCTTTGACGTTCACCCCGCTACTGCAGCAATACATCACAGCACCCTAGAGAATCCATGCCACGAGCCAGTACGTGACGAAGGATGATATGATCGACGTGATTAATCAACTTCGCAGGCAGACATCCTGACCTTCGGAGTTAGACTTTACTCCACCTTACCCGGCACACATTCGGAGGCAGCCTTACCCAACAGGGTATATTGAGCATCCCCCACACTTTTCAAAATACAACGGTGAGAAAGGAAATGCCAGGGAGCATATGGCCAGGTTCGTGAAGTCGATGTCTCCATAGTTAGGATATGATGAAGTAAATAACCACAACTTATTGATGAGGGAATTCAACAAGACCTTGATGGATAGTGCCTTCAGTTGGTACTACAATTTAGAGAAGGGATCAATCCATGATTGGGATGATCTAAAATTGTAATTTTTTAAGAAATTTTTCTATGTGCAGAAACATGTAACCATTGTAGAGCTCATGCGATTCAAGCAGAAGCCGAACGAGGAGCTGTCAGACTATGTGGATAGATTCAGGGCCCAAGCACAGAAGTGTGCAGAGCCAATTGAGGAAAAGAACTTGGTCAGCATATGCAACAATGGTGCCTTAGATGACTTCAAGCCCCATCTCATTACAAAATCCTGTGACTCATTTGTGACTCTCTCGTTTTGAGAGAAAGGGGAACTTCTCTGTGAAATTGAGAAGGATTAGAGATTCAAAGGAGGAAGAAGATGAAGATTTCTCATCATCTAGTCAAGTTTGAGAAGAATCAAAGGTATTAATCTAGTTTTAAAGCTCTAATTTATACTTTCTCAAGTTCTTCATTTAGAAAGCTATTTTGGTTGGGTGAATTCAAGAGATGTTGTGTGTGTGTGTGTGTATATATATATATATATATATATGGGTATGTATAATCTGATATATAGCCTCTATAAATGGTTTTAGAGTAATCAAATCCATGAAAACATGTTAAAGATGAAGATTTTATGTTTTAGTTGAATATGTACATTTTGGCTTATGTTGGAGTCAAAATTGATGGTTAATTCATCGATATAATCTGAAATTGATAATATATGTTGTTAGTATGTTGAAAGACGAAAACAACGAAGTTTAAACGGATTGATTTGGTTAGGAATCAAATCCGTGGTGAATGATTTCGCTAAAACATGTAAAACTAACATGAACATGAGTTTTAGGTCAAAATTTAGGTTGTTTAGTGTTTATGTAGATTATTGATTTTTAGGTATATTGTAGTTCTATGAATTACGAATCCATAGAGTCGAAAACGGACTCAATCGAATATGTATAACTCGAGTTATGAAGATTAGAAGGAGAAAACGTGCAAAAATAACGAGAAACAGTAAACTGTTAGTCTGGTTTTGCTAACAGGCGCAGCTGCGCTGTGCCCTAAGTCTATTGGGGTGCAGCTGCGCCGGTTCCAAGGCTTAATTAGGCACAGCTGCGGCGAAATAGTGTCAGGCGGGATTATTTTGATCTCCTATAGTAAAACGGCCATAACGTTTTCATACAAACTCCGATTTAGGAGATTCAAGATGATCCGGAACAAGGAAGAATAGACCTACAACTTTTATTATTTAAAGTTTTTAATTTGAGATCGTTAGCAGGGGTCAAAATGGTCATCTTTGGGACTAATATGTATTCGAAAGCAATCGGAGGGCGTCAGGCATGCACGTATGCAAGTGTAGTGCTTCTGACGATAAAAGATGTTGTTCTAAGTTATAAAACATGAATGTTAGTAAATATAATGATGCTTAACATTAAAAAATATTGTATTAGATAAGTTATATAAGCACACTAAGCATACACAAAAGAGACGATTCGGGTGTGTGACGAATGAACGTCAAAACGCCGTGACAAGTGTTAATGAACGTAAAAAGTGTTTTAAGCCAAATAAAATGAACATTATAAGATATGAAATGGGGTTAATATAAAACCAATAAGTAGTCCTAGCAAGACTTAAACACTTGAATTAATTTTGAATATTACTAAAAAGAAATATAATGAGATATAAGTCGAAAGTTAACACAATCAAATTGAACATTGTGTATTGATTAATAAGAAGGGTTATGGGATGTAGAGTAAAGTTTACATTACAGCTACTATGCGTTGCTATGTGACTAATAGTTGATGTGCATGATTATATAACTGTGTAGAGCACATGAAGTGCAGATAGCTGTAAGCTGTTAAACTGCTATTGGTAAATAACGATCAAGGCAAGTCTTTCAGTTCCTATTTGCTATGTGAACTTGATGATGACCTATTTTAAATCTTTATTTCAAATAGCATGATGTGTTATATATGTTGAAAGTATAAAACGTTAAAGTCAATTTATGACTATGTTGATTGAGTAATGCATGCTGATTGAGTAAGGAACTTAATCTTTATACTTGTTATATGAACTGCAGTATGTATGTTATGATAGTCCAATGTTTATGAGATGTATGTTGAGCATGTTGTTATGTGCTATGTGATGCATGAAAACTGTTAGATCTTGCTGAGCTGTCGAGCTCAATCTTGCAAATAATCACTTTGGCAGGTTAAGGATTCAAGGTAACGCTATGTGCTACTTGAAAGAAATGAATCAGATGTAATGCATGAAGATTTATATACTTTGGCTGAATTGTTATTATTTTGGACCATGTTTAAGGTTTCAGATAACGTATTTGATGATGTATGATGGTTAATAGATGTTGAGTTGTAAAGTTTAAATTTTATCCGATATATAAAGGTTATTGAACCTAGTTGTAAGTTTTAGTTTATAATAACTCTGACGAAGCGATTCATGAAATAAACTTGAATCAAAGTAATGTAATGATAAAGGTTAAGATTCAGGGCAATAAAGAAAAAATAATATAAAAGTTTTAAATATTCTGCATTTTTAGTGATTGTATCATCGAATAATGATATAAAGTTAGAAGTTCGTTGTATTGTTAACAACCGATGTCGATAATTATATTGTATGAATTTTGGGGTCGTTACAGTTAAGGCCCTGTTTGGCAAAACGGATTTTAAACAGGTGCAAGGGCCTCGTTTGGCAAAACCCTTTAAAAATAATTTTAAGGGCCTTGTTTGGTAAAACTAATTTAAAACCCTTTTTATTCTTTTAATAAATCCTTTAACACATATTTTTAATGTCACACTTTAATCAATTAAATCTTTAACATTCTAATTTAATTAATAAAAGCTAACATCAATTAATCACATACAAATTGTCTCATAACAATTATAATTACTCACTAATTATAATTTCATGTAACAATTATCACATAGACTTCATCTAATTTAATTATCTCAATTAAATTAGAACTATACCATAAAATCATTACACATCAATTAAATTAAATGTTAAATATTCATTTAGTTAATATATTACACTTAATTAAATTACTCCACATCAATCACATAAATTTTTTATTTAACTCAATAAATAAATCAATTAAATATTTATTAAATTCAATAAATATTTAAAATCAATATATAAAATTCTCATTCGTTACAGGAATGAATAATTAATTTATATAATAGATGTAACAAATGAGAATTTTATATATTAATTTTAATATTTATTGTATTAAATAAATATTTAATTGATTTATTTATTTATTGAGTTAAATAAATAATTTATGTGATTGTTGTGTAGTAATTTAATTAGGTGCAATATATATTAATTGAATGAATACTTAATATTGAATTTAATTAATATGTAATGATTTTATGGTATAGTTCTAATTTAATTGGGATAATTAAATTAGATGAAGTTATGTGATAATTGTTACATAAAATTATAATTAGCGAGTGATTATAATTGTTATGTAGTAATTTTTATGTGGTTAATTGATGTTAGCTTTTAATTAATTAAATTAGAATGTTAAGATTTAATTAATTAAAGTGTAACATTTAAATATGTGTTAAAGGATTAAAAAGAGTTTTTAAAACCGTTTTTCCAAACAAGGCACTTGCATCTATTTTAAATTCGTTTTGTCAAACGGGGTCTTAACTACTAAAAACCTGTTTTAAATACATTATTTTGCCAAACAAGCCTTAGGGCTTTTAAAATTCAAATGTTGTAACTTATGTATTAATTGTAATTATTATATTTATTAAGGGTCATTATGTATTGGAAGTTATAAATTTTATATTTATGTATTATATGTATAATATATGTAAGTTATATTATATGTATATTACAATATCCGTTAGTTAAAAACAAAAAGTGTTAGTCAGTTGGAAAAAAAAGAAGAAGAAGAGCAAAACAGAGAAAGAAAAGAGAAGTTAGAGAGAAAAGAAGAGAGAAGAAGAAGAGGAAAGGAGGAAGGCTTTGAGAGAATCTTTGCTAAACCTCATCATCATCTTCCTCACTAAGCATCAAGGGTATAATTCTAACCCTTGTATTTAAAAAAAAACATGCTTTATGTTCTTCGTGTTTTGTTCTCTGTAAAAATAAGTTTTCATGAAAATATAGATAAACATGAATTTCATGTGTAAATTGTATTCATATATGCTTATACATAATTTGTATGCTTAATTAAGAGGTTTAATTCATGTATATATGATGAACATGAGGAATTCATGTTCATTCAAAAGTTACAGTGAAGTATTTTAAAATATATAGTTTTCCTTTAAAAATCAAAATTTTGTTTGATTGTTAAATTGTTGTGTAAATTAATTATAGATTATCTTAATATGTTTAAAAAACTAATTGATTATACTTGGAATTATGTGAATTGGTTTAAAAACAAATTCACAGTGTTTAATTTCGTCAAGAACACTGAAATATGGTTTTTCTCCAAATTTTTTTAACAAATTGAGAGTTTTGATTATGTGTTTTGATGATTAAATATGTTAAAACATATTAGAAACTTAGAAATTATGTTTTTTATAAAGTTATATGAATTATGTTGACTGAATTCGGAACTTAATGTGGAGAAATAAGCCAATTTGGCTTTTTCTCTGCAAAGTTCGCGAACTGTCAATACTGTCTGCACAGTGGCGCGGCCGCTCCGCTCCAAGATATTAAAGGAGCGCGTCCGCGCCGCTCCAAAGGGTTAATGGAGCGCGGTCGTGCTGGTCTTGCAGAAGTGCAGAAAGCTAACTTTTTAAATGTGAAGTTTTATAAGATTAATGATGTAATAATTTATAAAACATGTTAATAGAATTTAAATACTAAATGAACAGTAATGAATTATATTAATAAAATATATAATATGTAATTATAATTTGAATAATTATAATTAAAGTAAATGTTTAATTTAAATTATAATTCGTTAAATTATAATTTAATAAATGCGTAAATGTAGTTTGATTAATTTTAATCAAAGTAAATGTTAACTTAAATTATAATTTGTTTAACTATAATTTAATATGTAATTATAATTTAAATAATTATGATTAAGGTAAATGTGTAATTTAAATTATAATTCATTTTAATTATAATTTAATGAGTGCATGGATTGAAATTAATTAATTATAATCAAAGTAATTATTTAATTTAAATTATAATTACTTTAATTATAATTTAATTAATATAAATGCATAAATTGAGTTTAATTAATCAAAATAAATATTTAATTTAAATTATAATTTAATTAATATAAAATGCAATTAAAATTTGATTAATTATAATTGAGGAAAATGTGTAATTTAAATTATAATTTAATTAATATGAGTACGTAATTATTAGTTGATTAATGATGTGAAAATGTAATATGATTATGTGATGTGATTAATTATGTGATAATTATATATTAACTTAATAATTAAAGAGAAATGAGTTAACCTAAATGGGTTAACTAATTATGAGAATTAGATATGTGATAATTAATTTATATTATTAATTATACATATAATTTGACAGTGTGTTAAATAAATGGGAGAGAATTATGAAATGTAAAGTAAAATTTACTTAAACGATTGCTAAGCGTTACTATATGACTAATAGTTGATGTGTATGGTAATACGTTGTGTAGGATTCATGAAGCAGATTATTATAAGCTTTTTTTCGTTAATTGGTAATCTACGAGCCAGACAAGTCTTTCAGTTCCTAATTGCTATGTGAACTCGATGATGAACTATTTTAAATTTGTATTGCAAAGAGCATGATATGTTATATATGTTGTAAGTATGAAATGACAAAGTCAATTTATGACTTTATTGATTGAGTAAAGAATGTTGATTGAGTAAGGAACTCAATTTTTATACTTTTTATATGAATTAAAGCATGCATGATATGTTAGTCTAATGATTATGATGTATAAGATGAGCATGTTATTTATGTGTTACGTGATGCATGAAAGCTGTTAGATCTTGCTGAGCTGCCGAGCTTACTCTTGCAAATAACTATTTTTGCAGGTCAAGGTTTCAAGGTAATGATACGTGCTATTTGAATTATAGAGATCAATATTCAAGAAGATTACTTATGTTAGATGAGAAATGTATTTAATGTTTTGATTGTAACATAATTGTTGAGTTGTAAAGTTGAGTTATCCGATGTATAGTGGATATTGCTTTGTAATGTAAGACTTTATATAGTAACTTCGATGTAGCGATTCATGTAATAAATTTGAATCAAAGATATGTTATGTAAAGGTTAAGATTCAGGACAATAAAGAAAAAGATATATAAAAGTTTTAATTATTTCGTATTTTTAGTGATTGTATCATCGAATAATAATGTAAAGTTAGAAGTTCGCTGTATTTTTAACGGCCAAGATTGAGAGTTGAATTGTATGAATTTTGGGGTCATTACAGTTGGTATCAGAGCTGATAGGTTATACACCTTAGTTAAGAGCACCTTAGGCTATGATCTTAGGTTATAAGAAATTAAGTTTAAGTTACGTATGTTAAAAAGGTGATTCTTTTCACATACGTAGAAGTATAGGATGAATTAAGTCCTAGAAATGTTATAAGAAGAAGATGAGAATGACGAGGAGTAAACTCAAATAAAATATTGAGTAACATGAATGAAATTAGAAATTCTTAAAAGAAGAGTTGTTAAATAAACAAGAAGATTCAAAAAAGAATCTTGAAGAGATATAAAGATAAGAATAAGGAGTTGCCTAACTCCAATAAGAAAGATGACGAATAATGATGAATAGACAAAGTCTATAAGATTAAAAGCATAATGGAATCATGATATGATGTGATGAATAGGTAAAGATAAGAATATTGTAAAATAAACGATAATGTGATAAGAAAAGAATCATAAGGGAGATGATTATAGAATAAGATCACGACGTGATCTTTTAAAGTTGTGAACACATATAAGATCACGACGTGATCACGATGATTATATACGCTATGTGCAAGGATGTGTGATGATTAAACATATAATATATAGTAGTTACATCTATATTATATAAAGTGTAGGGTGACACTTAAATTAGACTATATAATATATAGAAACTATATAGTAAGATTTAATGAATGATGTAAGTTATATAATTAATGCTTATGTGACAAATATGTGATAAGTAGATACATTAAGGTATATGTATGAATATTATAATAAACTAAATAAGCAATTGTTAATTAATGATTATTTCAATAATTTAATATAATTGAAATAATAGAGTTGTAATGATGTTATGTGACAACATGTATGTATGAATACATTAGAGGTGTACCTTATGGATTATTAAATTAAACTAAGGGTATATTTAAATATATGAGAGGAAATAAATAAATGGTTATCTATTTTAATATTGAGGTGGAAAGATAATACCCAATCAAATTATATTCTGTATTAACGAAATGTACATGGATTATATGTTGATGTATATATATGTACCCCAACTTACTACATTGTAATATTGTTTTCTCATTTAAGTCTACATTGTGACACTAATTGAATTTATAACCTAAGTGTATATAATATGTATATGTATATAACCTAAGTGTGGTATTTATTTCATTTGCCAAGTTGCTGAGTATTAGAGAGTTGTCCCAAAATGATTGCCTTTTATCATTCACGTGTAATAGCTCAAAAGGCTAGCCTATTCCTTGTTTCTCAAACCCAGCAAAACATAGCCAATGATCATATGGGGAGTGGGCTTAACAGTAGATTTTAACCACTACACCAACTACTCTTCATTACCCATCAAATTCTTCTTCTTCCCATTAGTTTGATTTGGTGGAAAATTGCATTGTCTGTGTATTCATTTGCCTATAAATGAAGCTCGCTACTTCTCTTTTTCATTTACTGAGATTTTCTGTTAAGTTAAGGAAGAGTTAATAAAGCAGCATTGTAGAAGCAATTTAGCTGCAAGTTCATTCAAAGCTTAGCAGAGGTATACTCCTTCTTCTTCATTTCTAAAAATTGCTAAGTTCTTGATTATGCATGAACTCTTGTTAATTGATTGAAAAGATGACAACAATATGTTTAAGAAGTTTATATATATGTGTGGACCCTTTTTGAATGAGTTTGAGCATGTTTAAATTGAAGAAAGACGAAGTTGGGTTCAACATTCTGCAGACAAAGCTCTTTTCTGGTTCTGTCTGGAAAGGGGCGCAGCTGCACCCATTTTGTACTAGGGTGCAGCGCAGCTGCGCCAGGCATCAGTAATGAACTTTAATTTCTGTTATAATCTGATGAATACTAACTTATTGATATCACTTAGACAAGCATGATAACAGGTTTAACATGTGTAATTATGTACCTTGACATAGCATGAACATGTTTTGACTTCGTTAGTATACAAATATTGAATGAACTTATAGTCTTGAAAATGGACTTTGACATATACTTGAGATGATTATGTTCTGACCATATGAGCATGTGTATGTGGGTTGGTTATGAATGAAATACTATCTAAAATCTGTTTGCATGCGTTAAGCCATGTTAGCCTAGTTCAAAATAACTTTTAAAAGGGAAACTTGAAAGTTTTGGAGAACTAATGTTTACAAGAATGTCATGATTACATTCTGATATTCTTGGTCGTGCGTGCTAGTACTCTTAATATCACTTAGATGGCCTATATATGCATACACCTTGTTAGACACTATGAAAGCTAGTCAAGCATGATTTAGACATGTTTTAAAGCAACGAATGATGCTAGCCATGCATAAATGATATGAACACGTGTAAGCATGTATATTACAGATTATGTGGCCACTTATGTGTATGAACGACAAGCATGATAGTCCTTCATGATTTCATGACCTTATGTGACCTTAAGTCATTAGAGATACTAATCCAAAACTATAACATGAAAAGTTGAACTTAGATGGACCCTAAAAGCATGCAATAATCTTTAATAAGTGTTTTGCTATGCGTGAATGAATGCTTGAATGGATGAGACACAAACAGCAGTGCAAAGTCCAACTCTAGTCTGGCCAGGGGACAGCGCAGCTGCACCGTCCCTAAGCCTAACCAGGGCACAGCTGCGCCAGCCTGCAATCTGATCTGGACAGTTTGTTTGTTCTAATTTTTGTCAGTTGGCGTATAATGATACCCTAAGCTAAATCCGATCAATACTGATATGTATCCATATGTGACGATAATGTAATATAAAGATGTTTAACTTGAAAAGGGGAATTCTAAAGATAAAAGACAATGAAAGTAATATCAATTGAGAGTTGTGATTTAAAATGATACTATGCATGGTATGATTGTATAGCAAGGATGAGACTTAACGTATGTGTTGATTGTCTATACAAGATAATGTATGTTGTTAAACTGTGTAACTAATGGATATAATTATACACATAACTATGTTACTTGATTCCATAATGTCTTACAAACTGATTATGTGTTAAGTGTATGTAAGGTACGTAATGACATACGTGTAGGATCATACGACTAAGATAGGATCGTATGTATGTGCTTAACGTTCATATCAAGTATATGTATTCGACTTATGTAACTAATGAGATACATATATATGTAACTATATTACAATAGGAATTCGAAGTATTGATAAGCTAAAGGTTGCTAAACTACGCTTAAGACAAGTATCCTAACCTACGCATTTACTTTATGCAAGTACTCGAACCCTACTCTGTATTGAGCATTACTTGAGCTTGTACTGTTATTGGTTATACAAGTATACAATTGAAAGCATGATTCTTGTCGTATGAAATAATAGTTAAGATAGAGTTGTTTATATTCTTCGAACTTTGATTTCGAGTATTGAATTTATAATTGTTATTATATACATTGAAAGAGCGGCCTATGCCATTTGATTCGGCTAGACCTAAATCATAATTTAAAAGCGATCCAAACCAATTGATTGGTGCAAAATCTTGTATTGACTGAGATGAACAACCTTCTTTGAAGGGAAAACTATATTTGTCGGGAGACCGATGCGCACTTGAGTACGATTAAACGATATGCATAACGTAGGGTACTTTAGGCTGATCACCTGTTGTACTTGTTTTTATTGGATTATCAGCATATTACTTTTAATTTTAGTAGAAGTTCATAGTCATTAGTGACTGCTTAGTATTCATTGTTTTGAAATCTAGAAATGATTTAAGCGTTGAATCTTATTGATATTTCTGCCCTTAGCGACTGTTATTGAGAATCATTGATACTTCTTATTATTCTCAAACTATCCTTTATTGTCATACCCTTGGGAATTGAAAACTATATTGTCCCCTTATTGCTATATTACTTGCTGAGCAAACTTGTTGCTCATTCTTGCTTTTCCCTAAAAATATTTCAGTTAAGACAGAGCGAGGCGGACCCTCGGGCACTGATAAGAGTAAGGGTAAGTCTACGGAGTAGCTTATTAATTATGTAGAACTTTCATGTTGATTGTAATAAGATTCTATTCTATTATGTATTAGTTAAGATTATGTATGCTTAAGCTATGTTTAAGATGTAAGAGATGTTTAAGTTACGAAACCTTGGGACATGAATGGTTATATTAAATAAATGTAATCTATTCGTATGTGTATTTTCGTTGCGCGAGTTATTATTTAGTCATTGAATAGTTAGAACGTGACGAACCGAATTCGAGACTGTGGCGGTCTGAATTTGAGGGTATCACAGAAACCCCATGTTTAATAGGATTAGAAGGGTTGACCAATATCTATATAAGAGGAGTCTTATAATAGGTATCAGATGATGCAATTTCAATTGTTGGAGAGTACTCCTTTTCTATAGAGGATAGAAAACTAGGGTTTAGCCAACCACCCTCCTTCTTGAATAATTCCTTTTCCTTAGTGGATCACCTCTAGAGGCCAAACACTTGGGTGGCTAACGTTGATCAAAGGAAGGAATCTAACCCGAAAATTCAAGGAGATCATGAAGAACAAGGAGTTGAACTCGTACATGTGGAAGTTTTATTCTACAAGGGTATGATTCCATAACTTCTTATTTATCATTTTAAATTAATAATTTGCATAAAGGATGATCCGGGTAATGGTTTTGTAGAAAATTTTAAACTCTGATATACCATGCTTCCGCTAATTTTTGCAATTTGATTGCGCCATGATTTTGTATAAACCCAACAATATGCAGAGGTATGAATAATTGACACTGCCAAATGCCTCAGTCCCCTTGATAGACCGGATGGTTTCTTCCATCTGCTGGACTTTCTTCAGAATGTCCCCAGCTTCATGTTCTTTGTTGGTGGTGATTTCAGGAGTTTTGTTGGTTGTGTTCTGGTTTTGTGGTACAGGAGTATGAACATCTGCCTTTTCGGTCTCTTGACTGCCACCACTGCCACCAGGTGTTCCTGGTTCTGTGTGAGCTTGGGCTTGCTTCCCTTTAAGAACCTTACTTTGTTCTCTCAGGAAACTAGCCAATTTGGCTATCTGATTCTTCAGTCCTTCAAATTCTTCCTTAGAGACAGGGGTGGATTCTGGTTGAGCACTTGAAGTCATGTCCGTGGATGGACTTAATGCTTTCTTAGACTTATATCTAGTAACATAACCAATTTTTCACCTACAACAAAGCGTAGGCATGTCAATTTCCTAAAGTAGATAGGGATAGGATGCATGTCATAATGTGTTTTTGTGGTTTTTTAATCTTATCCTGCAAAACAGAGGTCAGTTGTTTTGATGACAGGATGACAAGATGTATATAACAGGGAATGCAACATTTTATTATGATATTTACATTGTGCTCCTTTACATTAGAATTGAAAACTTGACATTAAATTGAAAGAGAAAGGCATGAAAAAGCTTCCCATCAGATTTGGTTAATCAGAGGCTGACCTATCTTAGGCTACTCTCGCGGCTTTTTGGCATGAAGGTCCCCAGATCATCGCAATCTACTAGAGCGGAAATTAATCCGATATTTTAACTGGAGCGAATCTAGGTGGTGCATTTTCATGAGCCCCGAAGACTTATTCGCCCTCAAAGACATTACTTATCACCGACTGGTTTGCCTCCTGGTGGAGGAATCATATAACATACATTCACATACATCGCGTCTCACCGTTATGCATATGATGACATTGGTGCGAAGCACTAAAATGGGTGCGAAGCACTAAAAAAATAGGAAATCATTCATTCACATTTATTCAATGTAAAGACACTAGCATTCACGCATTCATTAAATGTAAAGACGCAACATTCACACATACATAGATATGAAAGGGAATTTTTTTGAAAAGATTTTGAATGCGGCCTAAGCCCTCTACTGTCCCCAACAGAGTCGCAACTTGTCGACGTTGAAAAAATATCAGCGGGTTGGGTCACAACCCGGATCTTTCTCTCTTTCTAAGTTATCTCTACCCTTACTCTTTTTATTTGTGAAAAAGGTTTTGAAGGATTTTTAGGAAAAGGCCAACATGTATCATGTCGACGATTGAATGTTTTACAGAGTCGCCAGTTGGTAGTTTTTAAATGGTTGTACCAACTCAACCGAGTTTTGTTTGAAAAGAGGCCTAATTGCTGGACAATGTTGAAACTTGATCTTTAAAAATAAAGTTTTGAGTTCGAGGGCTTGGTTAAGTGTGGGGAAGGTGTTAGGCACCCCACAAATTCCGTGTAAAATACGGTACCGCATCTTTTCAATATTTCCCTTTTAAATCTGCAATGTGTGTGTGAATGCTGGAAGAAAATTGGGCCTATGTTTGATTTGAAGTATGTTTATGCATTATTGAATCTATATACGAAGGGTTGATTTGATTTGCAAACAGTCTTTGATTTAATTTGTAAAAATGTTTGATTTGATTTGCAAAAGATTATTTTTTTCGATAAGATTATTGCAATGATGTTTTGAAAGAAGGTTTTCAAACCCTTACGTTAACATAGGAATTGAAGCATGTCGATACTTCAGTTTTATCTTTTTAGCCTTAAGGCTCAATTTGAATGATGATTGTAGGGCTGCAAAGCATCCTCGGTCACAGAATATATATAAGTGTCGGTCTCCTCATGGGCATGACAGCCATCAGAGTGACTCTGACACGACAAACCATATTTTCACTATATTGAGGCCTTAAATTCGGACAACAGTTTTAAGGTCTTTTGTATGTACATTTTTTACAAAAAAAAAAAATAGGTATGGTACATTTGTAAAGTGGAGTTTGTCCATCTTGGGAATCAGATTCTGATCAGTTTGATCATGAATCCCATGATTCCTAGGCTCACAGAGGGAGGCCAATAAACCTGCACAGCATAAATTTATACAAAAATATATTCAAATATCGCCAAAACCAAGGATTCAACTGTAAATCCTGGCTCACACATGGCTGAAGCGTCTCGTTCCCACTAGATAGCGATCTAAAGGCCGCGGGGTAGCTTTTATTATTGAAACTAGAAAAATGCTAGATTTAAATAAATCTCAGCCATTCTAGCTTCCCGGCTCTGTTTGGACCTATTTTGAACCGTTTAAAAGCTAGAGTTGGCGAGATTTAAAGAAATCTAGTTCACCCGCAAAAATGTCAGTGACGATTCATATCAAATGAATATTAACCAACAATTTAATCGTAATGAGTAAAGCAATATATATATATATATATATAATTATATATATATATATATATACGAAAGGTGTAAAGGGCGATGGTTTTGCACTCTGATGCCCGGACTGGAATGGAAATATATATATATATATATATATATATATATTTATAAAAGCTGTATAAAAGCCACGGAATGATCTAGGCTGGACAAAATGTAAATATATATAAAAAAATGTAATAAAGGGCGGTGGGTTTTCACTCCGAGGCCCGGACTGTAATAGAAATATATATATATATATATATATATATATATATTTATAGAAGCTGTATAAAAGTCACGGAATGATCCAGGCTGGACAGAATGGAAATATATATATATATATATATGTATAAAAGCGGTAAAGGGTGGTGGGTTTTCACTCCGAGGCCCGGATGGAAATATATATATATATATATATATAAGCAGTAAAAAGGCCATAGAAAGTTCCAGGCCGAACTGGAATGTAAATATATATATGTAGTTAAATATAGACAAAAAATAGTCAAATCGGGACTGGGAAGATAATCCAGTCAGGTGAAAAGTGCATATATGTATATATATATATATATATATATATATATATAAGTAGTAAACTACAGCAGATTTGACATCCAGGCTTAACAGAATTAAAAAATTAGTATATATATAGTTAAATATATACGAAAAAAAAAGAAGCCAAACCCCGACTGTGAAGATAACCCATTTCAGCGAAGTTGCTCAAAACAAAGATATTAGTATATAAAAGTTGTTAGAAGTGACGGATCGTCAATCCGAGTTGTAGAAATGCCAGAAAATGCGTTTAGGTACTAAAATGTACCAAAAGTTAACAAAAACGGCCACGGAACTAAGTTTCGAGCATATTTAGAAAACAAAACTTGATATGCAGGTGTATAACAGCGTAATGAAGTAATATAAACTTGCTGATCATGAAAATACTCACAATGGACTGCTACACGGGCTTTTTGCCAAATCGTAAGCTTTAAAGGTCCAAATCTACTTGTTAGTTTTTGATATGTGGTAGTATATGGGTATATCTACGTGTTAGAGTGAAAAAATTTGGGTTTGGAAGACAAGAAAATTGCTGGAAAACCAAACGGGCAGGGGTTCAGAGCGTTTTCTGATTTTTTTTAAATGAGCTGGGGGTGAGCTCATATATATAGACCCAGGAAAAGCAGCTCTACCTGCTGCTGTCGTAGGTAAAGGTGCGGCTCCACATGGCAGGGCCCACATGGCGGGTCCCGTTACTTCGAAGTACGTGCACTCTGAGCAATGCGATGTCAGATTCAAAACTTTCTAACTTTTGATCGGAGCGTCTGTTTGAGGAGTACGATACCTTTTCAAAAAGCCCTCACCGAGCGCATTGCAATGACATGGGAGAAAACCTTTTCTGAGTCTAAAAAGACGTGTTCATAACCAGGTCTTTGATTCATCGCAGTTTGTCCGTTGAGCTGCCTTGCGCTGTTTCCACTCGGGATCATTGTTATGGTTCGTTCTAACCTTAATGGCATTAATTCGGCTTAAGTTTGACCAAATCATCTTTAATTTGGTAAAATGACTATTTTGCCCCTCTCGGGGTTGCCTTCAATGTCGACATTGCCTTCGGCTGACTTCCTGGGGTTGTTTCCAAGGTTTGGATCCCATTCGAGTCTGTTCGTCCTCAGTGTCGTCTTTGAGGCTGACTTGGTCCCTCTAGGTTTTCCTCTAGAGATGTTATGATGCGTCAGGATTATTTTTGAAGTTGACCTGACCTCCCGAGTTGAGACCGGGGCTGACATATACCTCCCGGGTTGAAACCGGGGCTGACCTGTACCTCCCGGGTTGAGACCGGGGTTGACCTGGACCTCCCAGGTTGAGATCGGGGCTGGCCTGTACCTCCCGGGTTGAGACCGGGGTTGACCTGTACATCCCGGGTAGAGACCGGGGCTAACCTACACCTCCCGGGTTGAGATCGGGACTGACCTCTACCTCTCGGGTTGAGACCGGGGTTAACTTGTACCTCCCGGGTTGAGACCAGAGGCTACCTGTATTTCCCGGGTTGAGACCGGGGTTGACCTGATGACCCAGTATTGAGACCGGGGTTGAACTGATGGCCCGGTATTGAGATCGGGGTTGAGTTGACGACCCGATATTAAGACCGGAGTTAAGTTGACGGCCCAGTATTGAGACCGGGGTTGAGTTGACGGCTCGGTATTGAGACCGGGGTTGATTTGATGGCCCGATATTGAGATCGGGGTTGAGTTGACGACCCGGTATTGAGACCCGGGTTGATTTGATGGCCCGATATTGAGATCGGGGTTGATTTGATGACCCAATATTGAGACCGGAGTTTATTTCACGGCCCAGTATTGAGATCGGGGTTGAGTTGATGAACCGATATTAAGACCGGGGTTAATTTAATGACCCGGTATTGAGACTGGAATTGATTTGATGTCCCGATATTGAGACCGGGGTTGATTTAATGGCCCGGTATTGAGACCAGGGTTGAGTTGATGGCCCCGTATTGAGACCGGGGTTAAGTTGACGACCCGATATTGAGACCGGGGTTGATTTGATGACCCGGTATTGAGACCGGGGTTGAGTTGAGGACCCGGTATTTAGACCGGGGTTAATTTGATGACTCGGTATTGAGACCGAGGTTGATTTGATGACCCGGTATTGAGACCGGGGTTGATTTGATGGCCCGGTATTGAGCCCTGGGTTGATTTGACGACCTAGTATTAAGACCGGGGTTGATTTGATGGCCCAGTATTGAGATCGGGGTTAAGTTAAAAAGACAGTCTTGCCCTCCTACAGTGTTAGTTACAGGGAAATAAAATTTCGAGTGTCTACAAAGATTTTCTCAACATAATATCCGATTTTCCATTCAGATCTAGTATTCTACTAAGGTAAATGATATTATTTTTCTCGTAAATGATGTTATTTCCTTTCAATGTTCATAAAGAATATAATTTTCTTTCATATTCCATATTATGAAAGTGTTAATATTTCATTTCATATTCTTAAATTTAAACTTACTATGGTAAGTATTGTTTCTATAATTCCTGAAATGATTAGAAATTATTTAAGGTTTGCGCTTCATCCAATATCATTTCACTGAAATATTGGTCAGAACTTTCTTATTGAAATTTTAAATCTGTTCATGTCAGGGTACTATTCATGTCGGGGTACTAATCATCCGGGTACTATTAATGCCGGAGTACTATTCACGATGAAGTACTATTCACGATAAAATTGGTTTCTTTTTCTATCCAAATTATCTTTTATTCATACAAAAGTACTATTCATTCGAGGTACTATTCATGCTAGAGTACTATTCATTCGGGGTACTATTCACGAGGTACTATTCACGGGATACTATTCACGGGGTACTATTTATAGGATACTATTCACAGGATATTATTCACGGGATACTATTTATGTGGTACTATTCACGACAAAAATTGATTTATTTTTTTGTCCAAATTATCTTTGATTTATGAATCTTATTCTTGAAATTGGATCCTTGTTTTGATCTTCATGTTGATAATTTGGATATTATTGAACTCTGGATAAATTGAATTATAAATCTCTAAAATTTGTCCGTGATCTCACTTGATTCATTCCTTATATCATTGTCATAATCTTCAGACTTAAATTGTGGTTAAAGTTATCTTTGGCCCGTAGTGCAAAGATGAACTGTTGATTGATGAATATCTTTGGCCCGTAGTGCAAAGATGAACAGTTGATTGATGAATATCTTTGGCTCGTAGTGCAAAGATGGACATGTGTTCGGCATGATCATGATCATGAATGTTACTGTTGAATATCTTTGGTCGTAGTGCAAAGATGGACAGATGTTTGACATGATCGTGACCATTGATGTTACTGTTGAATATCTTTGGCCCATAGTGCAAAGATGAATTGACTGGCATGATTATTACTAAAGGTTGTATACTATTATGATCATGATCATTGATGTTACAAATGAATATCTTTGGCCTCAATGCAAAGATGAATTTATTAGCATGATTATGAACAGGAATTGTGATTTAGTATAACCATGATCTTTGGTGTTTCAGGTAAAGATAGGTGATGAAAATTATCTTCGTCCTAAGTGCGAAAAGAGAAATTTATCAACATAATTATGATCATGAACTATTTACATGATTGTGGGCAGGAACTGTTGATTGATGTTCCAAAGATGAAATATTATTGGTAGACTTTTAACATGGAGAAGATAGTAGACATTATGTTCTACTTGACTCTTCTAATGGATTACTTGTTCCGCTGCAGTTGTTGATCTAAAACTTGTTGTCTATTGTATTCTATCAGATTTTTCCCTGTTGAGGACTATGGTTCTAAAGATCTGATTCATTACTGATGAAGGCTATTGATAATTTAATTATCTTTAGTCATAATATTCTTTACTAGGCTATTTGTGCTCACCCTTTTGCTTCACAATTTTTTTCAGGTAATAAGAATGTAGCTGGGTCGAGCGGGGAAAATATGGAAATAGAACGATGGTCTATAACTGTTGAAGTGTCCTATAAAATAGTATGAGAATAATTGTATTGAGAATATAAAATGTATGTGTCATATTTTATACATCATTTAACAGTTGATTTTGGTGAACAACAATAGGGTGATGAGGTGAACCCGACTTTGGAAGGGTGTCTTGTCACTATCATGCAAGATGTCTAACCACATACGACTTCAGGTTATAATAAGACATGGTTGTGCGCATCCACTTGCTGATTATATCTATGAGCACTACCTATATAATCTTGGAGTATGGTTGGAATATAATCCTCAGTTTGAGATAATGAAGATAATTATATAGCAAGAGAATACCCACCATTGGAATGAACAGGATAGTAATCTTTTCGTTCTTCTTTGGGGTATATTAGGTCAACCAAGGTTAATTCTCAAGTCCTACGATATCTATTATAACTTAGAAGCATGGTCTCCCATGTACGAAGGTTTTCTTGAGCATTTTCCAAAGATTTTAATTCATAAAACAGTTATTGACTGTACCTTTATGTAACATATCATTGATAAGGAGTATAAGTATTGTTATTTGTATTGAAACACACAGTTTATGTGTGGTTGTATTGTGCACGATAAAGTAATAGTTAGAATATGAGGATTTATATTTGGATTTTGTAGTGTGTATTTGGCGACTCAAAATGGGTTGTGTGGACCTATTTTGGGGGCGTTACAGTTGGTATCAAAGCTTAAGGATATGGTATATGGAGGAGATCTGAGACTAGAACTAGGAGGGGAGAGACGAGTAATATCCTTCGCTAGTGTGTGTCCTAACTAAGCTGAATTTTCTTACTTAATAAGTTGACAAATTGTGATATGTCAATTAACTTTTGTTTTGAAGCTGTATTCTGGAATGATATCTAAAATCCAAGATATGAGCAATGGAAAAATCTTGATACAGAGGAAGTGACCGGGAAGATAGAATCTGAAATGAAAGCAATGTATCCTCACCTCTTCAAATTACCAATTACGTAAATTTCGGAGACAAAATTTCTTAAGGAAGGGAGATTGTAAGACCCCGAATTTTATGAAATAAAAGTATTCAATTTTTCTTATAATTATTATTCTATTCAGTAAATGGTTAAATTGATAAAAGGTTAAAGTTAAGGGTGACATGTGCAAATTTTACAAAGTAAGCAAGTTGTCATAAAATATTCGTTTTGTCGAGGAATATTTCTTCTATCGGGGAATATTATATTCGGTAAAGTACGACGGCGCCGCCGAAATAACCAATAATTGGCGGTCCCCACAACAGAATAACTGTCGGATATAAAAAGCGACAGAAGTAACATTTTTATAAAAATAAAATTTTACCGTTAAACTGTTGAAATACCAGGTGATAAAAATACAGTAATACGCGTTGTTGCACAGTAGCACACTGTATTGCACAGTATTTCTAATTATTGATTCTTACGTAAGAAGTCACTCATTCAATAATTGTTACAGTAATTACTGTTCAATATTTTATATTTTTGATTCAATAATTGCTACATTGATAATTGAATAGTATTTTATACTATTGGTTCAATAATTGTCACAGTAACTACTACACAGTATTTCACATTATTAAATCAATAATTGTCACTTGTATTATTGAAGTGATATTATTAGATAGCATTATGTACAATGTCTAGAAAGTTCTGTCGAGGAAAGGGGTTAGGTTATATAATTGCGCGCCAATGAGGAGAAATTCTTATCGAAAAGCCCCCTCTTTCCTAGGAACGACCTGGTTGTAAATATTGTGATTCTATAATATTAATTATGAATAATAATTGATGAAAAAATTAAAATTGTTAATAAATATGATAAGTAAATATTTATTCAATTTTGAAATAAATATAGGAATTTTTAGCATAAGACATTTGTTGAAAGTTGACATTTTATCTTCTCCGATAAAATAATTTATTTAAATATATTATTATAATATTACATTATAAATAGTATAATGTGATAATATAATTTATAATTTTATAATTTAAATGATAACATTATTATAGTAAATTCATGGTATAAAAATAAAATAAGGTGGAAGAGAGAGCAAATTGAATGTGAGTTCTTTTAATAATTATAAATGTTTTTAATATATATATATATATAACATGTGAAAATGGGGTGTAGTTTGTTCCTTGTTGTTGTGCTGAGAATTGTTCAAAAGTGGTGTGCTGCAAAAAAATCCTCCGTAGGCTCACTTTGTCAAACCTAGTATGCTAAGCATTTCCTATAAATAGGTTGTTAGTTAAGAAATGAAAATCACACCAGAATCAGAAAATTCTTTCTCTATAATATTGAGCGTATTTCTTGTGAGTATAAGGATATTTTGAGTGTGAATAACAGTGCAAGATTTCCTCAACATAATATCCGATATTCCAATCAGATCTAGTATTCTACCAAGGTAAAGGATATTATTTTTCTCGTAAATGATGTTATTTCCTTTCAATATTCATAAAGAATATTATTTTCTTTCATATTTCATATTATGAAAGTGATAATATTTCTTTTCATATTCCTAAATTTAAACTTACTATGGTAAGTATTGCTTCTATAATTCCTGAAATGATTAGAAATTCTTTAAGGTTTGCGCTTCACTAATATCATTTCACTGGAATATTGGTCTGAACTTTTTTATTAAAATTTTAAATCTATTCATGTCAGGGTACTATTTATGTCGGGATACTATTCATCTAGATACTATTCATGCCAGAGTACTATTCACGACGACGTACTATTTACGACAAAATTGGTTTTTTTTCTGTCTAAATTATCTTTTATTCATACAAGAGTACTATTCATTCGGGGTACTATTCATGCCGGAGTACTATTTATTCGGGCACTATTCACAGGATACTATTCACGAGGTACTATTCACGGGATACTATTCACGGAATATTATTCACGGGGTACTATTCACGTGGTACTATTCACGACAAAAATTGGTTTATTTTTCTGTCCATATTATCTTTGATTTATGAATCTTATTCTTGAAATTGGATCCATATTTTGATCTTCATGTTGATAGTTTGGATATTATTGAACTCTGGATAAATTGAATTATAAATCTCTAATATTTGTCCTTGATCTCACTTGATTCATTCCTTATATCATTGTCATAATCCTCAGACTTAAATTGTGGTTAAAGTTATCTTTGACCCGTAGTACAAAGATGAACTGTTAATTGATGATTATCTTTGGCCCGTAGTGCAAAGATGAACAGTTGATTGATGAATATCTTTGGCCCGTAGTGCAAAGATGGACATGTGTTTGGCATGATCATGATCATGAATGTTATTGTTCAATATCTTTGGCCCATTGGGAACTGTCATTTACACTCCTAAATTAACCTCACTTTCACTTCACGAATTTAAACAATTAGCACGGTAGTAAGCAAGGATCAATCCCACAGAGAGTAAGTTTGTTTTAGATTTATTCTACTATTTTAACAGAAAATAAAGATGGGGAATTTTTGAAATTGTTTTAAACTAAGAAAAACATAATTTAAATAAAGAGATTAACCAAATATATAAAAACTTCAGTTCTGTAGTTCAGTTTCACCAAGCACAGCAATCAATTAATCAAGTTATTATTCTTTACCCTTCAATTAAACTATTAACCCTAGATTAAAATAAGCTCTGTTATCCGAAATTCTCCGTAGATGTTCACTGTATGAAACAAACTCTTCACCAGATTCAACTAGCATACAACCTAGAACAAGCTCTCTAGATTTAATATGATGGAAGCATTAAGAAATAGAGAATTAGGCTAATCCAAGCAACAAACACATAAGCTCGATTTGTTTAACTTATTTTCTGATAATCTTAGCAATACACAAAAGCTTATCCACAATTAGTATCACTAATTTGCTACTTGTGATGAAGACAGATATCAATTACACGTAATACCAATCTTAATCTAGTATATGATAATGATTAAATTAACTCAATTGGCCATATCAAATTAATTAGATCAATTAGCATGCAATCAATGAAAACAGATTATCATAAGAAATTTCATACAAGAAGGAATAAATAATAATACTCAATTAATTAATTACTTGTAACAAGGTTCCACCTCCCTTTAGAACTGAATTGAAAAAACTAGCCTGACATGCTCCAAATCTTCAAGCAATAAAAGATGAATAATAATAATGGTGATCCCCAATACAAGATAATTGATCTCCTATTTATAACATTAAGATAACAGCAGCCCTAATATTTCCCCTGCTTGCTGCCGAATCCACATTGCGAAAGGAAAATAGGCTGATTTCTCCGCATACCCGCCCCAGCGGGAGGTTCACTAGCTAATGCCCCGCCCCGGCGGAACAGGCTACTGTCCAGCCATTTTTTATTCGCATCATGCCTCTTAAATTGTAAGCTGCTTTTATTACTCTGCCTGCATGATCCCACGTGAGCCAATCCGTGTGCTTCATGTACTTCCAACCATGGCCCCCACTTAATAATCCTATATGCTTTTGGAATCCTAGATAAGCTAGGACTTAAACTCCTCCAATTAGTAAGCTTGTGAACGTGGCCCATGTGGCAGAAGTGATACTGCTTGCTTCATATGTTAATACAATGACCACGTGACATTCCTTTGCTATTCATTGTGACGTAAGCTGCTAGGATTAGTTTTCCAGCTGGGCTACTAGGCTTTGCATGTTAGGAATACTCCAATACATGCGTGGCCCACTTCATACATATAAGATTACTATCATATAAACCCGTGAGCTGCTCCTACAATTTGTAAGCTACTAATTGCTAGGAATCCTTTTGCTTTAATTGAATCCATTAGCTGCTCATTTATTTTCATACTCCCCAAATCGTGGCCTCACCTAGGATGTGCTGGCTTGTAAAACCTTCTTCAATTCGTGCGTAGCCCACTACATCATTTGCTTCTCAATTGTTGATTTCGTGGCCATGTAATATTTATTCAACCTAGCTGCTGAACCGAGAGCTCATGTGCCGAATTGGGTCAGCCCAATTGGTCCCAAATTAAATTCCAAATCGTCCCGTTTCAATATATTAGCTCCACATAATCCTGAAATCAATAAACACAGTAATAAGCTCATATCCACATTAAACATGTAATAAAACTAAATATAAAGGAATAATAATCATCGAATATTATGTACTTATCAAATTCCCCCACACTTAGCTTTTACACGTCCTCGTGTAAACCAAATGTTTGATTTCCAGAAAATTCTATTCAACCATTATTTTAAAAGATTTTAAGATTAAATCATGATTATCAATACTAAACCCACAAAAACATAGTCAACGCTTCATCAATCAACTCAAGATAAGCACTTTGCCACCTCACCAATGAATTTCATTAAGTTAAATTGTAACCACATAAGCCCTCGTCTATAATCCACACACTTACTCAACTTAGTTACCATGGAGCAAAAACCGTGCACACCACTCAAAAACTCAAAACATATTTTCATACTTTATTATTTTTTTTACTAGAACCTTTTCATTTTCCTCTTTGTTTTCGGTGAATGCATTTTATGCTCCATTTCACCTTCCTCAATTTTTTCTTTTGTAAGTGAGTGCATTTTATGCTCCATCTCACTTATTCGCACGTGTTTATGGGAGAGTGCGTTTTACGCTCCATCTCATCCCACCACATGACTTCTCTTATGCTTTTTTTTTCAACAATTTCTTTGATTTTTCAACTTTATTGATTTTTTTTTCACATGGTCCATAAACAGTATAAGCAGTTCAATAGTTCTATAGCATGATATTAGTGTACATAGACAACTCCACCGATAACTAAGCCAACTAAACATATATCACATGTTCAAGTACTCATGAGGCACAGATTCAACTCAAATCAATTACTATAGATCATGACATAGTTTTTCTCAATCATTAACCAAATAAGCATTAAACAGATTTTGAATTTTTAGCATTGATTCTCATTTGTTGATCTTAACCTTCGAACACATAGGCAAATAGAATCATGGAATCCAATTTTTTTCAAAAATTTTCAAAGGCATCTAGATGGTCGTATTTCCTATCAAAATCAGCAGATCAATATCACTAAAATAAAAAAATAAAAAACATAAATCTCTCTCCCCCACACTCAAACCTTACATTGTCCCCAATGTAAGAAAATCGTGCAAAGAAGAAAGAACTACATGCAATTAAAAAAAAACTAAATAGTAAAGGGATAGAAAGATCAAATCTGGATTCTTGGGTTGCCTCCCAAGCAGCTGCCCTTGTTTATTGTCATTGGCTTGACATCATGTCTCCCTTCTCATTCTTCATAGACCGGATCATCTAGCTCCACCATCTCAATATTTTCCACCTGATATCCCTCATAGAACGGTTTCAATCTATGTCCATTAACTTTAAAAATCTTTCCTGTACTTGGACTATGAATCTCGACTGCACCATGAGAAAACACATTAGTGATAACAAAAGGACCAACCCATCTAGATCTCAATTTACCTGGAAATAACTTAAGCCGAGAATGATATAACAAAACTTTCTGTCCCACAACAAAGGTTTTCCGCACAATTTGCTTATCATGAAAGGCCTTGGTCTTTTCCTTGTAAATCTTTAAACTTTCATAGGCTTCATTCCTTAATTCTTCCAATTCTTGTAACTGCAACTTCCTGTGTACTCCAGCTGCTTCCAAACTCATGTTGCACTGCTTGATTGCCCAAAAAGCCCTATGCTCTAACTCAACTGGTAAGTGGCAGGGTTTCCCAAACATAATCTGATATGGTGACATCCCAATCGGAGTTTTGAATGCCGTTCAATAGGCCCAAAGTGCATCATCTAGTCTCAGACTCCAATCTTTCCTGCTTGGGTTGACTACCTTCTCCAAAATGGATTTGATCTCCCGGTTGGACACCTTAGCTTGGCCATTACTCTGCGGATGGTAGGATGTAGAAACCTTGTGCAAAACATTGTACTTCTTGAACAAAGCCGCTAATACCCTATTACAAAAGTGAGTTCCGCGATCGCTAATGATGGCTCGTGGTGCTCCAAACCTGACAAATATGTTAGTCCTGACAAAATCTGCAACAACTTTAGAATCGTCAGTCCTAGTGGCTTTAGCTACCACCCATTTTGAGACATAATCAACAGCCAAAAGAATATATACATTCCCAAAGGATGAAGGAAAAGGTTCCATAAAATCTATACCCCAAGCATCAAAAATCTCAACAACTAAAATAGGAGTTTGGGGCATTTGATTTCTTTGAGAGATATTCCCCGTCCTTTGGAAATTATCACATGTTTTACAAAACAAATAGGAATCTTTAAAAAGTGACGGCCAATAAAAACCACTTTCCAAAACTTTGTTAGCAGTTCTTTTTGGACCAAAATGTCCTCCACAAGCCTGAGAATGGCAAAAAACTAGAATAGATTGGAATTCATTATTTGGCACACATCTTCTAATTATCTGGTCAGCACAAAATTTCCATAAGTATAGATCATCCCAAACATAGTGTCTAGCATCACTCTTTAGCTTTTCCTTCTGGGATTTGGAAAATTATTTAGGAAAATATGCACTTACCAAATAATTCACCAGATTTGCATACCATGGAGTTTCAGCATGGATGGAAAGTAACTGCTCATCTGGGAAGGAATCACGCAAGGGTAGTTCGTCCTCTTCTCTCAACATCCTGCTCAGGTGATCCGCTACCAAGTTGTCCGCACCCTTCTTATCTTTGATCTCCAAGTTAAATTCTTGCAAAAGGAGAATCCATCTAATAATCCTAGGTTTAGAGTCCTTCTTAGTTAGCAAATACCTGAGAGCAGCATGGTTAGAATAAACTATAACTTTAGTGCCAATCAAATATGATCGAAATTTATCTAAAGCAAAAACCACATATAAAAGTTCCTTTTCAGTTGTGGAATAGTTTATCTGAGCTCCATTCAAAGTCCTACAAGCATAGTAGATAGCATGAACAACTTTGTCAATCCTTTGTCCCAAAATAGCCCCCACTACATAGTTGCTTGCGTCACATATGATTTCAAATGGAAACTTCCAATTCGGTGGTTGGATCACAAGGGCAGAGGTCAGCAATTTCTTTAAAATATCAAAAGCCTCCTTGCACTCATCATTAAACTGAAAGTCCACATCCTTTTGTAGCAACTTACACAAAGGCAATGTAATCTTCGAGAACTCCTTGATAAACCTTCGATAGAATCCTGCATGACCAAGAAAAGAACGAATCTCCCGCACACTGACGGGGTAAGGCAAAGCAGAAATAATATCTATCTTAGCTTTATCAACTTTGAGACCCTTAGATGATACAACATGCCCAAGTACTATTCCTTGTTCTACCATAAAATGACATTTTTCCCAGTTTAGAACAAGATTAGTTTCCATGCATCTATCCAAAACACGACTCAAATTATCTAAGCATGCATCCAAAGAATCACCATGTATTGTGAAGTCATCCATAAAGACCTCAATGCAATTTTCTAAAAGATCTGAAAAAATGCTTACTATGCATCTCTGAAAAGTACCGGGAGCATTACAGAGTCCAAATGACATACGTCGGTATGCAAATGTGCCGAAGGGACATGTGAATGTGGTCTTTTCTTGGTCCTCGGGTGCAATCACAATCTGGTTATATCCTGAAAAACCATCTAGAAAACAGTAATAAGTGTGCCCAGCTAATCTTTCCAACATTTGATCAATAAAAGGAAGAGGAAAGTGGTCTTTTCTTGTTACAGCATTTAATTTCCTATAGTCAATACACACTCTCCATCCTGTTTGTATCCGTGTGGGCACCAACTCATTATCATCGTTCTTGACAACGGTGATTCCAGATTTCTTTGGGACTACCTGCACTGGACTCACCCATTGACTATCGGAAATGGGATAGATTATGCCAGCATCAAGCAGTTTGAGCACCTCTTTTTTCACCACCTCCATCATGGGTGGATTCAATCTTCTTTGTGCGTCCCTCGTGGGCTTAGCTCCATCCTCTAACAATATTCGATGCATGCACATCGCAGGACTAATACCTTTGATATCCGCTATCGTCCAACCAAAAACTGTGACATGGTCCTTTAGGACTCTCAGTAATTTATTTTCTTGCATTTTAGTTAGATTGCTAGCAATAATAACAGGCAAAGTATCATTAGTCCCCAAATATGCATATTTCAAATGTGCAGGTAATTGTTTCAATTCTAGGGTTGGAGTTTGCACAACAGATGGTAGTAACTTTTGATGAGTAACAGGTAATTGAATAGAATGTACTACTGACTTATCTGAGAATTTCGGCAATGAGTGTAGTGCAGCCACAATTTCATTCAATTCTTGAGTTCGCTCAACTTCATGTTCCTTGTCCATATCCATACTGTTGATGATGACAACCTCCAAACTATCCCTATGTATTCTTTCCAAAGCTCTATGCACTAAGGAATCTCTCACATCAATAGCAAAAACCTGTCCTATATCACTAGGGTACCTCATGGCATCATAGATGTTAAATTAAATCTTTTCTCCATCGAATTCCATTGTCAAGGTCCCATTATGCACATCAATCATGGTTTTTGCTGTTTTTAGGAATGGTCTTCCTAACAAGATATGGGAAGGGTTTGGTGATATATCATCTTCCATGTCCACAATGTAAAAATCTGCATGAAAGATTAGTTCGTTCACCTGCACTAAGACATCTTCAATTACCCCTCGGGGGTAAGTGTTAGTACGATCTGCCAATTGAATAATCACACCAGTATTTTTCAAAGGACCTAGATTTAAAGAGGTATAAATAGATAAAGGCATAACATTAATTGAAGCTCCTAAATCTAGCATGGCCTTTTCAAATCTGGTGTTTCCTATTTTGCATGGGATTGTGAACATTCCTGGATCTTTACATTTAGGAGGCATTTTTCTTTGAAGGACAGCAGATACATTTTCTCCAACAGTAACTCTTTCATCATTTTGTAATTTTCTTTTATTAGTGCATAATTCTTTTAAAAATTTTGCATATCTTGGCACTTGTTTGATTACATCAAGGAGAGGGATGTTTACTTCTACTTTCCTAAAAGTTTCCAGAATTCCTTTTTCTTTTTCATCTTTCTTTGTGGTTTTAGAATTTCTGGGAGGGAATGGAAGAGGAATGTTTTTAAGCTGATTAGGAGGGTCAGGTTGTACCTTGGATTTTTCTGTTTCCTCAGCTGCTTCCTCCTCAAACTCTACGGGGGTAGGTGGTGTATGTAACTGTGTTCCACTCCGCAAAGTTATGGCACTTGCATTTTCCCTTGGGTTGACTACTGTTTGAGATGGTAATTTTCCCGAGTCTTTGGATTCCAATATCCCCACAGTTGTAGCCAGCTGTCCTACTTGGTTTCTCAAATCTTGAACCGAAGCTTTTGTCTCCTGCTGGAACTGCTGTGTCTGATTCATGAACTGTTGTGTCTGTCCCATGAATGCTTTGAACATATCCTCTAATGTGGTTCCAGTAGGTGCAGGTGCTGCTTGCTTAGGTTGATATTGAGGTTGGGCTGGTTGGAAGCCCTGCTGCCTCGGTGGGAACACTCCTTGTGTTTGTGGTCTGTTCCCTCCATAACTGAGGTTCGGATGATCTCTCCAGCCTGGATTATAAGTGTTTGAGTAGGGATCATATTTCTTTGGTTGTGTTTGGTAGTTACCTACTACATTGGCTTGCTGTGCATTCTCATCCTCTTGCAATGTTGGGCACGCATCAGTAGCATGCCCTGCCATTAAGCATAATCCGCAAGCCTTTGCAACCGGCACGTTTTCTGTTGTTAATTGTTGCACCACAGCAGTTAAGTTAGAAATCTGTTGTACCAATTCACTCGTGCTTACCTCATTTACCTTTTTCGGAGTATGATCATTCCTTGTTCCGTATTGTTGTGAGTTGGCAGCCATGTTTGCAATCAGATTTCTTGCAGCCTCTGGTGTCTTTTCCACTAATGCTCCTCCACTAGCCGCATCGATCATACTTCTTTCCATTGGTATCAATCCCTCGTAGAAGTACTAAATCAAGTGTTGCTCATCGATTTGGTGGGGAGGGCAGCTGGAGCACAATTTCTTGAATCTCTCCCAGTACTCGTACAGTGTCTCTCCACTAAATTGTCGGATCCCGCAAATCTCCTTCCTTATGTTGGCCACTCTTGAAGCAGGAAAATATTTCTCTAAGAATAGCCCTTTCATGTCGCTCCATGAATTTATTGATCAGGATAGGAGATAGTACAACCAATCCTTTGCTAAATCTGCTAGGGAGAATGGGAAAGCTCTTAATTTGATTTGTTCCTCTGAAATTCCGTGTGGTTTCATGGTCGAGCACACCACATGGAACTCCTTCAAATGTTTGTATGGATCTTCACCTGTAAGACCACGGAAAGTAGGCAAAGGATGAATTTGCCCGGATTTAAGTTCAGATGCAGCATTTAAAGCAGGATATTCAATGCACAAAGGTTGATGAGTAAGATTAGGAGTAGCCAATTGTTTCAATGTCCGATTGTTGTTGGGCTCCGCCATCTTTTCTTCTTCGTCTGATTCGGTGAATGATTTGTCAGAAAGTAATTCCAAAGCTAAGTTGAGGCCCGGTGATGATGCAGAAGCCTCGTCTAAATCTGCAGTAGACTGTTGAACTTTTTGCTTTCTTAGCCTCCTTGCAGTTTTCTCAATCTCTGGATCAAAATCTAATATAGTAGCCTGAGAAGATCGAGTCATAAAACAAAAACAAAAGAAATAATCGAATGAAAACAAAACGCACAATTACTCCCCGGCAACGGCACCAAAATTTAGGAACTGTCATTTACACTCCTAAATTAACCTCACTTTCACTTCACGACTTTAAACAATTAGCACGGTAGTAAGCAAGGATCGATCCCACAGAGAGTAAGTTTGTTTTAGATTTATTCTACTATTTTAACAGAAAATAAAGATGGGGAATTTTTGAAATTGTTTTAAACTAAGAAAAACAGAATTTAAATAAAGAGATTAACCAAATATGTAAAAACTTCAGTTCTATATTTCAGTTTCACCAAGCACAGCAATCAATTAATCAAGTTATTATTCTTAACCCTTCAATTAAACTATTAACCCTAGATAACAATAAGCTCTGTTATCCGAAATTCTCCGTAGATGTTCACTGTATGAAACAAGCTCTTCACCAGATTCAACTAGCATACAACCTAGAACAAGCTCTCTAGATTTAATATGATGGAAGCATTAAGAAATAGAGAATTAGGCTAATCCAAGCAACAAACACATAAGCTCGATTTGTTTAACTTATTTTTTGATAATCTTAGCAATACACAAAAGCTTGTCCACAATTAGTATCACTAATTTGCTACTTGTGATGAAGACAGATATCAATTACACGTAATACCAATCTTAATCTAGTATATGATAATGATTAAATTAACTCAATTGGCCATATCAAATTAATTAGATCAATTAGCATGCAATCAATGAAAACAGATTATCAGAAGAAATTTCATACAAGAAGGAATAAATAATAATACTCAATTAATTAATTACTTGTAACAAGGTTCCACCTCCCTTTAGAACTGAATTGAAAAAACTAGCCTGACATGCTCCAAATCTTCAAGCAATAAAAGATGAATAATAATAATGGTGATCCCCTATACAAGAGAATTGATCTCCTATTTATAACATTAAGATAACAGCAGCCCTAATATTTCCCCTGCTTGCTGCCGAATCCACATTGCGAAAGGAAAATAGGCTGATTTCTCCGCATACCCACCCCAGCGGGAGGTTCACTAGCTAATGCCCCATCCCCGGCGGAACAGGCTACTGTCCAGCCATTTTATATTCGCATCATGCCTCTTAAATTGTAAGCTACTTTTATTACTCTGCCTGCATGATCCCACGTGAGCCAATCCGTGTGCTTTATGTACTTCCAACCGTGGCCCCCACTTAATAATCCTATATGCTTTTGGAATCCTAGATAAGCTAGGACTTAAACTCCTCCAATTAGTAAGCTTGTGAACGTGGCCCATGTGGCAGAAGTGATACTGCTTGCTTCATATGTTAATGCAATAACCACGTGACATTCCTTTGCTATTCATTGTGACGTAAGCTGCTAGGATTAGTTTTCCAGCTGGGCTACTAGGCTTTGCATGTTAGGAATACTCCAATGCATGCGTGGCCCACTTCATACATATAAGATTACTATCATATAAACCCGTGAGCTGCTCCTACAATTTGTAAGCTACTAATTGCTAGGAATCCTTTTGCTTTAATTGAATCCATTAGCTGCTCATTTATTTTCATACCCCCAAAATCATGGCCTCACCTAGGATGTGCTGGCTTGTAAAACCTTCTTCAATTCGTGCGTGGGCCACTACATCATTTGCTTCTCAATTGTTGATTTCGTGGCCATGTAATATTTATTCAACCTAGCTGCTGAACCGAGAGCTTATGTGCCGAATTGGGTCAGCCCAATTGGTCCCAAATTAAATTCCAAATCGTCCCGTTTCAATATATTAGCTCCACATAATCCTGAAATCAATAAACACAGTAATAAGCTCATATCCACATTAAACATGTAATAAAACTAAATATAAAGGAATAATAATCATCGAATATTATGTACTTATCACCCATAGTGCAAAGATGGACAGGTGTTTGACATGATCGTGACCATTGATGTTACTGTTGAATATCTTTGGCCCGTAGTGCAAAGATGAATTGACTGACATGATTATTACTAAAGGCTGTAGACTATTATGATCATGATCATTGATGTTACAAATGAATATCTTTGGCCTTAATTCAAAGATGAATTTATTAGCATGATTATGAACAGGAATTGTGATTTGGTATAACCATGATCTTTGGTGTTTCAGGTAAAGATAGGTGATGAAAATTATCTTCCTCTTGAGTGCGAAAAGAGAAATTTATCAACATAATTATGATCATGAACTATTTACATGATTGTGGGCAGGAACTGTTGATTGATGTTACAGGGATGAAATATTATTGGTGGACTTTTAACATGGAAAAGATAGTAGACATTATGTTCTACTTGACTCTTCTAATGGATTGATTGTTCCGCTGCAGTTGTTGATCTAATACTTGTTGTCTATTGTATTCTATCAGATTTTTCCCTGTTTAGGGCTAAGTTTCTAAATATCTGATTCATTACTGATGAAGGCTATTGATAATTTAATTATCTTTAGTCATAATATTCTTTACTAGGCTATTTGTGCTCACCCTTTTGCTTCACAATTCCTTTCAAGTAATAAGAATGTAGTTGGGTCGAGCGGGGATAACAGGGGAATAGAATGATGGTTTATAACTGTTGAAGTTTCCTATAAAACAGTATGAGAATAATTGTATTGAGGATTTAAAATGTATGTGTCGTATTTTATACATCATTTAACAGTTGATTTTGGTGAACAACAATAGGGTGATGAGGTGAACCCGACTTTGGAAGGGTGTGTTGTCACTATCATACAAGATGTCTAACCACATACGACTTCAGGTTATCATAAGACATGGTTGTGTGCATCCACTTGTTGATTATATCTATGAGCACTACCTATATAATCTTGGAGTATGGTTGGAATATAATCCTCAGTTTGAGATAATGGAGATAATTATATAGCAAGAGAATATCCACCATTGGAATGAACATGATAGTAATCTTCTCGTTCTTCTTTGGGGTCTATTAGGTCAACTAAGGTTAATTCTCAAGTCTTACGATATCTATTATAACTTAGAAGCATGGCCTCCCATGTACGAAGGTTTCCTTGAGCATTTTCCAAATATTTTAATTCATAAAATAGTTATTGACTGTACCTTTATGTAACGTATCATTGATAAAGAGTATGAGTATTGTTATTTGTATTGAAACACACAGTTTATGTGTGGTCGTATTGTGCATGACAAAGTAATAGTTGGAATATGAGGATTTATATTTGAATTTTGTAGTGTGTATTTGGAGACTCAGAATGCGTTGTGTGGACTTATTTTGGGGGCGTCACATTTGTGCTCAATTATCAATAATAGAAAAGTAAGGATAAATCAGAAGATCATACCCTTGTAGAAATTAGTTTCCACAGGTACGAATCTTTTGTATTGGCTCTTTCCTTTGATCAACGTTAGCCACCCAAGTGTTTGGCCTCTAGAGGTGATCCACCAAGGAAGAGGAATTTCTTAAGAAGAAGGGTGGTTGGCTAAACCCTATTTTCTATTCTGTGTAGAAAAGGAAGTACTCTCCAATTCTTGGAATAACGTCTACTGATATATCATATAAGACTCCTCTTATATAGATATTGGTCAACCCTCCTAATCTAATTAGAAATTGGGTTTTCCATAATTAATTAATTAAACTCCTTTAATTAATTAGGCTTCCCAACACATTGGGATTAATTAATTAAACTTCTTTAATTAATTTGCCTCCTAATCTTATTAGGACTAAATGAGAGTACTAATATTAAATTAATTCCTAAACTCCTTTAGAATTAAAATAATAATAATTATAATAATATTAATAAGACTCCTCTTATTAATTTATATTTAATATTTTTAAAATATTAAATAATAAACATTAAGCTATTTAATTTATTCTATCACCGTAGATTAAATTAATTACACTTAATTCATTATTACGATTATGTCATTACCTTCTTAAATAATTATTCTTCCTTTTATGGTGTGACCCTTTAGGTTCTCCATATTAAACCGGTTGTGAATAAATCAATTAGAACAATTCTAATATTATTTAAATAAATAAATTAAACTAATAATCTATTTAAATAAATAATATTTATTTTACAATAGAGATAAGCCTCCCTAGCGATCAACGACTTTTCAGATAATATAGATTTCAACATTAATCATAAAAGAACCTGTGAGTAAATAGTTACCGTACAATTCAATCCTTCCACCATACAATGTCCCAATTAAATATAAGACATGGAATTACTGTCAAGTCTTATTTTATTTAATTATATGTATTTCGATTAGAAAATGCACAATTCCAAATAATGCAAATTAGAAACTCCTTTCTAATTTCATTCTGCCTTGGCCAAGGACTACTAGGTTGTCATTTAACGAATCACATAGGACATATCTCTTCTTTTACTAGAAGTGGTAGATTCTTTATTGATCATTCATTATCTCCATATGTAACTCATTATACCCAAGCATACCCTTAGATATACCTTGAGGGTCTTAAGGAATAAGTCAAAGTATAATTCATTACACACAAGATACTATGATGATCTCAAGTCCAAGGATCACTTGTACTACTATCACATTAGGAATTTCTATTGACAGGCAAGTAAAACTCCATTAGGTATTCCATAGCGAGTCACATTCAGTGAACTTATTCTCCAATAAGCACCTACATACTTGCTTTAGTGTCTCCACACAAATGATCATGAGATCAATCATCCTCATCCAATGAGCAAGCAACATATGTACCAATCTATCTAGATTTACTAATCCCCTTTTTAGTAATCTAACGATTGGGAACTATTTTAGTTTTAAGCTTTCTAAGAATTTAGATCTCATTAGCATGATCAACATCATGATTCTAAAATCATTGCTTAAAACTATGGGTTATTTACATATTATAAAAATAGCATCATATAGATAATTAAATACTTTTAATAAATTAATACTTTTATTAATAAATAAATAAGATCGTCTCCAAAGTATATGCTTTATCATCATATATGATTGGCTTGTATGATTACTACTTTCAATAGAACCATACCACATTAAACCGTTTAATCACAGAACAGTTTATTTCACAGAAACACATAAGTGTTGAATGTTCGGCACAAGGCCTTATACATAAACACCTTGTCGACGTTGGAAAATTTAAGAACCCCGCGGGTCGGTTCGTAACCTGGGTTTTCTCAAATCGATCTTCCTAAGTTCTCTCTACCCTTATTCTTTTTATTTAGGAAAAAGATTTTGAAGGGTTTTTTAGGAAAGAGGCCAACATGTGTTTATGTCGACGATTTGAATGTTTAGAGTTGCCAGTTGGTAGATTAAAAAATGGTTGTACCAACTCAACCGAGTTTGATTTGAAAAGAGGCCCAATTGGCTGGACACTGTCGAAACTTAATCTTTGAAATCGGAGTTTTGAGTTTGGGGGCTTAGTTAAGTGTGGGGAAGGTGTTCGGCACCCCACGATTCCCGTGTAAACACGGTACCGCATCTTTTCAATATTTCCCCTAAAATTGTGAATGCGTGAGTGAATGCTGTTTGAAAGTTGGGCCTTTTGATTTGATTGATTGAAAGTTTTGACAGACTTCGTTGAACCTATATACGAAGGATTTGATTTAATTTGAAAATCAGTCTTTGATTTGATTTGCAAAAGCTTTTAATTTGATTTACAAAAGCTTTTCTTTTGATTGAAAATGATGTTTTGAAAGCTAGTTGATAAAACCCTTACGCTGCCATAGGAATTGAAGCTTGTTGATACTTTTAATTTTATCTTTATAGCCTTAAGGCTGCATGTGAATGGTGATTTGCCTGGCTGTGAAGCATCCTCGACCACAGGAATAGACAAGTGTCGGTCTCCTCATGGGTATGAAAACCATCGGAGGGACGCTGACATGACAATTGACATTTTTTCATTATATTGAGACCTTAAATTCGGATAACCATTTTAAGGTCTATGTATGTACATTTTACAGAAAAACTAGCATAGTACATCTATAAATTGGAGTTTGTTCATCAGGGGAATCAGATCCCGATCGATTTGATCGTGAATCCCATGATTCCTAGGCTCACATATGAGTAGCCCATAAACCTGCACAGTTCCAATTTGCACAGAAATGGATATATATACATCATCACGTCGCAATAGAACCAAGGATTCATCAATAAATCCTGACTGCGAGTGGATAAAGTGTCTCGTTCTCACTAGATAGCGATCTAAGCGACGCGAGTGTGCTTTTAAAGCGAAAACTATAAAAATAACTAGATTTAAAGAAATCTCAGCCATTATAGCTTTCAGGTTCTGTCGGGACCTATTTGGACCGTTGAAATCTAGAATTGGCGAGATTTGGATAAATCTAGTCAGCCCGCAGATATGTCAATGCAGATTTATATACAAATGAATGTTAAATGCAGCAGTTGAATAAATTGAGTAAAGCAATATATATAATTATATATATACAAAAGCTATAAAAGGGCGATGGATTTTCACTCGCTAGCCAGGACTGGAATTGAAATATATATATATATATATATATATATATATATATATATATAAAGTGTAAATAGCCACAAAATAATCCAGGCTGTGACAGAAATGAAATATATATATATATATATATATATAAACAGTAATAAGGGCGATGAGTTTTCACTCGCAAGCCCGAACTAGAATTGAAATATATGTATATATATAAAAATTGCAAATAGCCACAAAATAATCCAGGCTGTGACAGAAATGAAATATATATATATATATATAAACAGTAATAAGGGCGATGGATTTTCACGCCGGTGCCCGTACTGGAATTAAAATTGACAAAAAAGTAGTCAACCAGTGACTGGGGAGAGCACCTAGTATGGTGAAGTGTGCAAAAGCAAGAAAATGTCCACGAAGTAATCCAGGCCAGACTGAAAAAATATAAATATGTATATTGACAGAAATGTAGTCAACCAGGACTGATATGAGTACCAGTGATGGTGAAATTCGCTTATATATGCGTAAATATATATAAAAGCGGTAAACTACCACGAATTTGACATCCGGGCTTGACAAAATTGAAATGTTAGTCCATTTACAGTTAAATAAGCACAAAAAAGGGCCAAACCCGGACTGGGAAAGCAACCCACTCCGGAGGAGTTGCCAAAAATGTGTGTGCTAGTGCATTGAAACTGCTGAAGCTGACGGATCGTCAATCCGAATTGTAGAAATGCAAAATTTTGCGTTTATGTACAAAAATATACCAAATTTTAACAAAAAAATGGCCACGAAACTATGTTCCGGGAATATTTAGAAAATGAAACTTCGTGTGCAAGTGGAAAACAGTGCAAAGTAGTAGTATTGACTTTTTGATCGTAAAAATACTTTCAATGGACTACAATACGGGCTTTTTGCCAAATCGTAGGCTCTATAAGTCCAAATCTACCAGTTAATTTCTGATACGTGGTAGTATATGGGTATATCTACGTGTTGGAGTGAAAATATTTAGGTTTAAAAGAGGTGTAAAAGTCAAAAAAATAAGAAGGGCAAAGCTTCGTTGCGTTTCAAAAACTTGAAAATGAAGGGGGGTGCACGTTTATTTATAGGCCAGGGAGCCTTAGCTCTACCTGCAGCTATCGCAGGTAGAGGAGCGGCTCCCCAAGTGGGGCCCGCGGTGCCGGGTTTTGTCGTCTCAAAGTACGTGCGCTCCGGACAACACGTAGTCGAAGTCAGAACTTTAAAACTTTTGATCGAAGCCTCCGTTTGAGGCGTGTGATACTTTTTTGGAAAGCCCTTGTCGAGAGTGTCGCAATGACATGGGATAAAATATTTTCCGGGTCCAAGAAGACGGGTTCATAAACAGGTCTTCGATTCCCCGCAGTTTGTCCATTGAGCTTTCTTGCGCTATTGACACTCGGGATTGTTGTTGTGGTTCATTATAACTTTGATAGCATCAATTCAGCTTGAGTTTGACCAAATTGATTGAGAGTTGGATAAAATGACCATTTTGCCCCTCCTGGGGTTGCCTGTGGTGTCGGCACGGCCTTTGATGGAACTGGCTTCCCAGAATTGTCTATAAGGCTGAACTGCACTTCCTGGCTTGTCGCCGAGGCTGATTTGTACTTCCCGGGCTGAGACCGGGGATGATTTGACATGTCCTGGGTTGATGTCCAGGTTGACCTGTACCTCCTAGGTTGATGCCGGGGCTGACTTGAAGGCCCGATATTGAGATCGGGGTTTGACTGACGGTCCGATTGGAGATTGGAGCTGGATTGACGATCCGATTAGAGATCGGAGCTGGATTGAAGGTCCGATTATAGATCAGAGCCGGATTGACCGTATGATTGAAGATCGGAGCTAGATTTACAGTTCGATTAGAGATCGAAGCTGGATTAACGGTCCGATTGGAGATTGGAGCTGGATTAACGGTCCGATTGGAGATCGGAGCTAGGATTGACAGTCCGATTGGAGATCGGAGCTGGATTGACGGTCCGATTGGAGATCGGAGCTGGATTGACGGTTTAATTGGAGATCAGAGCTGGATTGACGGTCTGATTGGAGATCAGAGCTGGATGACGGTCCGATTAGAGATCGGAGCTGGATAGAGGGTCCAATTGGATATCGGAGCTGGATTGACAGTCTGATTGGAGATCAGAGTTGGATGGACGGTCCGATTGGAGATCAAAGCTGGATAGAGGGTCCGATTGGAGATCAGAGCTGGATTGACAGTTCCGATTGGAGATCAGAGCTGGATTGACAGGTACGATTGGAGATCAGAGCTGGATTGACGGTACGATTGGAGATCGGAGCTGGATTAACGGTCCGATTGGAGATCGAAGCTGGATTGACGGTCCGATTGGAGATCGAAGCTGGATTGACGGTCCGATTGGAGATCAGAGCTGGATGGACGGTCCGATTGGAGATCGAAGCTGGATAGAGGGTTCGATTAGAGATCGGAGCTGGATTGACGGTTCGATTGGAGATCAAAGCTGGATTGACGGTCCGATTAGAGATCAGAGCTGGATTGACGGTCCGATTAGAGATCGGAGCTGGATGGATGGTTCGATTAGAGATCAAAGCTGGATAGAAAGTCCGATTAGAGATCGGAGATGGCTGGAATATCGATATTGGGGATCAAATTTAGGTTACAGATATTGGGGATCAGATCTAGGTTTAAGGACTGGCACTAGCGGTCGGTTTTGAGTTAAAGATCCGGCATTGGTGGCCGAATTTGAATTGATTGATGGTTTTGCCCTCCTACAGTGTTAGTGTTAGGGCAAGGAAAATTTTGAGTGTCTACAGATGCCCCTCTTTATCATGTCCATGCAATGTAATGGGATGGACAGGATAAAGATTAGTAGACACTGGAAATAAAAAGTGCCAGAGTTGCTTCAAAGGCTGGGCGTCTTTGAATGGAATGGGGCTTCTGTTAGCTGCCCATGTTATCACTCTGCTGGGGATAACGTTGTCATGTGCAGCCATTGATGTTATTGGGAAGTTACCGCAAACTAATTTTATCATTTCCTACTGGGGATGACATCATTCACGATAACTTATTTGATTCTGATTGGGATGAGATTGTCGAAGATGAGCTATCACAGATTGTTCTCGTCTAGATCAGCTGGAGATAACGTTCTTCGCGATAGTTTTATAGATTCTGACTAAGGTTGATCTGATTGATACTACCTCAATGATCCCTTTGAGGATGTGTATAACAGATTCCATCCTTTGTGATGGATTATTATAATTTCTTCCATCACCGGATCCCTTCTGTTGCTTGGCGCCGAGAGTTTAAATGTCATTGGGCTGAGCCAACGGTTGGACTGTATTTCGGTCAGTACTCGAACTTCGCTAGGACTGAGCCAACCGCTAAAACTGCTTCGGTCAGTACCCGAACTTCGCTGGGGCTGAGCCAACGGCTGAAACTGCTTCGGTCAATACCCGAACTTCGCTAGGGCTGGGCCAACGACTAAAACTGCTTCGATTAGTACCCGAACTTCGCTGGGGCTGGGCCAATGGCTGAAACTGCTTTGGTCAGTACCTGAACTTTGTTGGGGTTGAGCCAATGGCTGAAACTACTTCAGTCAGTACCCGAACTTCACTGGGCCTGAGCCAACGGCTGAAACTGCTTCGGTTAGTACCCGAACTTCGAAAAATGACAGTTTTCGACAGTTTTGCGCAATTCTTGCGCATTTTTTTCCGTAGTTTAACTTGTTGATCCCTGGACAAGGCTCCGGGATGAATACCAAGGGTCTTCGTGGAATTTCCCTTTCCGTCAGGATTACGCTGCTTAAACGCAAGATTTCTGGCCAAACCGCTCAATCGCGTAGCGATTTCTCTTTAAATTTGACTTGGCAGCCCGTTTAAACTCCGTTTCAACTCAAACTGAACCGGGCCCGGGGGAAGTGGGACCCACCTGGGCTGTCGCAGGTGGAGGTGCAGCTACCTGGCCTATTTAATGTGCTGTGGGATTTTCATTTTGTAAGTTTCCCGTTTTGAGTTTGGAAAGGATCCCGATCTTCTTTTTCAGATCTATGGAGCTTGGACAGCTATTTTTGAATTCGTCAGTTCCTACACGTTCAGCACAGCACAGGTAACATTTTACATGCTTTTTTCGTAGTTTTTTAACGTTAAAAGCATGCGAACCGCCTAGGGTGCTTTTAGACGCAATGTATAAAAAATGTATGCCTATATGACCTGTAAAAAATAATTTGACTACATATGTATGCATATCTTACTGTAATACACGTTTGGATGTAAGAAAATTTAGGTTCTGAGATAGTCGATTTTTGTACTTTTTTATCAGTTTAGTCATCCTTTTTTAGGCCTAGTGAGCTTAGATATTCAACTAAAAATGTCCATGGTAATTTGGCTACCATGCGAGGTTGATTTTTGATTTTCTTTCATAAATATGAACTGTTTCTATTTTTGGGTAGGTGTGCTACTGAATGGAGACCTAGGCATGCCTGTGTGCATGTGGACAGTTCATTTTACAAAGGAGACTCTGGCTAAATTTTTCCAAAATCTTAGGTTTTGAAAAAAACATGCATTTTTGACTATATGGGGAAATTTTTTACTGACCCATGCAGGTTTTGAGTTGCTAGGTTTTAAAGACATGCAGTTTTAACTTTACTGGGTATTTTTGACTGACCCATGCATGTCTTAGGACCTAGAGATATATGCTGGACTGATTGAAAATGATAAGCCACAGGTTTTAGCCTTACCGTACCCTTTTTGAGGTGATTTGGAGACTTGTTGCCGTATATGGATCGTGATAGACCCGCCAGTTCCAGTAGGGTCTCCTCGGTTATTAGATGTAAGAAGGCTTCTGATGTGCCACAGCTACGTCTGGCTAGGACGCCTCGTAGACTGGTAGAGGGAAGGATTTATCCAGCACAGGATGGGCAGCCACTTGATCTTGACAATGAGGAGGCTCCTTCTGTTGCTCCTGTTCCCGCTCAGGCTCCACGTGCGGAGGTCCCAGGCATTACTGTGCCTACTCAGGAGCTACTGGGCTACTTGAGTCGCCATCCTTCGAGATATCTTCACGCCAATGAGGTGACTTGAAGTCTTTCTTCTCTCTGGATTCTTTTCTTCCTTCTTGCCAATTTTGGGGCTCAGGTTTTTGACTTGGGTTGGTTTTTGATGCAGGTTCCCGGCTTTACACAGCCTCAAGGGAACTGGTTTAGCGTGTACTCCCTGTATCACACTTTGCATGAGGATTACAGGGATATTGTAGATGGCTTGGGATTTCAGGCCTTTTTCTCGATCCTTCCTCGTCATTGCCCCTGGGGGTATATGAGGGCTTTGTCTGAGCGTTGGTTCCAACCAGACTCAGTCCCTTCAATTGCTGGATTGCAAGGAGATGATGACTCCTATGGATTGGAGATTTATCACCGGCATTGAGTTTGAGGGCGAGTCAGTGCCTGTCATGATTGACATTTCACCCGCTATAGTTCGGTCCCTGCTGGGATTCCCGACGACGGCATTCAAGGGTCGGGCAGTTCGATATGGTTCCTTGAGTATAGATGCCCAGGATAGGACTTTGCAGTTTCCTCTGCCTAATGACCAGAGGGCTAGAGATCGCATTCTGAGGCGATTGTTTTTGTTGATCATTAGGGGTTGTTTCATGGCGGACAACTCGTCTACTATGTCCTTCGCTTTGATCAGCGCCACTCGACATGTAGAATGCCTCAGTGACTATGATTGAGGATTTTATACCTTTGCCTATTTTCTCTGAGGTATGCGCATGCTTTCGGAGGGTACAACGGAGGCTTGGTTAGGATTTTACCCATTCCTGCTGGTGAGTACATCTTTCTGTACCTTTTTGATTTTAGCATTTTTGTCAGTATTGATCACTGAGGACTTTTGGTATTTGTATGGTCAGCTTTGGGCATTTGAGAGGCTTCCTTGCCTACGGCCCGCTACTGCTTTAGGTCTGGAGATTTATCCTCGAGGACAGAGATGACATCACTCCACTTTGACGTAGGTCCCTGTTGCTTGCCAAAACGCGCGTGGCCGCGCCAGTCTAAAATGCTGCCAGACTTTGACTTTTGCTTCAGCAGACGGGGGAGGCTAATATATGAGGGTTTGTTGCCCATTTTTCAGATATACTCTTTTTGGGAGCTTAGCTTAGCCCTAGCTTTCTCATTTTCTCTTCTGTTTCATTTTCCTTGTATAGATTAGGAGTAGAGATTAGTTAGGGTTTAAAGTAGTTAGTTTTCTAGGGTTTAGTTAGACTTGAAGATTGAAGCATTTGGATATCATCAAAGATCCAAGCTTGGAGCAAGAACTCAGATTTGCATTCTCTATCTATATTGTCTCCTTGCTATCTTTTTGTATATTTGGATGATGTTTATTCATTTTGTGGATGATATATTTGAGTCATTAATGACTTAAACTTATTTTGAGGTTTCAATGGAACCTAATGAGTAGTTTATATTGATATACTTCCATGTTGTTCTTATTGATTGTTATGTGATTGTCTATTACGATTCGTGCTTTCATTGCCTAATTGATTCGCGACCAATTACTGTGATAACCTATACAGACTTGAAAGAAGAAGTGTAGGTTTAGATCTAATCGTAGTAGAGGCCATTGTATGTTCACATGGCGTTGGATGTATGATTTGTGCCTAGGATAGACATATACCGAAGCGCCACTCGTAGTCAATGTAGAAGTTGGACTTTAACCCTAATTATTTGTAAATCACATAGACATATAGGGGTTTAGATAATGTGGGTGTTCATGTGCGTTCTATCATCTGTGGATTGCATGTGATATGGATTAGGTGCATCGAAAGATGGCCTTCTCTCACTTTCGTGTTCTCGGCTAACAAACTTTGACGATTAGTTTGACCTAACTAGAAGTGTGTCGACTTAGATGAATCATTAGGGAAATTGGAATCTTATATCTTCATTATCTAATTTCGCTCTAAAATTACTTAGTTTAAGTTTAATTGCTTGTTTAGTTAATTTAGTTTTTAATTAAAATATTTTACCGCTCGTTTAAATAAGACTGAAATGATTATGTGCTAGTGGTTTGGTGTCTTTTATCAATTAATTCTCCGTGGGAACGATCTTTACTTACTCTTTATTACTTGTTGACCGCGTATACTTGCGCATATTTGTCATTATATAAATCGAACAACAAGTTTTTGGCGCCGCTGCCGGAGAATTAATTGGATAACTGTTTGCCAACATTAGTTTCAATCAAATTAGTCTTAATTTAAACATTTTATTTTGTTTAATTCTCTTCCTAGATTCTCTTTTCAGGTATAATGGATCTAAATTTATATCCATGGTGTTACACAAGGAAATAGCAACCAAGGGAAACAGGGAATGATGGACTCGACCCAATTGCTACACTTTCAGCACAGTTAGAGGTTCTCTCAAGGAAGTTGGACAGTGTTACAGCCCAACAGAGTCGAGAGCCAGTAAGTACTTATGATTATGGTGCTGAAAACTACATGAGCCATCAGGATCCCATCAGTTTTGGACAAATGCAGTATGAGGGTGATTACTCCAACCATGAGGCTTATCCCGCTTTTCAGCAAGATTGGGGGTATCACCCAAACTCTTCAGCAAGCTATTATCAAGATCAATACTGCGAGCCAAGTCCAATGTATGCACCAGATCCCACATATCAATCTCCGTGTTTACAAGAAGAACAGTCAACTATGGAATTCATGCATAGGAGCTTAGCAAACCAAGAGGAGATGCTTAGGAGCCAGGAAATATCGAACCAAAATTTTCAGAACCAGATAGCCCTAATTAACAATACTCCAACTAGAGAGACTTAGCACATGGATTCTAAGGCTGAAATAGAAAAGGCAAGATTGGAAAGTTTGTGGGGAAATTCCGTAGCATCAACAAAGGAGATCTTGATTGAGCAAGAGAAGTCGATTGAGAATCTTCAGAATTGGGTGGAGCAAATTAGCATGGCTTTAAGGAAGGAGGAAGTGTTTGAGCAAGAGACGAAAATGCAAAATCTTCAGAATCAAGTACCTCCAATGACTGAAGTCGTGAGTAATGACCCTCGGAATAAGTGGTGCTATGATATGGATGTTGAAACTGATGAAGAGCCGGAAGTGCACTTGCAACTGGATGAGCCTAAGGCAATGAAAATCGAGGAGACACTTGGGGATGGGAAGAATTATGAATGTGAGCCAACCGTGATAATCCCCCAAGAGCCTTCTCCGCCAAAGTTGGAAAAACCAGTGAAGTTTGCACACCCATGCCCCCTTGGTAGTCACATCATAGATACAGATCTCAAGGATATGAGAGAGTCCGCACTTTTGAAACCATGGTGGTCTGAAGAAAAGAGATTTGAAGAAGAGCCCGTTGTGTGGTCTATGCCTCAATGCCCCGATCACTTTACAAACACAACGGAAGAAGTGCCTAGCTCCCCAAACTTCCAAATGGGGAATTCTTATACACATCATGTGCTAGGTAGTTTAAATCCGAAGCCTCTCAGGATGGGAAGCCTCCAAACTCACACATCAATTCTAATGGATGGAGAGTTTCTCAAATATCGTCGGGGAATCGGATAAAGGTGGCATGAGAAAGTCCAACTAACGGACTATAAACCGAGCGCTCGATGGGAGGCACCCCATCATTTTCTCTTTTCTCCCTCATGTTTAATTCTACTTACTTATCTCCATTTCCTCCCCCTTGTTTAATTCCAAGTAGTTTGATTTAGTTGAAAATTTTTGAATATTTTTGGAATTAGGATCTCAATGCCTACATTTTTGGACTTAGGCATTAGTGTGTGCATTTTTGGGACTTTGAAGTTTTGAATGCATTTTTGATGCACTTGCATGTTGCATATACGCACATACAGGAGTTTTTGGGAATTCATATATATGTCCACCTATGTTAATTCTCCTAGTTGTAAATAGTTAATACTAGTTTTGGTGATTTAATGGGCTTAATAAATGTTGTATGCTTTTCTCGGGTCAAGGCTGCTAGAATGAATCAAAAGTCAAAAGTCCCATCCTCAATGCATGTCAAAAGCTGCATATCAGAAATCTGAGGAAGGGCGTGTCATGCAGGTTGTCTCAGACTTGAGGAAAAATTCAGCATAACTGAGCGCCACATCATTTCATGTAGCAGACAAAGCCAACTAGGGGAGTTCTTCTTTTTTCCTTTTATCTCCAATGAGGACATTGCAATTTTTAAGTTTGGGGGTATTAGGCTTACATGTAGTGTAGTTCATGTCATTTTGCATACTGTGTTAGTTCATATAGTGCATGTAGGTTGTATTTTGTTAAAATTTGTCAAAATTTTAACATTTTTGTTTTTGTTTTAGTCAATTGTGTAGGACATATTGCATGAATCCAGTTTCTAGTTGGGTTGTTATTTATTTGGCCTATGAGGAAATGGAAATTACTTGATTTTTGAACTGATTTGAGACTTAAGCTTGATTATAATGTCATATATGTAAATCCTAATCTGTCAGATACTGATGTAACCGATTAGCACTCTAAGAGTAACCACCATGATTTGCTCAATTTAAATTTTCACATACATATCTTCTGGTGGAAAATCTGTGTGTTAATGAAAGAGTTTCAGTAATCAAATAATAATAGCTAGACTGTAAAAAGCTTAAGTTTGGGGGAATCAGGGGGTATGCATGCTGTTGGGAGAGATGGAGCGTAAGACGCACTCACCTATGAAAAATAAAGAAAGAGAATAGAAAAACAAAAGAAAAGATTCAGAAAAAGAGAAAAATAGAATAAACACGTCGGCTACGTCGAGTTCTGTTGCCTTTGATATTCGAGCAAGTAAGCCCTCAGGGTGTCTCTACACCCAGCGCCCTAAGGCCGTCTGGTCTGGGAGTCGTTGGTCGAAAGCTCGCTACACGGATATCATTGAAAAGCCTAAGAGGACTAGGCATTGCACAGTCGATTGTGTACATAATAAGTATAATAAATCCCCTGTTAACTCTTAGCTCAAGTAATGCATGGTCTTGGTTAGAACTTATCTGATTTACTATTTTTCTTGAGTTGAAGCTTGTTTTTTTTCCCTTAAGAAGCATAGTATGTGATTTATTTGTTCTAAAGCATGTTTAATGGTTGCTAGGCACACAACGCACAATACATCAGTGTTGACAGGTTTGGATTTGCAAGAATATGCTTTATGGTCTTGTCTTGGGTAGATTCTTGTTTGATTATCTTGTGGTTTTGTTTTGCTGAGGCATTTCATTTGAATATAAATTATGACTGATTCTTGGATTCGCATTCATGTTAGATAGGTTGCATTCATTGTAGACATTGCATTGTATCTTTTGTTTGATTTTATTTTGGTTACTTGAGGGCAAACAACGTTTAAGTTTGGGGGTATTTGATAAGTGGTTTTTATGACCACTTATTCAGATATTTTCTATCTTATTTTGTTGCTTAAACCCAAGTATCATTGTTCTTTTCATTTATTTTTGCTTTGTTTTGTAGATTGCATGTTTTGGAACTCTCTTGGCGCATATTGAGCTTAAAAGGATAAAATGGGACCAAAAAGAGCAAGAATGGAATGATGACATGACAATAGAAAGAAGTCAAGCGGCTAAATGGGAATGTGATGATGCTTTGAGGCTAAAAATATGCAAGAAGGCAAGCATGAAGATGGTAGCCAAGTGCAGAAGCAAAATAGCAGCTAAAGCCAAACTTCCAGAGCCGCGCGACCGCGCCTGCACCAAGGCCAAAATGCGCGCGACCGCGCCAGTCTAAAATGCTGCCAGACTTTGACTTTTGCTTCAGCAGACGGGGGAGGCTAATATATGAGGGTTTGTTGCCCATTTTTCAGATATACTCTTTTTGGGAGCTTAGCTTAGCCCTAGCTTTCTCATTTTCTCTTCTCTTTCATTTTCCTTGTATAGATTAGGAGTAGAGATTAGTTAGGGTTTAAAGTAGTTAGTTTTCTAGGGTTTAGTTAGACTTGAAGATTGAAGCATTTGGATATCATCAAAGATCCAAGCTTGGAGCAAGAACTCAGATTTGCATTCTCTATCTATATTGTCTCCTTGCTATCTTTTTGTATATTTGGATGATGTTTATTCATTTTGTGGATGATATATTTGAGTCATTAATGACTTAAACTTATTTTGAGGTTTCAATGGAACCTAATGAGTAGTTTATATTGATATACTTCCATGTTGTTCATTATTGATTGTTATGTGATTGTCTATTACGATTCGTGCTTTCATTGCCTAATTGATTCGCGACCAATTACTGTGATAACCTATACAGACTTGAAAGAAGAAGTGTAGGTTTAGATCTAATCGTAGTAGAGGCCATTGTATGTTCACATGGCGTTGGATGTATGATTTGTGCCTAGGATAGACATATACCGAAGCGCCACTCGTAGTCAATGTAGAAGTTGGACTTTAACCCTAATTATTTGTAAATCACATAGACATATAGGGGTTTAGATAATGTGGGTGTTCATGTGCGTTCTATCATCTGTGGATTGCATGTGATATGGATTAGGTGCATCGAAAGATGGCCTTCTCTCACTTTCGTGTTCTCGGCTAACAAACTTTGACGATTAGTTTGACCTAACTAGAAGTGTGTCGACTTAGATGAATCATTAGGGAAATTGGAATCTTATATCTTCATTATCTAATTTCGCTCTAAAATTACTTAGTTTAAGTTTAATTGCTTGTTTAGTTAATTTAGTTTTTAATTAAAATATTTTACCGCTCGTTTAAATAAGACTGAAATGATTATGTGCTAGTGGTTTGGTGTCTTTTATCAATTAATTCTCCGTGGGAACGATCTTTACTTACTCTTTATTACTTGTTGACCGCGTATACTTGCGCATATTTGTCATTATATAAATCGAACAACAAGTTTTTGGCGCCGCTGCCGGAGAATTAATTGGATAACTGTTTGCCAACATTAGTTTCAATCAAATTAGTCTTAATTTAAACATTTTATTTTGTTTAATTCTCTTCCTAGATTCTCTTTTCAGGTATAATGGATCTAAATTTATATCCATGGTGTTACACAAGGAAATAGCAACCAAGGGAAACAGGGAATGATGGACTCGACCCAATTGCTACACTTTCAGCACAGTTAGAGGTTCTCTCAAGGAAGTTGGACAGTGTTACAGCCCAACAGAGTCGAGAGCCAGTAAGTACTTATGATTATGGTGCTGAAAACTACATGAGCCATCAGGATCCCATCAGTTTTGGACAAATGCAGTATGAGGGTGATTACTCCAACCATGAGGCTTATCCCGCTTTTCAGCAAGATTGGGGGTATCACCCAAACTCTTCAGCAAGCTATTATCAAGATCAATACTGCGAGCCAAGTCCAATGTATGCACCAGATCCCACATATCAATCTCCGTGTTTACAAGAAGAACAGTCAACTATGGAATTCATGCATAGGAGCTTAGCAAACCAAGAGGAGATGCTTAGGAGCCAGGAAATATCGAACCAAAATTTTCAGAACCAGATAGCCCTAATCAACAATACTCCAACTAGAGAGACTTAGCACATGGATTCTAAGGCTGAAATAGAAAAGGCAAGATTGGAAAGTTTGTGGGGAAATTCCGTAGCATCAACAAAGGAGATCTTGATTGAGCAAGAGAAGCCGATTGAGAATCTTCAGAATTGGGTGGAGCAAATTAGCATGGCTTTAAGGAAGGAGGAAGTGTTTGAGCAAGAGACGAAAATGCAAAATCTTCAGAATCAAGTACCTCCAATGACTGAAGTCGTGAGTAATGACCCTCGGAATAAGTGGTGCTATGATATGGATGTTGAAACTGATGAAGAGCCGGAAGTGCACTTGCAACTGGATGAGCCTAAGGCAATGAAAATCGAGGAGACACTTGGGGATGGGAAGAATTATGAATGTGAGCCAACCGTGATAATCCCCCAAGAGCCTTCTCCGCCAAAGTTGGAAAAACCAGTGAAGTTTGCACACCCATGCCCCCTTGGTAGTCACATCATAGATACAGATCTCAAGGATATGAGAGAGTCCGCACTTTTGAAACCATGGTGGTCTGAAGAAAAGAGATTTGAAGAAGAGCCCGTTGTGTGGTCTATGCCTCAATGCCCCGATCACTTTACAAACACAACGGAAGAAGTGCCTAGCTCCCCAAACTTCCAAATGGGGAATTCTTATACACATCATGTGCTAGGTAGTTTAAATCCGAAGCCTCTCAGGATGGGAAGCCTCCAAACTCACACATCAATTCTAATGGATGGAGAGTTTCTCAAATATCGTCGGGGAATCGGATAAAGGTGGCATGAGAAAGTCCAACTAACGGACTATAAACCGAGCGCTCGATGGGAGGCACCCCATCATTTTCTCTTTTCTCCCTCATGTTTAATTCTACTTACTTATCTCCATTTCCTCCCCCTTGTTTAATTCCAAGTAGTTTGATTTAGTTGAAAATTTTTGAATATTTTTGGAATTAGGATCTCAATGCCTACATTTTTGGACTTAGGCATTAGTGTGTGCATTTTTGGGACTTTGAAGTTTTGAATGCATTTTTGATGCACTTGCATGTTGCATATACGCACATACAGGAGTTTTTGGGAATTCATATATATGTCCACCTATGTTAATTCTCCTAGTTGTAAATAGTTAATACTAGTTTTGGTGATTTAATGGGCTTAATAAATGTTGTATGCTTTTCTCGGGTCAAGGCTGCTAGAATGAATCAAAAGTCAAAAGTCCCATCCTCAATGCATGTCAAAAGCTGCATATCAGAAATCTGAGGAAGGGCGTGTCATGCAGGTTGTCTCAGACTTGAGGAAAAATTCAGCATAACTGAGCGCCACATCATTTCATGTAGCAGACAAAGCCAACTAGGGGAGTTCTTCTTTTTTCCTTTTATCTCCAATGAGGACATTGCAATTTTTAAGTTTGGGGGTATTAGGCTTACATGTAGTGTAGTTCATGTCATTTTGCATACTGTGTTAGTTCATATAGTGCATGTAGGTTGTATTTTGTTAAAATTTGTCAAAATTTTAACATTTTTGTTTTTGTTTTAGTCAATTGTGTAGGACATATTGCATGAATCCAGTTTCTAGTTGGGTTGTTATTTATTTGGCCTATGAGGAAATGGAAATTACTTGATTTTTGAACTGATTTGAGACTTAAGCTTGATTATAATGTCATATATGTAAATCCTAATCTGTCAGATACTGATGTAACCGATTAGCACTCTAAGAGTAACCACCATGATTTGCTCAATTTAAATTTTCACATACATATCTTCTGGTGGAAAATCTGTGTGTTAATGAAAGAGTTTCAGTAATCAAATAATAATAGCTAGACTGTAAAAAGCTTAAGTTTGGGGGAATCAGGGGGTATGCATGCTGTTGGGAGAGATGGAGCGTAAGACGCACTCACCTATGAAAAATAAAGAAAGAGAATAGAAAAACAAAAGAAAAGATTCAGAAAAAGAGAAAAATAGAATAAACACGTCGGCTACGTCGAGTTCTGTTGCCTTTGATATTCGAGCAAGTAAGCCCTCAGGGTGTCTCTACACCCAGCGCCCTAAGGCCGTCTGGTCTGGGAGTCGTTGGTCGAAAGCTCGCTACACGGATATCATTGAAAAGCCTAAGAGGACTAGGCATTGCACAGTCGATTGTGTACATAATAAGTATAATAAATCCCCTGTTAACTCTTAGCTCAAGTAATGCATGGTCTTGGTTAGAACTTATCTGATTTACTATTTTTCTTGAGTTGAAGCTTGTTTTTTTTCCCTTAAGAAGCATAGTATGTGATTTATTTGTTCTAAAGCATGTTTAATGGTTGCTAGGCACACAACGCACAATACATCAGTGTTGACAGGTTTGGATTTGCAAGAATATGCTTTATGGTCTTGTCTTGGGTAGATTCTTGTTTGATTATCTTGTGGTTTTGTTTTGCTGAGGCATTTCATTTGAATATAAATTATGACTGATTCTTGGATTCGCATTCATGTTAGATAGGTTGCATTCATTGTAGACATTGCATTGTATCTTTTGTTTGATTTTATTTTGGTTACTTGAGGGCAAACAACGTTTAAGTTTGGGGGTATTTGATAAGTGGTTTTTATGACCACTTATTCAGATATTTTCTATCTTATTTTGTTGCTTAAACCCAAGTATCATTGTTCTTTTCATTTGTTTTTGCTTTGTTTTGTAGATTGCATGTTTTGGAACTCTCTTGGCGCATATTGAGCTTAAAAGGATAAAATGGGGCCAAAAAGAGCAAGAATGGAATGATGACATGACAATAGAAAGAAGTCAAGCGGCTAAATGGGAATGTGATGATGCTTTGAGGCTAAAAATATGCAAGAAGGCAAGCATGAAGATGGTAGCCAAGTGCAGAAGCAAAATAGCAGCTAAAGCCAAACTTCCAGAGCCGCGCGACCGCGCCTGCACCAAGGCCAAAATGCGCGCGACCGCGCCAGTCTAAAATGCTGCCAGACTTTGACTTTTGCTTCAGCAGACGGGGGAGGCTAATATATGAGGGTTTGTTGCCCATTTTTCAGATATACTCTTTTTGGGAGCTTAGCTTAGCCCTAGCTTTCTCATTTTCTCTTCTCTTTCATTTTCCTTGTATAGATTAGGAGTAGAGATTAGTTAGGGTTTAAAGTAGTTAGTTTTCTAGGGTTTAGTTAGACTTGAAGATTGAAGCATTTGGATATCATCAAAGATCCAAGCTTGGAGCAAGAACTCAGATTTGCATTCTCTATCTATATTGTCTCCTTGCTATCTTTTTGTATATTTGGATGATGTTTATTCATTTTGTGGATGATATATTTGAGTCATTAATGACTTAAACTTATTTTGAGGTTTCAATGGAACCTAATGAGTAGTTTATATTGATATACTTCCATGTTGTTCTTATTGATTGTTATGTGATTGTCTATTACGATTCGTGCTTTCATTGCCTAATTGATTCGCGACCAATTACTGTGATAACCTATACAGACTTGAAAGAAGAAGTGTAGGTTTAGATCTAATCGTAGTAGAGGCCATTGTATGTTCACATGGCGTTGGATGTATGATTTGTGCCTAGGATAGACATATACCGAAGCGCCACTCGTAGTCAATGTAGAAGTTGGACTTTAACCCTAATTATTTGTAAATCACATAGACATATAGGGGTTTAGATAATGTGGGTGTTCATGTGCGTTCTATCATCTGTGGATTGCATGTGATATGGATTAGGTGCATCGAAAGATGGCCTTCTCTCACTTTCGTGTTCTCGGCTAACAAACTTTGACGATTAGTTTGACCTAACTAGAAGTGTGTCGACTTAGATGAATCATTAGGGAAATTGGAATCTTATATCTTCATTATCTAATTTCGCTCTAAAATTACTTAGTTTAAGTTTAATTGCTTGTTTAGTTAATTTAGTTTTTAATTAAAATATTTTACCGCTCGTTTAAATAAGACTGAAATGATTATGTGCTAGTGGTTTGGTGTCTTTTATCAATTAATTCTCCGTGGGAACGATCTTTACTTACTCTTTATTACTTGTTGACCGCGTATACTTGCGCATATTTGTCATTATATAAATCGAACAACAAGTTTTTGGTGCCGCTGCCGGAGAATTAATTGGATAACTGTTTGCCAACATTAGTTTCAATCAAATTAGTCTTAATTTAAACATTTTTATTTTGTTTAATTCTCTTCCTAGATTCTCTTTTCAGGTATAATGGATCTAAATTTATATCCATGGTGTTACACAAGGAAATAGCAACCAAGGGAAACAGGGAATGATGGACTCGACCCAATTGCTACACTTTCAGCACAGTTAGAGGTTCTCTCAAGGAAGTTGGACAGTGTTACAGCCCAACAGAGTCGAGAGCCAGTAAGTACTTATGATTATGGTGCTGAAAACTACATGAGCCATCAGGATCCCATCAGTTTTGGACAAATGCAGTATGAGGGTGATTACTCCAACCATGAGGCTTATCCCGCTTTTCAGCAAGATTGGGGGTATCACCCAAACTCTTCAGCAAGCTATTATCAAGATCAATACTGCGAGCCAAGTCCAATGTATGCACCAGATCCCACATATCAATCTCCGTGTTTACAAGAAGAACAGTCAACTATGGAATTCATGCATAGGAGCTTAGCAAACCAAGAGGAGATGCTTAGGAGCCAGGAAATATCGAACCAAAATTTTCAGAACCAGATAGCCCTAATCAACAATACTCCAACTAGAGAGACTTAGCACATGGATTCTAAGGCTGAAATAGAAAAGGCAAGATTGGAAAGTTTGTGGGGAAATTCCGTAGCATCAACAAAGGAGATCTTGATTGAGCAAGAGAAGCCGATTGAGAATCTTCAGAATTGGGTGGAGCAAATTAGCATGCCTTTAAGGAAGGAGGAAGTGTTTGAGCAAGAGACGAAAATGCAAAATCTTCAGAATCAAGTACCTCCAATGACTGAAGTCGTGAGTAATGACCCTCGGAATAAGTGGTGCTATGATATGGATGTTGAAACTGATGAAGAGCCGGAAGTGCACTTGCAACTGGATGAGCCTAAGGCAATGAAAATCGAGGAGACACTTGGGGATGGGAAGAATTATGAATGTGAGCCAACCGTGATAATCCCCCAAGAGCCTTCTCCGCCAAAGTTGGAAAAACCAGTGAAGTTTGCACACCCATGCCCCCTTGGTAGTCACATCATAGATACAGATCTCAAGGATATGAGAGAGTCCGCACTTTTGAAACCATGGTGGTCTGAAGAAAAGAGATTTGAAGAAGAGCCCGTTGTGTGGTCTATGCCTCAATGCCCCGATCACTTTACAAACACAACGGAAGAAGTGCCTAGCTCCCCAAACTTCCAAATGGGGAATTCTTATACACATCATGTGCTAGGTAGTTTAAATCCGAAGCCTCTCAGGATGGGAAGCCTCCAAACTCACACATCAATTCTAATGGATGGAGAGTTTCTCAAATATCGTCGGGGAATCGGATAAAGGTGGCATGAGAAAGTCCAACTAACGGACTATAAACCGAGCGCTCGATGGGAGGCACCCCATCATTTTCTCTTTTCTCCCTCATGTTTAATTCTACTTACTTATCTCCATTTCCTCCCCCTTGTTTAATTCCAAGTAGTTTGATTTAGTTGAAAATTTTTGAATATTTTTGGAATTAGGATCTCAATGCCTACATTTTTGGACTTAGGCATTAGTGTGTGCATTTTTGGGACTTTGAAGTTTTGAATGCATTTTTGATGCACTTGCATGTTGCATATACGCACATACAGGAGTTTTTGGGAATTCATATATATGTCCACCTATGTTAATTCTCCTAGTTGTAAATAGTTAATACTAGTTTTGGTGATTTAATGGGCTTAATAAATGTTGTATGCTTTTCTCGGGTCAAGGCTGCTAGAATGAATCAAAAGTCAAAAGTCCCATCCTCAATGCATGTCAAAAGCTGCATATCAGAAATCTGAGGAAGGGCGTGTCATGCAGGTTGTCTCAGACTTGAGGAAAAATTCAGCATAACTGAGCGCCACATCATTTCATGTAGCAGACAAAGCCAACTAGGGGAGTTCTTCTTTTTTCCTTTTATCTCCAATGAGGACATTGCAATTTTTAAGTTTGGGGGTATTAGGCTTACATGTAGTGTAGTTCATGTCATTTTGCATACTGTGTTAGTTCATATAGTGCATGTAGGTTGTATTTTGTTAAAATTTGTCAAAATTTTAACATTTTTGTTTTTGTTTTAGTCAATTGTGTAGGACATATTGCATGAATCCAGTTTCTAGTTGGGTTGTTATTTATTTGGCCTATGAGGAAATGGAAATTACTTGATTTTTGAACTGATTTGAGACTTAAGCTTGATTATAATGTCATATATGTAAATCCTAATCTGTCAGATACTGATGTAACCGATTAGCACTCTAAGAGTAACCACCATGATTTGCTCAATTTAAATTTTCACATTACATATCTTCTGGTGGAAAATCTGTGTGTTAATGAAAGAGTTTCAGTAATCAAATAATAATAGCTAGACTGTAAAAAGCTTAAGTTTGGGGGAATCAGGGGGTATGCATGCTGTTGGGAGAGATGGAGCGTAAGACGCACTCACCTATGAAAAATAAAGAAAGAGAATAGAAAAACAAAAGAAAAGATTCAGAAAAAGAGAAAAATAGAATAAACACGTCGGCTACGTCGAGTTCTGTTGCCTTTGATATTCGAGCAAGTAAGCCCTCAGGGTGTCTCTACACCCAGCGCCCTAAGGCCGTCTGGTCTGGGAGTCGTTGGTCGAAAGCTCGCTACACGGATATCATTGAAAAGCCTAAGAGGACTAGGCATTGCACAGTCGATTGTGTACATAATAAGTATAATAAATCCCCTGTTAACTCTTAGCTCAAGTAATGCATGGTCTTGGTTAGAACTTATCTGATTTACTATTTTTCTTGAGTTAAGCTTGTTTTTTTTCCCTTAAGAAGCATAGTATGTGATTTATTTGTTCTAAAGCATGTTTAATGGTTGCTAGGCACACAACGCACAATACATCAGTGTTGACAGGTTTGGATTTGCAAGAATATGCTTTATGGTCTTGTCTTGGGTAGATTCTTGTTTGATTATCTTGTGGTTTTGTTTTGCTGAGGCATTTCATTTGAATATAAATTATGACTGATTCTTGGATTCGCATTCATGTTAGATAGGTTGCATTCATTGTAGACATTGCATTGTATCTTTTGTTTGATTTTATTTTGGTTACTTGAGGGCAAACAACGTTTAAGTTTGGGGGTATTTGATAAGTGGTTTTTATGACCACTTATTCAGATATTTTCTATCTTATTTTGTTGCTTAAACCCAAGTATCATTGTTCTTTTCATTTGTTTTTGCTTTGTTTTGTAGATTGCATGTTTTGGAACTCTCTTGGCGCATATTGAGCTTAAAAGGATAAAATGGGGCCAAAAAGAGCAAGAATGGAATGATGACATGACAATAGAAAGAAGTCAAGCGGCTAAATGGGAATGTGATGATGCTTTGAGGCTAAAAATATGCAAGAAGGCAAGCATGAAGATGGTAGCCAAGTGCAGAAGCAAAATAGCAGCTAAAGCCAAACTTCCAGAGCCGCGCGACCGCGCCTGCACCAAGGCCAAAATGCGCGCGACCGCGCCAGTCTAAAATGCTGCCAGACTTTGACTTTTGCTTCAGCAGACGGGGGAGGCTAATATATGAGGGTTTGTTGCCCATTTTTCAGATATACTCTTTTTGGGAGCTTAGCTTAGCCCTAGCTTTCTCATTTTCTCTTCTCTTTCATTTTCCTTGTATAGATTAGGAGTAGAGATTAGTTAGGGTTTAAAGTAGTTAGTTTTCTAGGGTTTAGTTAGACTTGAAGATTGAAGCATTTGGATATCATCAAAGATCCAAGCTTGGAGCAAGAACTCAGATTTGCATTCTCTATCTATATTGTCTCCTTGCTATCTTTTTGTATATTTGGATGATGTTTATTCATTTTGTGGATGATATATTTGAGTCATTAATGACTTAAACTTATTTTGAGGTTTCAATGGAACCTAATGAGTAGTTTATATTGATATACTTCCATGTTGTTCTTATTGATTGTTATGTGATTGTCTATTACGATTCGTGCTTTCATTGCCTAATTGATTCGCGACCAATTACTGTGATAACCTATACAGACTTGAAAGAAGAAGTGTAGGTTTAGATCTAATCGTAGTAGAGGCCATTGTATGTTCACATGGCGTTGGATGTATGATTTGTGCCTAGGATAGACATATACCGAAGCGCCACTCGTAGTCAATGTAGAAGTTGGACTTTAACCCTAATTATTTGTAAATCACATAGACATATAGGGGTTTAGATAATGTGGGTGTTCATGTGCGTTCTATCATCTGTGGATTGCATGTGATATGGATTAGGTGCATCGAAAGATGGCCTTCTCTCACTTTCGTGTTCTCGGCTAACAAACTTTGACGATTAGTTTGACCTAACTAGAAGTGTGTCGACTTAGATGAATCATTAGGGAAATTGGAATCTTATATCTTCATTATCTAATTTCGCTCTAAAATTACTTAGTTTAAGTTTAATTGCTTGTTTAGTTAATTTAGTTTTTAATTAAAATATTTTACCGCTCGTTTAAATAAGACTGAAATGATTATGTGCTAGTGGTTTGGTGTCTTTTATCAATTAATTCTCCGTGGGAACGATCTTTACTTACTCTTTATTACTTGTTGACCGCGTATACTTGCGCATATTTGTCATTATATAAATCGAACAACAAGTTTTTGGTGCCGCTGCCGGAGAATTAATTGGATAACTGTTTGCCAACATTAGTTTCAATCAAATTAGTCTTAATTTAAACATTTTATTTTGTTTAATTCTCTTCCTAGATTCTCTTTTCAGGTATAATGGATCTAAATTTATATCCATGGTGTTACACAAGGAAATAGCAACCAAGGGAAACAGGGAATGATGGACTCGACCCAATTGCTACACTTTCAGCACAGTTAGAGGTTCTCTCAAGGAAGTTGGACAGTGTTACAGCCCAACAGAGTCGAGAGCCAGTAAGTACTTATGATTATGGTGCTGAAAACTACATGAGCCATCAGGATCCCATCAGTTTTGGACAAATGCAGTATGAGGGTGATTACTCCAACCATGAGGCTTATCCCGCTTTTCAGCAAGATTGGGGGTATCACCCAAACTCTTCAGCAAGCTATTATCAAGATCAATACTGCGAGCCAAGTCCAATGTATGCACCAGATCCCACATATCAATCTCCGTGTTTACAAGAAGAACAGTCAACTATGGAATTCATGCATAGGAGCTTAGCAAACCAAGAGGAGATGCTTAGGAGCCAGGAAATATCGAACCAAAATTTTCAGAACCAGATAGCCCTAATCAACAATACTCCAACTAGAGAGACTTAGCACATGGATTCTAAGGCTGAAATAGAAAAGGCAAGATTGGAAAGTTTGTGGGGAAATTCCGTAGCATCAACAAAGGAGATCTTGATTGAGCAAGAGAAGCCGATTGAGAATCTTCAGAATTGGGTGGAGCAAATTAGCATGGCTTTAAGGAAGGAGGAAGTGTTTGAGCAAGAGACGAAAATGCAAAATCTTCAGAATCAAGTACCTCCAATGACTGAAGTCGTGAGTAATGACCCTCGGAATAAGTGGTGCTATGATATGGATGTTGAAACTGATGAAGAGCCGGAAGTGCACTTGCAACTGGATGAGCCTAAGGCAATGAAAATCGAGGAGACACTTGGGGATGGGAAGAATTATGAATGTGAGCCAACCGTGATAATCCCCCAAGAGCCTTCTCCGCCAAAGTTGGAAAAACCAGTGAAGTTTGCACACCCATGCCCCCTTGGTAGTCACATCATAGATACAGATCTCAAGGATATGAGAGAGTCCGCACTTTTGAAACCATGGTGGTCTGAAGAAAAGAGATTTGAAGAAGAGCCCGTTGTGTGGTCTATGCCTCAATGCCCCGATCACTTTACAAACACAACGGAAGAAGTGCCTAGCTCCCCAAACTTCCAAATGGGGAATTCTTATACACATCATGTGCTAGGTAGTTTAAATCCGAAGCCTCTCAGGATGGGAAGCCTCCAAACTCACACATCAATTCTAATGGATGGAGAGTTTCTCAAATATCGTCGGGGAATCGGATAAAGGTGGCATGAGAAAGTCCAACTAACGGACTATAAACCGAGCGCTCGATGGGAGGCACCCCATCATTTTCTCTTTTCTCCCTCATGTTTAATTCTACTTACTTATCTCCATTTCCTCCCCCTTGTTTAATTCCAAGTAGTTTGATTTAGTTGAAAATTTTTGAATATTTTTGGAATTAGGATCTCAATGCCTACATTTTTGGACTTAGGCATTAGTGTGTGCATTTTTGGGACTTTGAAGTTTTGAATGCATTTTTGATGCACTTGCATGTTGCATATACGCACATACAGGAGTTTTTGGGAATTCATATATATGTCCACCTATGTTAATTCTCCTAGTTGTAAATAGTTAATACTAGTTTTGGTGATTTAATGGGCTTAATAAATGTTGTATGCTTTTCTCGGGTCAAGGCTGCTAGAATGAATCAAAAGTCAAAAGTCCCATCCTCAATGCATGTCAAAAGCTGCATATCAGAAATCTGAGGAAGGGCGTGTCATGCAGGTTGTCTCAGACTTGAGGAAAAATTCAGCATAACTGAGCGCCACATCATTTCATGTAGCAGACAAAGCCAACTAGGGGAGTTCTTCTTTTTTCCTTTTATCTCCAATGAGGACATTGCAATTTTTAAGTTTGGGGGTATTAGGCTTACATGTAGTGTAGTTCATGTCATTTTGCATACTGTGTTAGTTCATATAGTGCATGTAGGTTGTATTTTGTTAAAATTTGTCAAAATTTTAACATTTTTGTTTTTGTTTTAGTCAATTGTGTAGGACATATTGCATGAATCCAGTTTCTAGTTGGGTTGTTATTTATTTGGCCTATGAGGAAATGGAAATTACTTGATTTTTGAACTGATTTGAGACTTAAGCTTGATTATAATGTCATATATGTAAATCCTAATCTGTCAGATACTGATGTAACCGATTAGCACTCTAAGAGTAACCACCATGATTTGCTCAATTTAAATTTTCACATACATATCTTCTGGTGGAAAATCTGTGTGTTAATGAAAGAGTTTCAGTAATCAAATAATAATAGCTAGACTGTAAAAAGCTTAAGTTTGGGGGAATCAGGGGGTATGCATGCTGTTGGGAGAGATGGAGCGTAAGACGCACTCACCTATGAAAAATAAAGAAAGAGAATAGAAAAACAAAAGAAAAGATTCAGAAAAAGAGAAAAATAGAATAAACACGTCGGCTACGTCGAGTTCTGTTGCCTTTGATATTCGAGCAAGTAAGCCCTCAGGGTGTCTCTACACCCAGCGCCCTAAGGCCGTCTGGTCTGGGAGTCGTTGGTCGAAAGCTCGCTACACGGATATCATTGAAAAGCCTAAGAGGACTAGGCATTGCACAGTCGATTGTGTACATAATAAGTATAATAAATCCCCTGTTAACTCTTAGCTCAAGTAATGCATGGTCTTGGTTAGAACTTATCTGATTTACTATTTTTCTTGAGTTGAAGCTTGTTTTTTTTCCCTTAAGAAGCATAGTATGTGATTTATTTGTTCTAAAGCATGTTTAATGGTTGCTAGGCACACAACGCACAATACATCAGTGTTGACAGGTTTGGATTTGCAAGAATATGCTTTATGGTCTTGTCTTGGGTAGATTCTTGTTTGATTATCTTGTGGTTTTGTTTTGCTGAGGCATTTCATTTGAATATAAATTATGACTGATTCTTGGATTCGCATTCATGTTAGATAGGTTGCATTCATTGTAGACATTGCATTGTATCTTTTGTTTGATTTTATTTTGGTTACTTGAGGGCAAACAACGTTTAAGTTTGGGGGTATTTGATAAGTGGTTTTTATGACCACTTATTCAGATATTTTCTATCTTATTTTGTTGCTTAAACCCAAGTATCATTGTTCTTTTCATTTGTTTTTGCTTTGTTTTGTAGATTGCATGTTTTGGAACTCTCTTGGCGCATATTGAGCTTAAAAGGATAAAATGGGGCCAAAAAGAGCAAGAATGGAATGATGACATGACAATAGAAAGAAGTCAAGCGGCTAAATGGGAATGTGATGATGCTTTGAGGCTAAAAATATGCAAGAAGGCAAGCATGAAGATGGTAGCCAAGTGCAGAAGCAAAATAGCAGCTAAAGCCAAACTTCCAGAGCCGCGCGACCGCGCCTGCACCAAGGCCAAAATGCGCGCGACCGCGCCAGTCTAAAATGCTGCCAGACTTTGACTTTTGCTTCAGCAGACGGGGGAGGCTAATATATGAGGGTTTGTTGCCCATTTTTCAGATATACTCTTTTTGGGAGCTTAGCTTAGCCCTAGCTTTCTCATTTTCTCTTCTCTTTCATTTTCCTTGTATAGATTAGGAGTAGAGATTAGTTAGGGTTTAAAGTAGTTAGTTTTCTAGGGTTTAGTTAGACTTGAAGATTGAAGCATTTGGATATCATCAAAGATCCAAGCTTGGAGCAAGAACTCAGATTTGCATTCTCTATCTATATTGTCTCCTTGCTATCTTTTTGTATATTTGGATGATGTTTATTCATTTTGTGGATGATATATTTGAGTCATTAATGACTTAAACTTATTTTGAGGTTTCAATGGAACCTAATGAGTAGTTTATATTGATATACTTCCATGTTGTTCTTATTGATTGTTATGTGATTGTCTATTACGATTCGTGCTTTCATTGCCTAATTGATTCGCGACCAATTACTGTGATAACCTATACAGACTTGAAAGAAGAAGTGTAGGTTTAGATCTAATCGTAGTAGAGGCCATTGTATGTTCACATGGCGTTGGATGTATGATTTGTGCCTAGGATAGACATATACCGAAGCGCCACTCGTAGTCAATGTAGAAGTTGGACTTTAACCCTAATTATTTGTAAATCACATAGACATATAGGGGTTTAGATAATGTGGGTGTTCATGTGCGTTCTATCATCTGTGGATTGCATGTGATATGGATTAGGTGCATCGAAAGATGGCCTTCTCTCACTTTCGTGTTCTCGGCTAACAAACTTTGACGATTAGTTTGACCTAACTGGAAGTGTGTCGACTTAGATGAATCATTAGGGAAATTGGAATCTCATATCTTCATTATCTAATTTCGCTCTAGAATTACTTAGTTTAAGTTTAATTGCTTGTCTAGTTAATTTAGTTTTTAATTAAAATATTTTACCGCTCATTTAAATAAGACTGAAATGATTATGTGCTAGTGGTTTGGTGTCTTTTATCAATTAATTCTCCGTGGGAACGATTTTTACTTACTCTTTATTACTTGTTGACCGCGTATACTTGCGCGTATTTGTCATTATATAAATCGGACAACATAAACCCCGAGTAGGCTTATGTTAGAGGGGTAGTATGTTAGTATTTTCCCTATCTTTTGTGATATTAGGGGATATATATGTTGACATTTATAGAAGTATGCTAGGGATGATCATATGATGTAATGATTTGGCATATGAATATAAATGATCTTATTTCAGAAATGTGGTATAAATTCTATTCTTTTTAGCATTAATGAAATACTTAAGTAATATAATTGAAATATAAAAGTGGAAATTTTGTGATGTAGAAAATGCCGCCCAGACGTAGATTAACTGCACCTGAGGAATCAGTTAACAACGAAAGAAAACAAGTAGATCCCATTCAAAAACTAGTTGAACTATTAGAAGAGGCTCTTAGGGGAAGGAACAACGAACCCGTTCGCACCATTCCTCAATTAGCCCTAGTCAAAAATTTTAAGGACTTTAGGAGTGTAGGACCCCCAGAGTTCGAGGGTACTACCGATCCGATCATTGCGCAGACATGGATCAAGGAGATCGAGAAGGCTTTCACCATCGCTCGAGTGGGTGAAGACCAGAAGATGGTATTCGCTACGTATATGATGAGAGGCGAAGCGAACTATTGGTGGGAGGCTAATCAACAAAGAGCGGGAGAAGGGATAATAGCTTGGGAGAGATTTAAGACACTGTTTTTCGAGAACTACTTCCCGAAAAGCATGAAGAATAGGATGGAGGTTAAATTTTTAGAACTAATGCAAGGTGATATGACGATGGCGCAGTACGCAGCTAAGTTCAATGAACTAGCGCGATTTGCAAAACACCAAGTAGGAGATGAAGAGAGGAAAGCGAGACATTTTGAACAAGGACTGAAGCCTTGGTTGTTTAATAAGGTATCAGTTCTTCAGATTGACTCTTTTGCAACATTACTGGAGAAGGCTATTATTGCCGAGGGAGGAAGTGAAACTTTGAGCTTGTATAATAAAGAGAAGAAAGGTAAGAATACAGGAGGAGAAAACCGTGGAGGAGGAAGCAGCAGTGGAGGAAGTAACTTGGGAAAGAGAAAGTGGGAGAATAATAACAATAACAACAACAAGAACAATCAGTCGGGAAATTTTCGTGGAGGTTTTAAGAAGAGGGCTAAGGGATGCCCGAAGTGTGGGAAAAATCATCAGGCCGAGGGCTGGAAGGGGCGCAGTACTTGCTACAATTGCGGCCAGGAGGGACACATTTCGCCCAACTGCCCAAAGTCGAAGAAGATCCAAGGGTGTTTCGCTTGCGGCTCAACTGAGCACCGGATCAAGGATTGCCCGAAGAAGGGAAGTGGTGGAGGCAGCAGCCAGCAAGGGGGAGGAAATAAATTAATGATCGGCAGACCGACACAATCCAACCACCCAACCGCTAGGACCTTTAACATGACCGTCCAGGACGCAGTAGCTGCGAAGGACGTGGTGTCAGGTATAATCCCAATCAATGATATAAATGCATATGTATTATTTGATTCGGGTGCCACCTGTTCTTTTATATCTAAAGAATTTGCTAGTCAACTTAGTTCACCCCAAGAACGATTAGGGAATCCTTTAGACATAGAAGTTGCGAATAAGGAAGTAATCCCTGTAGAATACGTATACCGAGATTGTCGCGCAAACATTAGAGATCATGAACTGAGCGCAGACACTTGATTCCAATTAGATTGGGAGAATTTGACGTAATACTGGGAATGGATTGGTTGTATAACCATGCTGCAATAATTGACTGTCAGAATAAAAGTGTGAGCCTTCAGACTCCGAATAAGTCTAAGGTAGTGTTTTATGGTAGCTCATCGCTTAAGCAATCGTGTTGTCTTACGATATTGCAGGCCAAGAAATTGTTAAGGAAAGGATGTGTAGGTTACTTAGCTTACATTATAGATACTCAGAAAAAGGGCGTAAAAATTAAGGATATATCTGTAGTGAATGAATTCCAAGATGTATTCTCAGACTACCTGCCTGGTCTTCCGCCAGATAGAGAAATTAAATTCATAATAGACTTAGCACCGGGAACTGCACCGATTTTGAAAGCTCCATATTGTATAGCGCCAGTAGAAATGAAAGAGTTGATGATACAACTGCAAGAGTTACTAGATAAGGGTTACATACGGCTGAGTGTGTCTCCTTGGGGAGCACCAGTGTTGTTTGTTAAAAAGAAGGACGGATCGATGAGGCACTATATCGATTATCGAGAATTGAACAGAGTAACGATCAAGAATAGATATCACCTACCGAGGATAGACGACCTTTTTAATCAACTGAAGGGAGCGAAGTGTTTCTCAAAGATTAACCTACGGACAGGTTATCACCAACTGAAGGTACGGGAGGAAGACATACCAAAGACTGTGTTTCGAACCCGTTATAGACATTATGAGTTTTTGATAATGTCATTCGGATTGACTAATGCTCCGGCAGCATTCATGAACTTGATGAACCGAGTTTTCAAGCCCTACTTGGACAAGTTTGTGGTAGTTTTCATCGACGACATCTTGATCTACTCGAAGACGGAAGAAGAGCACGCCGAACATCTAAAAATTATTTTGGAGGCGCTAAGGAAGGAGAAGATTTATGCAAAGTTTTCTAAGTGTGATTTTTTGATGGAGAAGGTTCAATTCTTAGGACACGAGGTGGATAAGAATGGAATCTTAGTGGACCCTGCGAAGGTAGAAGAAGTGAGGAATTAGGAGCAGCCAAAAATACCAATAGAGATAAGTAGTTTCTTAGGGTTAGCTGGGTACTATCGAAGATTTATCCATGATTTTTCTAAGATAGCAACCTCGTTGACCAATCTAACGAGGAAGACGGTGAAGTTCGTGTGGACAAACAAATGCAAAGAAAGTTTTCAGGAGTTGAAGAAGAGATTAAGCGAAGCGCCTGTATTATCATTACCAGACGATGCAGGAGGTTTTGTGGTGTATAGTGATGCATCACACAAAGGACTTGGCTGTGTGCTCATACAACATGGCAAGGTCATTGCGTATACATCACGACAATTAAAGGACTACGAAAAATGATACTCTACTCACGACTTAGAGTTAGCGGCAGTAGTTTTTGCGTTGAAGATATGGAGGCATTATTTGTACGGAGAAAAATGTGAGATATACACGGACTGTGACTCCCCCAAATCTGGGTACCTTCAAACCCAAGACATGGTACTACACGGTGCTACAATCTACTCATACATTCAATTGAGGACATCAATATCAATGCATAAGTTTACTAATTATTACATTCTATTAAATTCCTTCCCAAGTATTCGTAACCAATATATTGTTCTGTGTCATAATATCAGTAAATACAATACTAATACTATACTATTACAAAGGTCACTACTGGTCCAGCTTGGACTTGCCTTTGTCTTTACCGGATCCTTCAGTCCGTTCGTTCTTAGCTGAAATCATTTAGTTTTAAGCAAGAATGAGCATAAACATCTCAGCAAGTTAAACAGTATATCTTGAAACCACAAAATCAAGAATCATATTCCTTGGTCTTCAATAACTGTATAATAGTTATGAAGTACTTAAGAATAATCAAAATATCGTTTTGATTCCTTTAAAACCATTCCCAAGGACTTTATAGCCTCTTCAGAATTCATCTTGGTCAACGACCATGAACCATATTTTAGTTCTCATTCATTAAAGGACCAACCCGGCACTGAAGGCCGTAAGTTCAATATAGCTTACGAGCACATCCAGGTGATCAGCTTGTAGTACTCTATGTTGATCAACACTCATACATTAAACGTGTTTACGTTTAATTAGTGGCAACCTCACGTGCCTGTCGAATTAACAACGTTTAAAACCTTTGTTTTATTCATACTCAGGTTTACCTGAGAATCCGTACCAAGCAATTGGCATAGGATCACAACATTATATATATTTTAGAAAGATTTATGGAAAAACCCACCAAAATATGCTAAATCTCAATCTAGCCGAATCAAATGGCATCGACTATTCAATAACAGTTCATGCATAAGCAATTATGCACAATGAACTCTTGTCCAACCATAATGTATAGACAAGAGTTTAGAAAACTTGCATTCATAGTAAAATATAAAAAAAGTTAGAAAACTTGCCTTTGCGTCTTCTAAACCTTTACACGTAGTCTATTCAGTCTTTACAATGTCTACAAAGCATAACACAAAGCATAACTATGAGAGTTCATCATCGATATACCAAGTATAGCCTAACTTCTCTTTCTTGTATAACTTAATCGAAATGTTAAATTAATAACACTTATTTAAGTTATTTAATGTTCATTACGGTTTATTTAACATTTAATTTTCATAAACTCTTACTTAAACATGTTGTTTAAGGTTTACATTACATCATTTATTAGCCCCTTAATGATATGCAAAAGGTTAAGTAATTATTAACAATGTCAACTTTTCTCACATGATGGCACTGCGGCGCTAGATATTGCTCTTGGAGTGGCGCTGGCTTAAGCCTATTGGCTGGCGCTGCGGCGCTAGCTCTACAACTCAGAAAAATTTTCTAAGTCTTTGAAAATTCTGAAATTCCGGAGTCCGTAACTTGATCGTTATAACTCGGATTGGTTCGTTCAAAAGACAAAAGTTCATAAACGACATGCTCTACCATCCTATCAAGTCGGAATTCGTTTCCGAATCCGTCGGCGAGAAATTCGCCGATTAGTCCATTTTTACATTTTCGTTAAACGTTTGTGAACGTTCGATGCTCAAATCTTCGTTTTAAGTCGAAATCAATCTGTTCTTTCCCTCGCAAGTCTTATTTACCTAAATTCACGTGTTGCAATCAAAAACCATTGTTTTCGATGCTCACGGCGACTTTTGACTTCTAATCCGAGAAATTTACGTTTTCGACGATTATCGTCTAATCGCGTAACTTTCGCCGAATCTTCGTTCTTCATTATTATTACTCCAAACTACTTGGAATCAATCCCATGGTTGATTATTACTAATTCTAATCATTCAAAACATTTAAGTTTTTCATGATTTCACATGTTCATTAGTCCATTTCCTATGAATTCATTAAGTCTATTATTAGTACCTAATCAATTCTTAGTCTTCCATCATGCATGGCTTGTTAAGGTTCTTAGTTCACTATTAAGCCATCTTTATAACTTTTTAGGGTTCATGCTTTCTCTAACACTTCTCTATCAAAATTGTTATTGAAAGAAAAGATGATGTTTATATACTTTCTTATGGTTATACCTTTTGTGTTCTTTGTGGAGTGAGTATGGAGACTCAATGGTCTTCTTCCTTCTTGCTTGATGAGTTAACTAGGCAAAGCTCAATCGAGCTTCTTCTTCTTCTCTCTCTCTCTCTCTCTCTCTATCTCTTTGTTGGAGGAATTGTCAAACAACAAAATAATGAAGAGCAAGCTCTATATTTATAGAAGTTGGCAAGACTTAGGGTAAATTAGTCTTTTAGGCCCAACCTCCTCAACTATTCCCACCTCCTCAATTACCTTCCCACCAAGTTCCCCCTTGTGCTCCCACATGCTCCCATGTGGCCTTGTTCCCCCATGTCCAACATGGGTTGTGGGTTGAACCATGAGTTAAAACCACCCGTTTACCTAATGGTTCGACCCACGGGTCAAACTTATCAACTTTTAATTCTAATTCAATTCGTTTTAACGTATTTACTCCGTATAAAAATTTGTATTGTACGTTGTATAATTCTCGTATTCTCTCCGTATTATTCTTGTATAATACCTCGTATTATACACGTATTCTTTCCGTACCGTAATCATTTATTATTATACGTAAACAATTATTTCATTAGATCACTTTCCTTAACCGTTAGGATTTTAAGTCCCTACACGAAAACTTCGTGAGTCATAAATGAAATATTATTACATATTCCATCTCGTATCGAAATCCTATCATTACGCGTTTCTCAGAATTTCAAAATAAATTCCCAAGCAAAAATGGATGAATAGTGATTCTCGTACTTTTTCTCCCTAGAAAACTTTTTTCGGCTAACTTTACTTTTCACGGTATATTACCGTCAAATCTTTCGACAGAACGTCATTCTGACATTCCCAACTCTTGGAATGACCTAGGGTCTCAAACCCTAATCTTTAGGGTCAAACCCTAACCCTTAGGGTTGAATAGTGTCTATTTCGTCTTTTTCCAAAAATATTTTTATTCTCGAAAACCTTTTTTTTCGTCTTATAAATTCATATCATTTATTCCTAGAACGTAACCAGAATCCTACTCATTTCTGCATTCTCTAGGTCATAAAATGACCTACAATTTACTTACTCAGTTTAATAAACAAATAATCCAAATTTTATTCAATAAATCAAATAAAAATTTATTTACATAAACGTTCGATTTTCTCGGGCGTTACACGGACCACAAAAGTCTGAAATATATCTTCACATAGAAGGAGTTGAACATGCATCAGAGGAGGTGTTAGAATTTATCAAGGATTATGACTGTGATATTCTTTATCACCCGGGAAAGGCAAACGTAGTTGCCGACGCTCTGAGCAGTAAAGGAAATGAGAAACTGTTTCACTTGACGACTCAAGAGGAGTTAATAAGAGAAATGGGGAAGTTGGAAATAGAGGTAAAGGGACCGGGGAGGTCTGAGGAAAAGTTATTTGTAATGGAAGCTCATCCAACCTTGTTGGATAGAGTGAAGGAATCACAAGAAAAAGATGAGGAGTGAGAGAAAATCAGAAAGAGGATCGCAGATAATGAAGAGAAAAGATTCAGAATGGATAAAGACGGTATCTTGAGATTCGAAGGGAGAGTGTGGGTGCCAGCAGTAACCGAGTTGAGGGAAGAAATTTTGCACGAGGCACACAATACGACGTATTCCATTCATCCGGGAGGCACGAAGATGTACCGAGATGAGGCAACATTTTTGGTGGCCCAATCTAAAACGGGAAGTCGCAGAGTGCGTTAGTAGATGTCTTACTTGCCAACGCATCAAAGCAGAGCATCAGAGGCTGAGTGGTTAACTACAACCGTTAAAAATACCAGAGTGGAAATGGGAGCACATCACGATGGACTTCGTGGTGGGACTTCCAGTCACGCAGAAGGGATACAATGCCATTTGGGTTATCGTGGACCGACTAACGAAGACCGCACACTTTCTACCAATCAAGATCCGATATAGTTTGAATCAGTTAACAAGCCTATACGTAAAGAAAATTGTTTCACGACATGGAGTGTCGGTGTCAATTGTCTATGATCGAGATCCGTGCTTCACGTCAAACTTCTGGAAAAGCTTGCAAGAGAGAATGGGAACGCAGTTGAGATTGAGTATTGCGTATCATCCATGGATAGACGGACAGAGTGAGTGAACAATACAAACGCTAGAGGACATGCTTAGGACTTTCGTGATGGATTTCAAGGGAAATTGGGATAACCACCTAACCTTAGTGGAATTTTCGTATAACAATAGTTATCATACGAGTATCGACATGCCACCGTACGAAGCTCTTTACGAAAGGAAGTGCAGAACGCCGTTATGTTGGGACAAAGTCGGAGAACGAAGAATTCTAGGACCAGAGTTAGTGCAACAAACCGCAGACGTGGTGACAGTGATAAGAACCAGGCTGGAAGCAGCTCAAAATTGCCAGAAAAAGTACGCAGACTTGCATCGACAAGACCGAGACTTTAAAGTTGGTAGTTATGTTTTCTTGAAGGTATCTCTCTGGAAAGGAAAGATACAATTCGGCAAGAAGAGAAAGTTGAGTCCGAGATTCATAAGACCATTCGAGATTTTGAAGCGAGTGGGCGAAGTGGTATACAAAGTTGCATTACCGCCTGAGTTGGAGTACATCCACAACGTGTTTTATATCTCTGTGTTGCGTCCGTACAAGGCCGACTACAAACACGTGATTTCTTATGAGCCCATTCAAGTAGAGAAGAACCTGGAATATGAAGAAATTCATGTCCAAATACTAGATAGGAAAGAACAGATATTACGAAATAAAGTTATATCTTCTGTAAAAGTACTTTGGCAAAACCACGATGTCAAAGAGGCTACGTGAGAATTAGAAGATAGGATGATGAGGGACTATCCCCATCTATTTGTGTAACCTTGTACCAATTCCGAGGATGGAATTTTTATAAGGGGGGAGGATGTAAGAACCGTGAATTTTTATAAGTAATATTAATATTGATATTAATAAAAGTTGAATATTTATGTGAATATAAATAAAAATTGTGGTAACATGGAATAAAGAAATTATATTTGATTAAGTTGAATAATTGAAGTCTATGTGACGAGTAAGATAATGTGGTGGATTTGATGAGAAGCTTAACGTAATACTTATATGAATTGTCTAGTGTGGCAAGGTGATAAGATGAGTATATTATTAATCAAAGAAATAAAGAAAGTAAGTAATTTAGTATAAATTTCCCCAGAGTGGCGCAGCTGCGCTACTTCTGTGCGGTAAACCAGAGCAGCTGCGCCTGTAGTAAAACATAGAATTTAATTTTTGCATGCATGTATTACTATGTGCTAACCACCCATATTAATAAGATGGGAGATTAATAAGTAAATTGATTAACTATATTATATTGTTAATTGTTATTATGGATGATAGACTATTAATAAGTATAACAAAATTTATATTTATTCAATTAATTGTGTTATGCAATGTTATGTGATAGTAGTCATATAATTTAAAACAACTACATTCTATTAACAAGAAAGTGTAGTGTGACATTTTAATGTGACCTTATAGTATATAAGTGTTGGGTTTGTACGAAATCGTGACGCAATCAAATTGCAAAAATTAGCGGAAGCATGGTATATCAGAGTTTAAAAAATTTCTACAAAACCATTACCCGGATCATCCTTTATGCAAATTATTAATTTAAAACGATAAATAAGAAGTTATGGAATCATACCCTTGTAGAACGAAGCTTCCACAGGTACTAGTTCAACTCCTTGTTCTTCGTGATCTCCTTGAATTTCCGGGTTAGATTCCTTCCTTTGATCAACGTTAGCCACCCAAGTGTTTGGCCTCTAGAGGTGATCCACCAAGGAAGATGAATTATCAAGAAGGAGGGTGTTTGGCTTAACCTTAGTTTTCTATCCTCTATAGAAAAGGAGTACTCTCCAACAATTGGAATTGCATCAATCAATATCTATTATAAGACTTCTCTTATATAGACATTGGTCAACCCTTCTAATCCTATTAGACATGGGATTTCTTTTAATTAATTAAACTCCTTTAATTAATTTAGGCTTCCCACCACATGGGAATAATTAATTAAATTCATTTAATTAATTTGTCTCCTAATCTTATTAGGAATAAATGAGAGTACTAAATATTAAATTAATTACTAAACTCCTTTAGAAATTAAAATAATAATAATTGTAATAATATTAATAAGACTCCTCTTATTAATTTATATTTAATATTTCCAAAATATTAAATAATAAACATTAAGCTATTTAATTTATTCTATCACCATAGATTAAATTAATTATACTTAATGCATTATTACGATTATGCCATTACCTTCTTAAATATTTATTCTTCCTTTTATGGTGTGACCCTTTAGGTTCTCCATATTAAACCGGTTGTGAATAAATCAATTAAAACAATTTTAATCTTATTTAAATAAATAAATTAAACTAATAATCTATTTAAATAAATAATATTTATTCTACAATAGGGATAAGCCTCCCTAGCGATCAACGACTTTCCAGATAATATAGATTTCAACATTAATCATAAAAGAACCTGAGAGTTAATAGTTACCATACAATTCAATCCTTCCACCATACAATGTCCCAATTAAATATAAGACATGGAATTACTGTCAAGTCTTATTTTATTTAATTATATGTATTTCGATTAGAAAATGCACAACTCCAAATAATGCAAATTAAAAACTCCTTTCTAATTTCATTTCACCTTGGCCAAGGATTCCTGGGTTGTCATTTAACGAATCACATGGGACATATCTCCTCTTTTACTAGAGGTGGTAGATTCTTTATTGATCATTCATTATCTCCATATGTAACTCATTATACCCAAGCATACCCTATATATGCCTTAAAAGGTCTTAAGGAATAAGTCAAAGTATAATTTGTTACATACAAGATACTATGATGATCTCAAGTCCAAGGATCACTTGTACTACTATCACATTAGGAATTCCTATTGACATGCGAGTAAAACTCCATTAGGTATTCCATAGCGAATCACGTTCAGTGAACTTATTCTCCAATAAGCACCTACATACTTGCTTTAGTGTCTCCACACAAATGATCATGAGATCAATCATCCTCATCCAATGAGCAAGCAACATATGTACCAATCTATCCGGATTTACTAATCCCCTTTTTAGTAATCCCACGATTGGGAACTATTTTAGTTTTAGAGCTTTCTAAGAATTTAGATCTCATTAGCATGATCATCATCATGATTCTAAAAGCATTGCTTAAAACTATGGGTTATTTACATATTATAAAAACAGCACCATGTAGATAATTAAATGCCTTTAATAAATGAATATTTTATTAATAAATAAATAAGATTGTTTACAAAGTACGTGCTTTATCATCATACATGATTGGCTTGTATGCACACTACTATCAATCTCCCACTTGCACTAAAGCCAATCGCCATGGTATCTCATACCCATCTTCTCTAAGTGACGATCAAACTGCTGTTGTGTTAAAGCTTTAGTTAATGGATCTGCAATGTTGTCTTGAGAGTCTACACTCTCCTCTTTCAATGATTTGTTTAATCAAAGTGCCGCAACACATGTTTAGATTCAAGATGAGACTTAGGAACTATTCCTAGTTCTGTAATGAACTTTTCATCTAAAACATCAACTTGCAGCTTCACTTACAGTTATATACTCTGCCTCTGTCACTGAATCAGCAACTGTTTGCTGCTTGGAACTCTTCCAACTCACTACGCCTCCGTTCAAGGTAAAAAACATACCCCGAAACAGATTTACTGTCATCTTGGTCCGTTTGAAAACTTGAGTCTGTGAAGCCCTCGAGTTTTAATTCAGACCCACCGTAGACAAGAAAAATATCTTTAGTCCTTCTCAAGTACTTTAGGATATTCTTCACTGCCTTCCAGTGCTCTTCTCCAGGATTCGACTGGTATCTGCTCGTTACACTAAGTGCATGAGCAACATCCGGTCTAGTACATATCATACCGTACATGATAGATCCTATTGCAGAAGCATAAGGGATCTTACTCATACGGTCTCTCTCCTCAGGTGTCTTTGGGGCCTGTTTCTTGGAGAGATGTATTCCATAGCTTATCAGCATGAGACCTCTTTTGGAATCTTCCATGCTAAATCTCTTTAGCATTGCATCAATGTACGTTCCTTGGGATAAACCAAGCATCCTTTTAGATCTATCTCTATAGATCTTTATCCCCAAAATATAGGATGTTTCTCCCAAGTCCTTCATGGAGAAGTGTTTAGATAACCAGATTTTAATTGATTGTAGCATAGGAATGTCATTCCCTATCAGTAATATATCATCAACATATAATACAAGGAATGAAATTGCGCTCCCACTAACCTTCTTGTACACACATGGTTCATCGTCATTTTTGATAAAATCAAACTCTTTGATTGTCTCATCAAAACGAATGTTCCATCTACGAGAAGCTTGCTTCAATCCATAAATGGATCGTTGCAGCTTACAGACTTGATTTATTCCAACCTTTGAAACAAATTCCTCTGGCTGTGTCATATACACATCCTCCTCAAGTTTCCCATTGAGGAAGGCTGTTTTCACTTCCATCTGCCAGATCTCATAGTCGTTATAAGCTGCAATCGCAAGCAAAATCCAAATGGACTTGAGCATAGCTACTGGTGAAAAGGTTTCATCATAATCAACTCCTTGTCTTTGTTTGAAACCTTTTGCAACCAGTCGGGCCTTATAGGTCTCCACCTTGCCGTCCGCTCCAGTCTTTCTTTTAAAGACCCATTTACACCCAATAGGCTTAATGCCTTCAGGTGGTGAAACCAAAGTCCATACTTTGTTTTCATACATGGAGTCCATTTCGGATTTCATGGCTTCAAGCCATTTCCCTGAGTCTTTATTACTCATGGCCTGTTTGTAATTCAATGGATCATCATCATTCATGATGTGTATCTCATCGTCATCCTCTATAACGAATCCATACCTCTCAGGTATCTTCGGTACTCTCCCAGATTTACGAACAGGGTGTGGTATAGTAGGTTCTTCTACTTGGTCAGGTACCTGACTTTGATCCGTGGTAATTTGTGGTTCTTGAACTTCTTCAAGATATATCTTACTCCCACTGACCCCTTCATGGATAAACTCCTTTTCCAAGAAGGCAGCATGTTTCGCAACAAACACCTTTTGATCAGTTAGATGATAGAAATAATACCCTACAGTTTCTTTAGGGTATCCCACAAATCTACACTTTTCGGATTTAGTCTGTAGCTTATCATGTTCAAACTTTTTGACATAAGCTGGACAACCCCAAGTCTTAACATGCTTAAGATTTGGTTTCCTCCCCTTCCACATCTCATATGGAGTCTTTGGGATGGATTTGGTAGCTACCTTGTTAAGTAGGTATGCAGCCGTTTCTAGGGCATATCCCCAGAAGAAAATTGGAAGGTCGGTAAAACTCATCATGGATCGAACCATGTCTAACAGTGTTCGATTTCTCCTTTCAGATACTCCATTTAACTGTGGTGTACCTGGAGGAGTCCATTGTGAGATTATACCATTTTCTTTGAGACAATTGAGAAACTCACCGCTTAAGTATTCTCCGCCTCGATCTGATCGAATTATCTTTATACTCTTGCCCGTTTGTTTCTCTACTTCACTTCTGAACTCTTTGAACTTTTCAAATGATTCTGACTTGTATTTCATTAAATACACATATCCAAATCTTGAGTGATCATCAGTGAAAGTAATAAAATAAGAATACCCACCCCGTGCACTTGTTGTCATAGGCCCACAAACGTCTGTGTGAATCAATGCCAACAACTCTGTAACTCTTTCTCCTCTTCCACTAAAAGGAGATTTAGTCATTTTACCCATGAGACAAGATTCACAAGTTGGATATGATTCATAATCGGATAGCTCGAGGAGCCCATCTTTATGCAACTTGGATAATCTTGTTTCATTGATATGACCGAGTCTACAGTGCCACATGTAGGTATAATTAATATCATCTCTTTTCCTTTTCTTAGTTTGTTCAATTTGAAATATATTTTCTTGTAAGTCAAGTGTATAAAGTCCATTTCGCAAATTTCCAATACCATATAAAACATCGTCTTTATAAATAGAACAACTATTGTTCTTTATAACAACGTTAAATCCTTCCATATCCAATACAGAAATTGAAATAATGTTTTTAATAATATTCGGAACATAATAACAATTATTAAGATAAATGGACTTGTCCGAAGGCATTGCTAAATAATAAGTTCCTACAGCTAATGCAGCAACCTTTGCTCCATTCCCCACTCGTAGGATCACCTCATCATTGTTCAGCTTTCTACTTCTGACCAGTCCCTGCACAGTATTACATATGTGAGAACCACAGCCGGTATCCAATACCCAAGTAGAATTATGACTTTCAGAAAAATTAATTTCAATCATAAACAAACCTTGATTGGAAGTCGAAGCTTCTCCAAGCTTCTTCTCTGCTAGATACTTCTTGCAGTTCCTTTTCCAATGTCCCGACTTGTTGCAATGAAAGCACATTCCTTTAGCTGGTTCAGGTTTCTTTTGTTCCTTTTCTTTCCCCTTTCCCTTAGCCTTCTTGGATTTCTTCTTTTCAGAAGATACCTTAGGTCTCTTCCTTTTATTGGAAGAATCCACCATCAAGATATGGTTCTTCTTGGATGGGAAGTGACCTTCTGCAGTTTTCAGCATGTTAAGCAGCTCAGGCAAGCTGACATCTAGCTTATTCATGTGAAAATTAACCACAAACTGCGAGAAGGTCTCAGGGAGTGACTGCAAGACCAAGTCTTGACTCAACTCCCCATCCATGACGAACCCAAGCTGTCCAAGGCGTTCAATCAAATTGATCACTTTCAGGACATGAGTCTCGACAGCAGTACCCTCGGTCATCCGAGATCGGAAGAGCTCCTTAGATATCTCATATCTAGCAGTCCTACTCTGTTCACCATACAACTCCTTGAGGTGAAGCAGCATAGCAGGAGCATCCATTTTTTCGTGCTGACGCTGAAGCTCGTTATTCATGGATGCGAGCATGATGCATTGAGCCACAGATGCATCATCTTGCCACTTATTGAAAGTGACAATCTCTTCCTCAGAGGCTGTTTCTGAAACAAATTCAGGGACAGTTGAATTTAGGACATAAGAAATCTTTTCAGCAGTGAGAACAATTCTCAGATTTCTTAGCCAGTCCTCATAATTCGGCCCGGTAAGCTTGTTTGCATCAAGTATGCTTCGTAGTGAGATTAGTGATTTAGACATTTTTAAAATTCTGCATGTGAAAAATAACATTTTAGCAAACATTCATTTTATTAATTTTGCATACCAAAATAAATTTAGGTCTTTATTTTAAATTGGTATCTCCCACTATTTTCATCAAACTATATTACCCTCACTTATATAGTTCGGCAACATCTAATTAAAGATTTGCTAGTGAGAATAAGGATCCCATTTCAAATGTATATAACCTTGTGGATAGCACAACAAGACTAGATCGTTCAATTTTCTTGATAAGCATCAAATGTGATTAATTAACATCTTAAATACGCAATACTCGCCTTGTGGATAGCACAACAAGCTCATATTAAATATTTAATACTCTATTAATTTATCATGCTAGAAGGCGACGTTCGATATTCCAAATATCATTGAACGCTTCAGACTTAATATTATTTCTTTGAGGGGTTTGTTATTATTTGTCTCATCTTGTTTAGCGCGCATGCACATATATATATAAAATACGCGTCATTTTATTAAACATGCGAAGCATGTTTGCATAAAATATAATATATATAATATTTAGCATGCAATATAGAATATTATATTCTACCCGGATTGATTATGGACTTTTATTCTAGTTTGGTTCACTAGAGCCACCAAGTGAACCAAAAGGTCAAACCTAGGAGTGCAAGAATTTAAATTTAAATATAACTATTACATTTAAACTCGGGCTCCATACAAACGGGTCTTCACGCGCTCCTTGCTCCTTGGTCTCCAATTTCTTCAAGATAATTCTAACTATTCTTATTACATTAAACTATTTAATTTAAATAGAAACCTTGATCAACAGTCAAGGGGAAGTACATAGGAAGGAGATAGAATTTTACATCAAGAAAAAAAAAATTAGAGAAGACGAGGTACGCAGACCCCATTTAATAAAACACATTCATTCAAGCATTCAACTAAAATAAAATCCAATCACATTGGTCAAATAGTCCATAATCAATCCCCATTTATTTTCATACATATCACCATATATATTAATAAATAAATATTCATCTCATGAATTAAAACATTCCATATATATATGAGTATCATTTAATGGGCAATTTTAAATTGCATGAAATCCAATTTCAAGATTAAAATAAACTCTTTATTTTAATTATAAAATTATTTAGAATATAATATATAAATATATCATATTTATTTTTTTTTAAAAAAAGTCACCTTCTTTTATTAAAAGAGTCCTGCAGGTTTATTAAAAAAGTCCTTTCTTGATGGGTCACATTCTTTTTGGAGTAAGAAAGAGACAACACCTTTTCTTTGCAGAATTCAAGATTAGCACCAAAAAAAAAATTTGTGATTCTTCCCAAAAAAAGTCTTTTTTTTTTCTTTTTTTTTTTCTTAAAAAATATAATTTTATACAATAAAATTATGCCCAATAAATTATTTTAAATACATACCCATATGTATATGAAATCAAAAATAAATTAATAATTGCATAAAGATTTGGCTCTGATGCCACTGTTGGGTTTGTACGAAATCGTGACGCAATCAAATTGCAAAAATTAGCGGAAGCATGGTATATCAGAGTTTAAAAAATTTCTACAAAACCATTACCCGGATCATCCTTTATGCAAATTATTAATTTAAAACGATAAATAAGAAGTTATGGAATCATACCCTTGTAGAACGAAGCTTCCACAGGTACTAGTTCAACTCCTTGTTCTTCGTGATCTCCTTGAATTTCCGGGTTAGATTCCTTCCTTTGATCAACGTTAGCCACCCAAGTGTTTGGCCTCTAGAGGTGATTCACCAAGGAAGATGAATTATCAAGAAGGAGGGTGTTTGGCTTAACCTTAGTTTTCTATCCTCTATAGAAAAGGAGTACTCTCCAACAATTGGAATTGCATCAATCAATATCTATTATAAGACTTCTCTTATATAGACATTGGTCAACCCTTCTAATCCTATTAGACATGGGATTTCTTTTAATTAATTAAACTCCTTTAATTAATTTAGGCTTCCCACCACATGGGAATAATTAATTAAATTCATTTAATTAATTTGTCTCCTAATCTTATTAGGAATAAATGAGAGTACTAAATATTAAATTAATTACTAAACTCCTTTAGAAATTAAAATAATAATAATTGTAATAATATTAATAAGACTCCTCTTATTAATTTATATTTAATATTTCCAAAATATTAAATAATAAACATTAAGCTATTTAATTTATTCTATCACCATAGATTAAATTAATTATACTTAATGCATTATTACGATTATGCCATTACCTTCTTAAATATTTATTCTTCCTTTTATGGTGTGACCCTTTAGGTTCTCCATATTAAACCGGTTGTGAATAAATTAATTAAAACAATTTTAATCTTATTTAAATAAATAAATTAAACTAATAATCTATTTAAATAAATAATATTTATTCTACAATAGGGATAAGCCTCCCTAGCGATCAACGACTTTCCAGATAATATAGATTTCAACATTAATCATAAAAGAACATGTGAGTTAATAGTTACCATACAATTCAATCCTTCCACCATACAATGTCCCAATTAAATATAAGACATGGATTTACTGTCAAGTCTTATTTTATTTAATTATATGTATTTCAATTAGAAAATGCACAACTCCAAATAATGCAAATTAAAAACTCCTTTCTAATTTCATTTCACCTTGGCCAAGGATTCCTGGGTTGTCATTTAACGAATCACATGGGACATATCTCCTCTTTTACTAGAGGTGGTAGATTCTTTATTGATCATTCATTATCTCCATATGTAACTCATTATACCCAAGCATACCCTATATATGCCTTAAAAGGTCTTAAGGAATAAGTCAAAGTATAATTTGTTACATACAAGATACTATGATGATCTCAAGTCCAAGGATCACTTGTACTACTATCACATTAGGAATTCCTATTGACATGCGAGTAAAACTCCATTAGGTATTCCATAGCGAATCACGTTCAGTGAACTTATTCTCCAATAAGCACCTACATACTTTCTTTAGTGTCTCCACACAAATGATCATGAGATCAATCATCCTCATCCAATGAGCAAGCAACATATGTACCAATCTATCCGGATTTACTAATCCCCTTTTTAGTAATCCCACGATTGGGAACTATTTTAGTTTTAGAGCTTTCTAAGAATTTAGATCTCATTAGCATGATCATCATCATGATTCTAAAAGCATTGCTTAAAACTATGGGTTATTTACATATTATAAAAACAGCACCATGTAGATAATTAAATGCCTTTAATAAATGAATATTTTATTAATAAATAAATAAGATTGTTTACAAAGTACGTGCTTTATCATCATACATGATTGGCTTGTATGCACACTACTATCAATAAGAACCATATATTAAGACTTAATGAATGATATAAGTTCATAATGAGGTTATGTGACATTATGTGATGTGTGAGAACATTAATGTGTACCTTATGAATATTATAATAAACTAAATGAATAATTGTTATTCAATGATCATTGCAATAATATAATGGAAATAATAAAGTTGGGATAATATAGTGATGATAATACCCAATTGAATTATATTCGGTATTAACGAAATGTACATGGATTATATGTTGATATATATATATATACCCCAACTTGCTACATTGTGACTTTAATTAAATTATAACCTAAGTTTACCATTAAAATGGACTATGATATATTATATTCATGTTTATGTTCTGACTTTGTAAGCACGTTTATATGATCCAAAGATGCATGAAGATCATGTTAACATGTGCATATATGTTTCATGATGTAGCATGAGCGTGTTTGACCTTGTTAGTGAACATTTACTAAAGAAAGTATAAGTTTTGAAATGAACTTTGACATATACGTATCATGTTTATATTCTAACTTTTTGAACATGATTTCATGGTCTAGATAGACGTGAAATGTAAGTTTAAAGGTGTTGAGTTTACACTAGCATACATGGTTTAAGTCGTAATGATTTCAAAAGCAAAATTCGAACTTTTACAAACTAAGTTGCATGAACGTGGTGTAATAGTATTCTGATATTTTGGACGTGCATGTTAGTACTTTTAACATCATTAAGATATCATATATGTGCACACACCTTGTTAAACACTATGAGAGTTAGTCAAGCATGATTTAGGCTTGTTTAAAACAACGAAGAATGATAGCCATGCATAAATGATATGAACACATGTAAGCATGTATATTTCAGATTATGTGACCACTTTATGTGTATGAATGACAAGCATGATGGCCTATATGATTTCATGACCTTGTATGGCCTTAAGTCATTGGAAACCGTAATCTAGAACTATAACATATAAGTTGAACTTGGAAAGATTATGTAAGCATGCAAGACCCTTTAACATGTGTATATACTGTGTGTCAATGTATGCTTATGTGTTGGACAGAAGTAATAGAGTAAAAGCCCAACTCTGGTCAGGCCAGGGAACAGCGCATCTGCGCCGTCCCTAGGCTTAACCAGGGTGCAGCTGCGCCAGGCTACTTTCAGGTCTAGATAGTTTGCTTGTTCTGATTCTTTGACAGTTAACATGTAATGATTCCTAAGCTGCTAAGCAGGGTCTGATCACTACTAATATATGTTTATAAGTGTTGATATTGTAACATGATGATGTTTAACTTATAAACGGAACTCCATGAATAATAATGACATAATCGGTTAAGTATTATGATGCTATATGTGGTATAACTTTATAACAAGGTTAAGACCTAACTTATGTGTTGATATTATATACGAGATGATGTGTGTAACTAAAGGATATAATTATACACATAACTATGTTACTTGATTCCATAATATCTTTCAAACTGATTATGTGTTAAAGGGACGTAATGACATACGTGTAGGATCATACGACTAAGATAGGATCTTATGTATGTGTTTAAACGTTCATATCAAGTGTATGTCTTCGACTTATGAAACTAATGAGATACATATATACGTAATTATATTACGCTAGGAATTCGTAGTTTCGGCTTCTAGTGAAAACCGAACCTGATTTGATTTATAGGACCCAGATGCGGGCATGCATGGGGTTCACATATAGTACCTTTTCACGGTGTCTGAATTGATGAGTTGGGAAAATTTTCTCCCATCCACCTCTTGTAGTCTGATAGCTCCTCCTATCAACACCTCCTTGACATTGAAAGGGCCTCCCCAATTAGGGGCGAACTTTCCTTTAGCTTCATCTTGATTGGCCAAAACTTTCTTCAGCACCAAGTCGTTTTCTTTGAATTGCCATATTCGGACCTTCCTGTTATAGGATCGAGCAATCCTTTGTTGATATAATTATCCGTGGAAAATGGTTGTAGTCCTCTTTTCATCTATCAGGGACAGTTGATGATATCGGTTTTGCAACCACTGATCTTCGTCCATCTGAGCGTCGATTAACACTCGCAAGGATTCCATCTCTACTTCTATGGGAAGGACTGCTTTCATGCCATAGACCAATGAATAGGCCGTAGCCCCAGTAGAGGTACGCATTGACGTCCTGTATGCTAACAGGGTTAGAGGTAGCAGGTCAGGCCGTTCTTTATAATTGGTGGACATTTTTTGAATGTTCTTCTTGATGTTCTTGTTGGCAACTTCAACAACACCATTCGTCTTGGACCGATAGATGATAGAATTAAGATGCTTGATGTGGATATTAAATCAATTTATCTACAAGTCCAATACTTAAATAAATAATTGGGCTTATTTAAATTACTTACCCTCCTTAGTCCATTAAATCTATTATCACTAGAACTAATGCTCAACATTATTGATATTTATATACTCTTAATTATCTTTATATACAAAATAAATGTATACACATTTTATAATATATATTTATTTAATCACATACATCATTCTCACAAGTCATCACATATTCTATTAGTTTATTAACTAAATAGTCATAATTGGCTTCATGAGTTATGACCACTCACATAATCATACAAGATAACCTAATAGGTTGAGACATATTTCATAAATCTCTACATTTTTAATTTCCTTAATAAAATTTCTTACACCATTTAGTTCACATCAAATTTATAGGTATCGTAGTACCTTATCCTTAATATTTCTTTAAGTACACATAAATTCATTTCTAGGCTTTAGAAATTTTTGTAATTCATATTTTCTCTATTCTCATTCAAATAGTAAACCATATAGGTTCTTCTTTAAAAAGAAATTAAATTATTTTTCAAATTCCCATCTAGGTTTTATTCTTTTAACTTTTATTTTAATCATTTAAAATCTTATAAATTTTTGGGTTGTCACATACTCCCGAGAAGTCAGATTTAAGATCCCGTGATGGTGAAAATCATGTTTATGGGCGCTCGAATTCATTGAGATGGCTTTCATGCCCGACAATGATCCGACCCTTTTTGGCGCTTTATTTCATACATTATCACCCTAAAATGATTTTCAAATAAAACCACAAAAAGCATTCATGAAGAATAAATCGATTTGGGTAGATCACCTAATTAACATAAGGATAAAAGGAAGTATCGAAGTCCTCAATTCCTAGTTGAGCGAAGGATTTGAAAACCCTTTTTCAAAAAAAAAAGCATTTCAAATTATATATATTTTGTCTAAAAACCAACTTTTGTTAAATCAAATCCTTCGTACGTAGGTGCAAAAAGAGGTACATCACTACTTTCAAATAAACTCAAAAAAAATGAGACTTAAAATAAATCAATAAATAAACACACATACATACACACACTTACTTTATGTATAGAAAATCAATAAGAAGCAGTAACCGTGTTTTCACGGAGGTCGGGGTGTCCAACATTTCCCCTTCACTTAACCAAGCCCCTTAACTCTATGAATCTCGGGTTTCCAAACCAATTCTACGGAGTCACATATTGGACCATATAACGAAAACCTTCAAAATTCAGATTAGTTGGTACATCCATTTAAAATCAAACAAACTGGCTGCTTTGTCTAATTCGATCCAATCATCATCAATAAATTAAACTTTATAAAATAAGTCGACTAATGTCGTTCTTTTCCTCAAAAAATACCTTTTAACAAATCAAATTGACATATTGAAAGATAAAAGGTAGAAGCAATGAAAACAATGAAAAAATCAAACAATAAAGATTAAACACAGGAAATGGTCTTTTTCCCGGCGTCGACACATATACCCCAAAACGAATTTACTGTCATCTTGGTTCGTTTGAAATCTTGAGTCTGTATAACCCTCTAATTTTAACTCAGACCCACTGTAGTTGAAAAATATATCCATAGTTCTTCTTAAGTACTTTAAGATAGTTTTCACTGCTTTCCAGTGCTCTTCTCCTAGATTCGACTGATATTTGCTTGTTACACTAAGTGCATGAGCAACATTCGGTCTAGTACATATCAGACCGTACATGATAGATCCTATTGCTAAAGCATAAGGAATCTTACTCATATGGTCTCTCTCCTCAGGTGTCTTTGGGGCATGTTTCTTGGAGAGATTTATTCCATAACTCATCAACATTGTACCTCTCTTGGAATCTTCCATATTAAACCTCTTTAGCATCGAGTCAATGTACGTTCCTTGGGACAAGCCAAGCATCCTTTTAGATCTATCTTTATAGATCATTATCCCCAAAATATAGGATTTTCTCCCAAGTCCTTCATGGAGAAATATTTAGATAACCAGATTTTGATCGACTGTAGCATAGGAATATCATTCCCTATCAATAATATATCATCAACATATAATACTAGGAATGAAACAGCGCTCTCACTAACCTTCTTGTACACACATGGTTCATCCTCGTTTTTGATAAAACCAAACTCTTTGATTGTCTCATCAAAACAGATGTTCCACCTACGAGAAGCTTGCTTCAATCCATAAATGGACGGTTGCAGCTTACAGACTTGATTTGTTCCAACCGTTGAAATAAATCCCTCTGGCTGTGTCATATACACATCCTCCTCAAGTTTTCCATTGAGGAATATTGTTTTCACGTCCATCTGCCAGATCTCATAGTTATAATAAGCTACAATGGCAAGTAAAATCTGAATAGACTTGAGCATAGCTACTGGTGAGAAGGTTTCATCATAGTCAATACCTTGTCTTAATTTGAAACCTTTCGCGACAAGTCGGGCCTTATAAGTCTCTCTACCTTGCCGTCTGCTCTAATATTTCTTTTAAAAACTCATTTGCACCCAATAGGCTTAATTCCCTTAGATAATGAAACCAAAGTCCATACTTTGTTCTTATATATGGAGTCCATCTCGAATTAAATAGCCTCTAGCCATTTCTCTAAGTCTTTACTACTCATAGCCTAATCGTAATTCAATGGATCATCATCATCTATGATGTGTACCTCATCGTCATCCTCTATGAAGAATTCATACTGTTCAGCTATCTTTGGTACTCTCCCTGATTTACGAATAGGGTGTGTTATAGTAGGTTCTTCCACTTGGTCAAGTACCTGACTTTGATCCATAGTAATTTGTGGCTCTTGAATTTCTTCAAGATATATCTTACTCCCACTGAACCCTTCAAGGATAAACTCCTTTTCTAAGAAGGCAACATATTTCGTAACAAACACCTTTTGATCAGTTGGATGATAGAAATAATACCCTGATGTTTCTTTAGGGTATCCCACAAATCTACACTTGTCGGATCTAGTCTGCAGCTTATCATTCTCAAAATTTTTGACATAAGCAGGACAACCCCAAGTCTTAACATGCTTACGATTTAGTTTCCTCCCTGTCCATATCTCATGTGGAGTCTTTGGGACGGATTTGGTAGGTGCCTTGTTAACCAGGTATGCAGCTGATTGTAGAGCATAACCTCAGAAGGAAACTAGAAGATCGGTAAAACTCATCATGGAACGAATCATGTCCAACAATGTTTGATTTCTCCTTTCAGATACATCATTCAACTGTGGTATTCCTGGTGGAGTCCATTGTGAGATTATACCATTTTCTTTGAGATAATTAAGAAATTCATTGCTCAAGTATTCACCACCTCAATTTGATAGAAGAATCTTAATACTCTTTCCAGTTTGTTTCTCTACTTCACTTCTTAATTCTTTGAACTTTTCAAACGATTCAGATTTGTATATCATTAAAAACACATCCAAATCATGAATGATCATTAGTGAAAGTAATAAAATAAGAATACCCTCCTCGTACATTCGTTGTCATAGGTTCACAAACAACTATGTGTACCAATGCTAACAACTCTGTAACTCCTTCTCCTTTTCCACTAAAAGGAGATTTAGTCATCTTACCCATGAAACAAGATTCACAAGTTGGATATGATTCATAATCAGATAGCTCTAAGAGCCCATCTTTATGTAACTTGGATAATTTTGTTTCATTAATATGACCGAGTCTACAGTGCCACTATAAAAGTATAATTAACATCATCTCTTTTCCTTTTCTTGGTTTGTTCAATTTGAAGTATATTTTCATGCAAGTCAATTATGTAAAGTTCATTCAGCAATTTACCAAAATAATATAAAACATTCTTATTGTAAATAAAATAATTGTTGTTCTTTATTATAATTTCAAAACCATCCATATCCAATACAGACATTAAAATAATGTTTCTCATAAGTGTTGAAAAAAAATAACAATTATTTAAAGTAATGGACTTGCCCGTAAGCAGTACTAAACAATAAGTCCCTACAGCTAATGCAGCAACCTTTGCACCATTTTCCACTCATAGAATGACCGCATCCTTGTTTAGCTTTCTACTTCTGACCAGTCCCTGCATAGTATTACATATGTGAGAACCACAGCCGGTATCCAATAACTAAGTAGAAGATTGACTTTTAGAAAAATTAATTTCAATCATAAACAAAACTTGATTGGAAGTCGAAGCTTCTCCAAGCTTCTTCTACTTTTGTTCCGTAAGGAACTTCTCGCAGTTCCTCTTCCAGTGACCCGAATTGTTACAATGGAAACATATTCCTTTGATATATGGATCAGGTTTCTTATTATCCTTGCCCTTAGCCTTCTTAGATTTCTTTTTTTCAGAAGATACCTTGGGCCTCTTCCTTTTCTTGGACGAATCATCCACCAGTAAGACTTGGTTCTTCTTGGATGGAAAATGACCTTCAGTAGTTTTTAACATGTTCAGTAATTTAGGCAAACTGACATCCAACTTATTCATGTAAAAATTCATAACAAATTGTGAGAAGGTGTCTGGGAGTGACTGCAATATCAAATCTTGACTTAATTCTCCATCCGTGATGAAACCTAGTTGTCCAAGACGTTCAATCAAATTGATTATCTTTAGGACATGAGTCTCAAAAGTAGTTCCCTCGGTCATCCGAGATCGAAAAAGCTCCTTAGATATCTCATATCTTGCAGTCCTACTTTGTTCACCATACAACTCTTTGGAGGTGCAGCAATATAGTAGGAGCATCCATAGTTTCATGCTGACGTTGAAGCTCGTTACTTATGGATACGAGCATGATGCATTGAGCCATAAATGCATCATTTTGCCACTTTCTAAAAGTAGCAATCTCTTCCTCAGAGGCAGTTTCTGCAACAGTTGCAGGGACGGGCGAATTTAGGACATAAGAAAGCTTTTCAGCAGTCAGAACAATTCTCAGATTTCTTGACTAGTCCGTGTAATTCGGTCCGGTAAGTTTATTAGCATCAAGTATGCTATGCAGTGATAGTGAGTGTGACATTTTCAAATTCTGCATGTGAAAATAAAATAACATTTTAGCATACATTCATTTAATTAATTACCAAAATAAATTAGGTCTTGTTATAAATTGGCATCTTCCACTATTTTCTTCAAACTATATTACCCTCACTAATATCGTTCAACCTAGCACTTTTATATATTCAAAAAGAAAAATACCATCCTTGTGGTGACACAACAAAACAGTATCATTCAATTCCTTTATAAGCATCAAATGTGATAAAATAACATCTTAAATATTTAATACTTTACTTGTGGTGACACAACAAACTCATATTAAATATATAATATTTTATTAATTTTATAATGCTAGAAGGCGACGTTCGATATTCCAAATATCTTTGAACGCTATTTATGGGGTTTGTTATTATTTGTCTTATCTTGTTTAGCGCGTATGCATATATATATATATATATAATATGCATCATATTAATTTGCATGCGAAACATGTTGCATAATATATAATATATACATAGTATAAGCATGCACATATGGAATACTATATTCTACCCGGATTGATTATGAATTTTATTCTAGTTTGGTTCACTAGAGCCACTAAGTAAACCAAGAGGTCAAACCTTGGGTGCAACATATTAAACCGGTTGTGAATAAATTAAATAGAACAATTCTAATCTTATTTAAATAAAAAAATTAACTATTAATTTACTTAAATAAATAATATTTATTCTACAATAAGGGTAAGCTCCCTTAGCGTTCAACGACTTTCCAAATAATATAGATTTCAACATTAATCATAAAAGAACATTTGAGTAAATAGTTACCGTACAATTCATTCCTTCCATCATATAATATCCCAATTAAATATAAGACATGAAATTACTATCAAGTCTTATTTTATTTAATTATATGTATTTCGATCCTTAAATGCACAATTTTTATTAATGTAAATTAGAAACTCCTTTCTAATTTTATTTTGCCTTGGCCAAAGACTACTGGGTTGTCATTTATTGAATCATATAGAAAATTCTTTTCTTTAACTAGAAGCTGTAGATTCTTTATTAATCATTCATTATCTCCATGTTTAAATTATTATTCCTAAGCATACCCTTTGATATACCCTTAGGATCTTAAGGGACATGTCAAAGCATAACTCATCATTCACAAGATACTATGATGATCTCAAATCAAAGGATTATTTGTACTACTATCACTAAATGAATTCCTATTGATAGGCAAGTAAAACTCCATTAGGTATTCCTTAGCGAGCCATGTTCAGTGTACTTATTCTTCAATAAGCACCTACATACTTGCTTTAGTGTCTCCACACAAATGATTGTGACATTGATCATCCTCATATAATGAGCAAGCAATATATGTACCAATCTATTCGGATTCACTAATCCTCTTTTTAGTAATCCAATGATTAGGAACTATTTTAGATTTAAGCTATCTAAGAATTTAGATCTCATTAGCATGATCATCATCATAATTTTAAAAATATTGCTTAAAACTATGAGTTTATCACATATTATAAAAACAACATCATGTTGATAAATAAAAACCTTTAATTAAATAATACTTTTATTAATAAATGAATAAGATTATTACAAAGTATATTATTTATCATCAAACATGATTGACTTGTATGCATACTACTTTCAATGCAGCGCTGCGGCTAAACCCAAAAAACATTTACGGGGTTGGAGCGCGGCCGCGCTAGTTCCCAGTGTAATCTGGGCGCAGTTGCGCCTGTCTGTATATTTTGAAAATATTTATTTTTTAATTTTATTTATTTTAATGAAGATATAAGGTTTATTTTGAATTGGAATATGATTAAAAAAATAACTTCAAATTGTATTCCACATTAATTAGAATAAAGTATTTTATTTTGTTTTGGAATAGGATTTCATATTTTATAGAATAAAGGAGTTTATTCACATATGGAATAGGATTCCATGTTTCCTAAAAATAAATATGTTTATTTTGAAAAGGAATATAATTCAACATATTTTATTTTTTTAGCAATTTAAGTTAAAATAAAAGAGTTTATTTTTGAACTTGAAATTGGATTCCTTGTTAATTAAAATAAAGAAGTTTATTTTAATTTAGAATTTGATTAAAAATAAAGGAGTTTATTTTTATTCAAAATTGGATAAAATAAAATAAAGAAGTTTATTATGATTTAGATTTTGATTAAAATAAAGGATTTTGTTTTGTTTCAAAACTAGATTTCTAATAAACTTTCTAATTGCCCATTAAATGATATCAATACATATTTGGAATGATTTTCTTAATCATGAAATGAATGTTATTTATTGATGCATATAGTGATATGTATGATAATAAATGAGATTGATTATGGACTATTGACCAATGGATGATTGGATTTTTTTTTAGATGGATGCTTAAATGAATGAGTTTTATAAATGGCGTCTGCGTACCTCATTTTCTCTAGTTTTACATGATGTAAATTATATCTCCCTCCTATGTACTTACCCTTGACTGTTGATCAAGGTTTCTATTTATTGTAAATAGTTTATGTAATAGGATTAGTTAGAACTACTTGAAGAATTGGAGACAAAGAAACAAAGAGCGCTTAAAGACCCATTTGTAATGAAACCCAGGTTTAAATGTAATAGTTATATTTAAATTCTGTTCTTGCACCCTAGGTTTGACCTTTTGGTTCACTTGGTGGCCCTAATGAACCAAACTAGAATAAAAGTCCATAATCAATCCAAGTAGAATATAGTATTTTATATGTGCATGCTTAATATATATATATATATATATATTTTCCAACATACTTTGCATGTCAAATAATATGACACGTATTTTATATGTATATGTTCATACGTGCTAAAAAAGATGAGACAAATAATAATAAACTCTCAAAGAAATTATATTAAGTTGTGACATTCAAAAATATTTGGAATGTCGAATGTTGCCTTCTAACATGATAAAACAATAGAGTATCAGTTAATCATTATAAGTTTGTTGTGTCACCACAAGGCTCATCTTAATTTTTTGAGATGTTGTTTTATCACATTTGATGCTTATAAAGAAATTGAACAATGTTGTTTTGTTGTGTCACCACAAGGACAATATTTTTCTCTTTGAATATATGAAAGTGCTAGGTTGGACTTAACTTGGATAATTTTGATTCGGATGTGTGTCACCATTTGATTAAAATAATCTAAGAGAAAAAATACAATGAGTTACATGGTGATGTAATTGAAAATAGTTGTCTATCTATTTATTTATATATAGTTTGTTGTGTCACCACAAGGCTATATACATTTGAAATAAGATCTTTAGTCTCACTAGCAAATTTTTAATTAGATTTTGTCGAACTATGTATTAAGGGTAATATAGTTTGATGCAAATATTGGAAGATACCAATTTAAATAAATACCTAATTTATCTTGATAATTAACAAAAATGTTGTTAAATTATAAATTTATTTACAAAGTTTTACAATATCTAATTTACTATCATTACGAAACATATTAGATGCTAATTAACCAGACTGAATTACATGGACTTGTTAAGGAATTTGAGAATAGTTCTCAAGACTGAAAATCTATCTTATGTCTTTAATACACTTATCCCTGTAATAGTTGCAAACAAAGCCTCTGAGGAACAGATTGCTACTTTTAGAAAGTGGCAAGATGATAAACAGTTGGCTTAATGCATCATGCTCACGTCTATGTGTAACGAGCTTCAGCGTTAGCATGAAACTATGAATGCTCCTACTATATTCATTCACTTCAAGTAGTTGAATGGTGAGAAAAGTAAAACTGCTAGATATAAGATATCTAAGCAGCTCTTCCAATCTAGAATGACCGGTGACACTACAGTACAGACACATGTCCTCAAAATGATCAATTTGATTGAACAATTAGGATAATGGGGTTTTGTAATGGATGGAGAGTTGTTTGGTTTGTACGTAACGCATACATGCAATCAAATTACACAATTAAAGGGCGGAAGCGAGAAACATAGGTTTTTAAAATTTTTATACAAACCCATACCATGATCATACTTTGTGCTCAATTATCAATAACAGAAAAGTAAGAAGATCAAAATCATAACCTTGTAGAATCTAGCTTCCACAGGTACGAGCTCTACTCCTTGCTCTCCTTGATCTCCTTTGAAATTCCTGTAGTGGCTCCTTCCTTTGATCAACGTTAGCCACCCAAGTGTTTGGCCTCTAGAGGTAATCCACCAAGGAAGAGGAATTGCTTAAGAAGATGAGTGGTTGGCTAAACCCTTTTTCTATTCTAATATGTTGTACTCCAACTATTGGAAATCACATACCTTGTATCTGATATAAGACTCTCTTATATAGATATTAGGTTAACCCTACTAATTTAATTAGAATTGGGTTTTATTTAATCAATTAATTAATCTCTTTTAATTAATTTGGCTTCTCAACATATTGCGATTAATTAATTAAACTCTTTAATTATTTTGCCTCCTAATCTCATTAGGATTGAGTGAGAGTACTTATATTAAATTAATTCCTAAACTCCTTTAGAATTAAAATAATAATAACAATAATATTAATAAGACTCTTCTTATTAATTTGTATTTAATATTTCTAAAATATTAAATAATAAATATTAAGCTATTTAATTTATTCTATCATCATAGATTAAATTGACTACACTTAATGCATTATTACTATTATGTCATTATCTTCTTAAATAATTCTTCTTCTTTTTATGGTGTGACCCTTTAGATTCTCCATATTGTAACGATTGAGATTTTTATATTTAATTTTAAATATTTATTGAGTTAAATAAATATTTTATGTGATTTATTTATTGAGATAAATAAATAAATTATATGATTTATGAAAGTGATTTAATTAAGTGTATATATTAATTAAATGAATGTGTAAAATTTAATTTAATTGATGTATATTAATTTTATATTATAGTTCTAATTTAATTGAGAGAATTAAATTAGATGAGATATGCGATGAAGTGTTACATGAATTATAATTAGCGAGTAATTATAATTATGTGGCAATTTTATGTGATTTATTGATGTTAGATTTTAATTGATTAAATTAGATGATTAATATTTAATTAATTAAAATGTGACATTTAAAATAGGTGTTTAATGATTTGTTAAAATAAAAGAAAAAGGATTTTAAATGATTTTAATCAAACAAGGCCCTTGTATTTGTTTTAAACCTATTTCTACCAAACAGGGCCCTAACTATCAAAAAGCTGTTTTTAAATAAACTGTTACCAAACAATACCTTAGTATTAATAATCTGTTTTTGAAAATAACCTTGTTTTGCCAAACAAGGCATTGTGGCTTTTGAAATTTGTAACTGACATTATACTTAATATAATTGTCAGTTATATTATATATAATTAATCCTATATCTATTACTACGTATTATATTATACGTTAGATTAGTTTATGCTAAGTTAGTCTAAGAACTAAGAAAGAAAGGAGGAACACAGAGAAGAGAAAGAGAGAAGAAGAAGAGGAAGAAGAAAGGGAGAACTCGTGATAATCAAAGCAATTGGCATTATTTTCTTCTTCAAACATAAGTTAAAGGGTATGTCTTAATTCCCTTTTTATTTTTATGTTTTTTATGTTATCCTTGAGTATGAATTCTCTGTGTATGATTTTAGCATGAGAGTTGTATAAATTTGGTGTACATATATATATAGTGTGCTTATAATGGGTTATATATGAATTATATTCCATAAGAAGGATTGTCAGAAAATAAAATTTTGTCAGAATAAGTTTTAATTGAAAACTGTGTTCACATAGAATTTATATGTTTTGATGATAAAGTAAAATTGATGAATTAGAATATGCTAACATGCTTATTGGGAAATTGTTTGATGATTACATGTAATTACGTATATAATGTATGTATATAAAGTGGAATTGATGAAAAAAATTTCTTACAGTGGATTATTTTGAAAAAATATGAGTTTTCATGAAAATGGCCAAATTGGATTTTTAAAACTTGTGATTATCATTATTTAGATGGTTGTTATATTGTAGAAACATGTTATGTTATGTATTATTGCATGTGTATGGAGTTACAGTGGCTACGTTACTGTAATTCTCCGTTTGTTGGCTTGTATGGGTTGTTCGGTAAAGCAGAGAGCCGTGGTTGTCTGCGTCTGGCCGAGTTGCTGCGCAGCTGCGCCGGCAGAAAGGCCAGGAGCAGCGCAGCTGTGCCACTGGCCTGTCCCAGATTCAACCCCTGCGCAACTGCGCCAGTGTTAAGGCAGCTGGCTGCGCAGCTGCGCCATGCACAGTGCTTGGGCAGTGAGTTTAGTTTATTTGTGCAGATTATTTTTGAGCCTTAGTTTAATTATTCATTTATAGTGGACATATATTTAAATGATATAACATGTTGTTATATAATTGTGATAAATTCATATTTGAGAAAAAGGAAGTTTTGAAAACCTAATATAGTATATAAATTATAAACTATAATTGTTTTATTGTAAATGAGTTACTTAATTATAATTTGATTAATTATAATTAAAAGTAAGTGTTTAATTTAAAGTATAATATTGTGAAATTGTAATGTATAGAAATTAATTATTTTAATCAATTAGATGTTAAATTAAATTATAATTTAAGTAATTATAATTTAATAAATGCATGTTTAATTGTGGTTTTTAAATTGTGTAATTATAATGAATGTTTAATTATTGATTATAATTGATAAATACATAATTAAATTGTGTAATGATAAATGCATGATATAGTTTAATTGATTATAAATTATAAATTATTTATAATTTAAAAGGTAATTATAATTTAAGTAATTATAATTTGATTAAGTGTTTAAATTATAATTGTTTAATTATAATTTAACTAAATACATAATTAATTTAATTATGTAACTACGGATGTGATGTAATTAACTATGTGATAGTTGATTATTATTATTTATTTAATTAGAGTGAGTTAACCATGAAGGTTAACCACTTATGTAAATTAGTTATGTGTTAACTGATTTAGATTATTATAATTGAATGTATATAGGAAGTGTTTAAGTACGTGGTTGAGTTAAGTAGCTTGCGCTTAAGGCAAGTCTTCTAACCCTAAACTTGTTAATTATATACAAATTCTTGAATTCATATATTCATTGTTGAGAATGTCCTTTCCATTTCTGTATTGAACAATTGTTTATTTAATTGAAATGATCTTAACTTATTGTTCAAGTAAGATCCAATTATTATTTTAAATGCTTTAAGTTGATTCTAAAGCATATGTTAGTCCATAATTCTGTTATTTACGAATTATTGATAGTCGATTCAACTAATCCTTAGTTGATGAACGTGAAATCTAAATTACCCTTGTAAGCTTATCCAAACCAAACTTTCTTTGGTGCGGACTTGAATTCAAATTGCTGAGTTGGACAACCCTATGTACTAGGGGAGGTTACTACGCATAGCGTTAAGATGTTTGTGCACAATACATGGTACAAAGGGCTGATCCCCTAAGTACGAGTTAAGGTCCATAGTCTTATTGACTGTTAAAGGTTTAAATAGAAATATTTATAACCTAGTACAAGAGTTCAAAGGTCTTATGACACTCAGATAAATTCTATTTTTTAATTGTAATTGCGATGAAAGAATTATTATTCAATTCTTTATTGTTGAAGCGAATAATATTATTCAGATTCTTTGAAAGATATCCTTTCACGTATATATTATTGTTAAACTCCAGTGAGCTGTGGTTGCTCACTCTTGCATTAAATAACAATTTCAGTTAAGGTTGATAACGCTGATGCTCCGTCTACAAGTAAGGGCAAGGGAAAGCAAAGCAAGTGAAGACTTGTTTTTATTTAACTGAGAATGATTGTACTAAGACTTGACTGTTATGTTTTTATTTCCGCACTTATTATATTCATGTCAGGGTTAGAGTAACCCGGGATTATTTTAAAAAGGTTGTAACCCTTGTTGTAAGGGAGATTTATTTATTTTAATTTAAATTGTAGGTTATTTTGCATTATTCATTGGGTAGATGTATGTTATATTAGAAAGTGAACACCAAATCATGTGGAAACGAAGTACCCAGATTTGGGGGTGTCACAGGTTGGTATCAAAGCTATAGGTTATGAAACCTTAGGTGGGGAAAAATCTTAGGTAGTAGCCTTATGGTAAGATCGAAAAGATAGATGTGATAGGTAAAAGATAATAAACTACCTTATGTGCTATGTGTTTACATTATAGTATTCGAAGAGTGACGACTCGATATCACGTAATAATGAACTTTAAAATTCTTTTGTCAAGATGTCGAATGTTGGAGAACCTAGTCAGGCTAGAGAGGATGTACCTCAGGTGCCTAGAGAGGAGGAGCCCCGTGACATACATGTTGTCTGGGAGCAGTTGGTTAGGAGAGAGCCATCTCCAGTGATCACCGTAGCTGGTCGGGAGTGTGAGCTGACACCTATTCCAGAAGATGACGAGTCTGAAGAGGAGGAAGAGGATCCCGAAGAGGAATTCCCATCTCACTCTACTAGTGCTGAGATGTACGAGGCAGTCTACGATAGCAATATGGAGCTTCATGGACGAGTAGGAGATCTCAAGAAACCATCCAGCAGCGGGACGAGACGATCGAAGAAATGGCAAGTGACCTAGGAGATGCACAGTGGAACCTAATACATATGGTGGTTGATAGAGATGCTGCTCGATTTGAACTGGCAAAGCTGAAGCAAGACATCCAGGAGAAGTTGAGGAAGCGTGCCAGAGCTGAAGAGTCAAGCTTGAGGGCTAATCAACGAGCTGATCGAGCTGAAGGTGAAGCTGAAGCCAAGAGAGCCAAGCTAAGGGAAACGGAGTATGCTTTTCATACAGCGATAGAGAGAGCTCAGGACCGTATTTTCTACTACCTAGCTCAGTTCCAAGGTTTACCGTGGTATGTGGTGGACCGAAGAACGGCGTTTCGGGTAATGGAAGAGGAACGCAGAGAGGCTGTGCGACGTATTAATATGCTTAGGCAGTAGCAGTAGTAGCAGCAGTAGCAGTAGTAGAGTTTTGTTTATGTATTACTTTTTGTAATAAGTAATGTAAATCTCATAATTTGAGATAATAAGGGGATGAGTTAATAATGTGATCCTGTAACTTTTTCAGTTCAGGAAGGATGATGTAAATGGCAGAAATGCTATCTGTTTGATGTTTTTTTAAACTATGAGTAATTAATAAAAGAAGTTTATTTGACGTGCTATGTGTTCTATGTGAATTGAGCCGTTTAAACATTTAAGTATGAACTTGAATACTTAATAGTTGAATAAAGGGTCTAATAATAATATTTTCTTAACAGAAAATGCCTCCTAGAAGAAGATTAACGCGTCAAAACCCCGAGGGTTCGATGAACAACAACAATAACGATGGGACGAATCCCAACTCGGTTCAGCAGTTGGTGAACCTGTTGACCGGAGCTCTTGCGAATCAGCCGCAGGTACAGGGTACAACGTTCAAGGACCAGAAGACAGCGTTCGCGGCTTTCATGTTGAAGTCGGATGCTAGCTTTTGGTAGCAGGCTAACAAGACCCGAGAGGGAGAGGGAGTCATCACGTGGGAACGTTTCAAGGAAATGTTCTACGAAATGTACTTCCCAGTGAGTTCCCAGGACCAGATGGAGGTCCAGTTCCTAGAACTTAAGCAGGGAGGGATGACGGTGTCCGAGTATGCCGCCAAGTTTAACGAGTTGGCCAGGTTCGCTACATACCAGGTCAGCACTGATGCTAGGAAAGCGAGAAGGTTTGAGCGGGGACTGAAGCCCTGGCTCTACAGCAAGGTTTCCATGTTCCAACTGAATACCTGTGCAGCGGTACTGGAGAAAGCCATACTTGCTGAGGGAGGAAGCGAAGCGGTGACGAAGTTCAACCAAGATAAGAAGAAGAAGAATGATGTAGAAACCAAAACTGGGGGTAGCAGCGCTGTGAACCAGAAGAGGAAATGGAATGACAACACCTCTGCTGGGAGTCAGCAAGGAAGCCAGCAGAAGAGGAAGTTCGAAGCATGTGCTACATGCGGTAAGAATCACACTGGCATGTGCATGAAGGGGAAGCGGGTGTGCTTCAACTGTGGTCAGGAAGGCCACATCGCGCCTAATTGCCCAAACACAAAGAAGAGAGCTTGCTTTACATGTGGATCCAAAGATCACATGGCTCGCAACTGCCCGAAGAAGCTGACGGCAGGGTCAACAGGGAGCGAAGGGAATGGAAGCGGCAGTACCGTTACTATTGCTGCACCATTGTAAGCTATTTGACCCACTGCACGGACATTCAATATGACGGTGCAGGATGCTGTGCAATCAAAAGACGTGGTGTCAGGTATTATTCCGGTCAATAGTATAAATGCATATGTATTATTTAATTCGGGTGCTACTTGTTCATTCATATCTGATGATTTTGCTAAAACCCTAGACTTACCTGTAGAAGAGTTAGTTTACCCCTTGAACATAGAGATTGCGAATAGGGAAGTTATTCCTGTTAGGTGTGTTTATAAGAACTGTAGACTGGACATTAAGGGTCAGGAGCTTAGAGTAGATTTGATTTCGATAAAACTTGGGGAATTCGACGTCATACTAGGTATGGATTGGTTGTTCAACCATGGGGCGGTAATCGACTGTCAGAAGAAATCGATAAACCTTACGACTCCGTCGAAGTTAGTGTTCTATGGTAGCAAATCGCCTAGACAAGCGAGTTGTCTGACGATTATGCAAGCCAAGAAACTGCTGACGCAAGGCTGTGTGGGATACCTAGCCTACATAGTAGATACGCGTAAGGAAAGCCCAAAGGTGGAGGAGATATCGGTAGTTAAAGAGTTTGTGGATGTTTTTCTGAGCGATTTGCCAGGACTTCCGCCAGATAGGGAGATAGAGTTCGTGATCGATCTAGCGCCGGGAACTGCTCCGATTTCGAAGGCTCCGTACAGAATGGCTCATGTCGAGATGAAGGAACTGATGGTTCAACTGCAAGAATTACTAGACAAGAAGTATATCCAACCCAGCGTTTCGCCGTGGGGAGCACCTATTTTGTTTGTTAAGAAGAAAGATGGATCGATACGTCTTTGCATTGATTATAGGGAGTTGAATAAAGTTACGATCAAGAATAGGTATCCTTTACCTAGGATCGATGACTTGTTTGATCAACTGAAGGGTGCAAGGTACTTCTCGAAAATCGATTTGAGAAACGGTTATCATCAATTGAAGGTGAGGAAGGAAGATATACTTAAAACGGCTTTTAGGACTCGATATGGTCATTACGAGTTCTTGGTGATGTCATTTGGTCTCACGAATGCCCCAGCTGCATTTATGGACTTAATGAACAGGGTGTTCAAGCCATTTCTGGACAAGTTCCACTACAAAAAAACGAACATTTGGCAACGATTTTTCGGGTAACGACTTATAAAGTCGTTGCCAAAATATATGTTTAGCAACAAAAATTGTCATTCGTTATAGTTTGTGAAAGGCTTGCATTTTTTGTAACGAAATTCATAGGTCGTTGCAAAATTTTGTTACCAAATCGTTGGCGGAAAAAAAAAACCCCGCATATTTATTTTTTTGTTGCTGATGAGATTTGTCCTCATCATCGGCAATGAAAAAAATTTTGTTGCTATATTTCGTTGCCTAATATGAACCGCATTCATTGTCAACAATTTTTTTTCTTTACGTATTTTATATATATTTTTTGCAACGATTAGTAAATTGTTGCACAAAATTAAGATAAACCCAATAAGCACGTTTCAACATCTTTTTTTCTCCCTAAACACATCATTTTGCATTTTAAAATTATTATTTATTTGGACGCAAATTTATAAAGTCAAATCTTTCACTCCCTCGGTCTCAAAATAAATGGTTGAATGACACTTTTGTCCCTCCATGTTTCTACTCACTTTTAAAGTCGTCTCTAAAGTTTATTTTTTGCCAATTAAGCCTTTAAAGTTATAATTTTGGCGTTTCCATTCCTTTTACGTGATTTGACCCCAACCCAACCCATTTTGACCAAATTTTGACCCAACTCAATCCAATTGACCCAACCCCAATTTTACTAATTATTTATTTTAAAAAATAGAAAGTTTTAAAATAATAAAATTTTTTAATATTTTAAAATAATAATTTTTTTAATATTTCAAAATAATTATTATTTTTAATATTTAACATAAAATATTTTTTAAAAACGTTTTAAAATTATTATTATTTTCAGCAAAAAATATTAGAAATTTTTATTTTTTCAAATAAGAATAAAGTTTCAAAAATATGGATTAAAAAAAAATTAAAGATTACATTTTTTAATTCTTAATTATTTTTATGAAAATTTACACATCTTTTTAGAAATATAAATTTATATTTTTGTTTTGTGAAAATAATTTTTTTTTATTTAGTTTTTTTTTAATCTATAATTTATGAAACTTTAATCATTTTTAAAAAAATAAAATTTCAATTTTTAAAAAAATAAAGTTAATTATTTTGTTTTATTTTTTTGAATCTATATTTTATAAAAAGTTACTACTTTTTTTAAAAAAATGAAAAACTTTCTATTTTTTCCTAAAAATAATATTTAATTTAAAAAATTATTTCCATTTAAAAAAAAAATTAATCAAATTTTTTTATATATCTTTTACTGTTTTTTGTATTTTAATTTTTTATTTTTGTTTTTAAATATTCTAATATTAAGAATATATATAATAATGGTAAAGACATAAACTTTTTTTCTTGAAAATAATTTTTTAAATAAAAAATGAAAACAAAAATCTACTTTTTTTTAAAGTCAACTTTTGTTTTCTTATTTAACTTTTTTGAATTTATATTTTAAGAAACTTTACTCATTTTATGAATAAAATAAAATTTTATAATATTTTTTTCCTAATAATAATAATAATAATTTTTAAAAATATTTAATATAATAATTTTTGTAATATTTTAAAATAAAATATTATAAAAATAATACTTATTTGTTAAAATAATTTTAAATTTTTTTTTATTTTTTTTACAATTTTAATTGGTGAAATTGAGGTTGGGCCAAATTGGGTTGTGCTGTGTTAAAAATTGATCAAAATAGGTCGGGTTGGGGTCAAATCATATAAAAAGAATCGAAATGACAAACAATGTCACTTTAAGGACATAATTTGCGAAAAATAAACTTTAGGGACGACTTTAAAAGTGCGTGGCAATTTAGAAGGACAAAAGTTTCATTCAGCCCAAAATAAATACTCAGTTTTAATTTTTTTGGTCAGAGTTATAATTTTTGAAATTACAATTGAGCACATATAGATATATTTTCTAATTTACAAAAATTAGAGTTTGTAGTAAATTGAATATAGTTTATAATTATAATATTCGCTCACTTATAATTTTGAAAAAAAGATAATTAATTTCTAAAATAATTTATATAAATTTTTTCTTGTAACTCGTTGTTTTACATATGTACGTTTTGACAATGGCTGAGTAAGGAACCGAAATAGCACCAAAAACTGACCAAACCGCACTGATTAAGTCACACCAATGGTTCAGGCGTAGACACTTCCTCTTCTATTAATCCATTAATGATTAACTCTTTCTTATTTCTATTATACTACAGAAAAAATGGGCATCCAATGAAGGGACACACAAGAAATAGTAGATCACTCACAAGAGATTTATTGTGAAAAAAACTTCCCTTCACTCAATTCCTCGCATTAGAGCTCCTCGCTAAAATTATCATTCGCTAAGTTAGTGATTAAATATTTTTTGTGAAGGATATATTGTGAAGAATATGTTCTGCACAAATTATATATTGTAAAAGATTATTTTTGTTTGGAAGGAGATGATTTCTTCACAATAAACATTTTGAAATAACTAGTAAAAATGTCTTCCTTCATAAATAACAATTTATCAAAAACATATTTACTTTAGAAATGTTAAATTTCTTTCACTAATTACATATTTTGATTTTTTCTTATTTACCGAGAAGAAATTTCTTCAACAATGGTGTTGTTAAATAATCAAATCATTGCAAATTTAAAATATTTTTAAAAATATTTATTAATTTGTAATCAACATCAAATAAAACATTATATTATATAAATAACCATTTGCATAATCCACAACTAAATATGTAATAATCAAGTAATAAAATATACAAAGCTTGTAATCAAAACAAATGTAGGTATCCCGAAGGCCATAGTACTTAAGATATTTAATCAGCTTAATAATAAACTATCCCACACCCAAATATGAAAAATCTATCAAAAATTAGTACAAGTTATTCCAACCAATAAAAGAATGTCTAGAATAAAAAACAAGATCTCATAAATAAAACTTTATCAGAGAATTAATCAATTATCTCATATAAAAAAACCCAATACAAAAGTGAATAAAATACTAACAATAAAAAAATAAACACCATAATTGAAATTCTAATATAGAAATATCAACTACATTATTAATCAATTACATTATTAATCAATTATATCATAAAAAGAGAATTAATCAATTATCTCATAAAAAAAAGTAAAATCCAAATACAAAAGTGAATAAAATTCTAACAATAAAAAAATAAACACACAAATTAAAATTCTAATATAGTGCTAATTCCCAAAAAAATTCCCTCCCTCTGTTTATTTCACTCCCGCTGTGTGCACTAATAACACTAAATCGCATCTATCTCGTTTAGCTGGTCTCACCTTCTTGACCTTTTAACCCCTTCTCCTAAACTTAGGGCTTTTCACTTACTGATAAAAGCAATGAAGGTGTTAAAAAGAGTCTTCAGGTTGGAGTATCGCCGTCTCCGGTGAGGTCGATTCCTCGGAGGTTCTTCAAGGGCCCATTCCTTCCGTCGTCTATCGCCAAGCACATCAAAGCTTCGCTAGCCAAGCGAATCGGGCATGTGAAGCACTGGGAAAGCCGGATTCCCGATGATGGAGCCACGGAGCCTGATCAGTTACTCAATAAAAGCTTCGGCTATAATAAGAATTTCGGAGCTAAGTATGAATTGGTGAAGGAGATTGGGCGAGGACAGTTTGGTCATAACTTCCATGCTAAGGCTAGAAAAGGCGAGCTCAAGGATCATCATGTTGCTGTAAAAATCATTTTCAAATCTAAGGTTCCTTCTTTCATCTTTGTATTCATCGATGAATTGTTCAATTTTATTACTCAAGTTCTATTTTTGCTCACTTGTTGACTTAATTTCCCATTTGCAAATATCAAATTTATGTAGTAAATGAACTTAAATACAAAATTAGGTTGACTTACTGGGTTTTCGGATTGAAAGATCCAATTTTTAGAGGCTAATTGATTATATAGGATTGTACTTTTAATTGTAGAGAGTCCCCTAAACTGGCCAATGCAAGCAATTGGAAAAAAATTACATGAACTTTATAGATGAAATTGAAAAATAATTTCCTGTTTACTGTCTGTATTAAGATGGATAAGATAATATTATATGGTCTTATATTCAAGTAATTGACATTAGTGATGAATTTCCTGATTTCTTTCCTTATCCTCATTTTGTATTTAAAAAGTACTCTCTATGAAGATTATTTTTACAAATAGATTTTAAGAAGAACATTGTTATTGACTCGTGGTTAGCCTGGTTAGAAACTTACCTTGTAAAATCACAGGTTAGATGACCCTGTTATGTGGGCATTCAAAGGTTTTCCTATAGGGGATGCACACTTTGCACAGCGGGCACTATCTGCTGAAGGCAGATGCTTCAAAAACACGGTGATGTCATATTTTTTCCGACTTGGTGTGTAGTATTTGTTTATATGTAATAATCCAATTTTGTGTTTACTTCCTTTTCCTTGTGCTTGGATTGATCAAGTTTGTAGTTTTTTAATTATTTTATGAAGTCATACATGTTGATGGTAAGTTGTCAGCAATCAAAGGGTTGTTAGGTGTTACTAATCCCTTTAAGAAGTGTGATGACTATATGCAAATGTAGAGTCTTGATGACTTCTATATTCTTTTCCTACTTATCTTCAATGTTTCCTTTGTATAGTAAATATGGAGTACTATTTTACTTATGTAATTTTGTATTTGCCTCATGCAGCTAAATCAGTAGATTCTAAAATTTTATAAATTTATTGTACTTGGGTTGAAAGCAATATTGATATGTTTCACCAAAAATAGTTATATTCACCAGTTCTTACTTTGAGTGGTTTTTCCTTCCATACTTAAATCAGAAGACTCTTTGTCAAATTCTGGTTATGAAATTGGTGCGTTCCTTTAACATATCAGGAAAAAAAGGGAATGTGGAGAATTATATCAATAAGTAGATCATTTTTATAATCCGTGTTATTGTTAAATGCAGGGGACAATCTCTATGATTCAGCCACAAGATTTCGGATATCTGATCTTCCAGCTTTTGCATTGGAGTGTCTTCCAAATCGCAATTCTTTAGTGTACGGGGACCTGTATGGAATAGGACATGAAGCATCAACCATCTTTCGTGGAACCCGAACAAGAAAAAGATGAGAAGATAACAATTTGCAAAACAAACAACTTTGACAGGGTTGTGGGGAAAAAAACTTTGATACTTGTACCTGGGTTCTTATTGACGAGGACTTTGAACAGATGGAGATTATAAGACTTATGAGTTGATATTTCCTGCAGGTTTTGGTGAAATAATGGGCACAATGGCAAGAATCGGTTTCTTCAATGCTGAAGTGCTTCCAATTCTTAAAAATGGGAAAAGATCCACATATGAGACGTTCTTACTTGAACTTCTCAAAGGTCAAAGCAAGAACTTGGTAAGCACTTTGATTGGAGAGAAGGACATTGCAGATAGAACATTTGCACTTGGACTTTGCAAAGTGCGAGGAGCAGCAATAAAGACGGCCAAAACCATCATGTAAGTTAAATGATCCTGGGGTCTGTGTAATGTTGATCTGGTTGTAGGTAATAATACTATATTTTAGTGGATTTAACATCAATGCTCTTGAATGTTTGTTTTATTGTGGATTAGATTTTTCGGATTCAACGAGCCAAAGGAAATTCCTGAATCCTGCCAAAGTGCATTTGATGTCACCTGCCTCCGCATGGAAGAGAAACTAGTCTACTCTGGCACAGAACAGGTAATTTAGTTTCTTATCAATGAACGTGATCACTGCACATGTTAGACTACAACCGTTTTAATGCAATACATGGCATATAAAATATTGTATGATACCTAGGTCAACATAATGGTTAATGAGCAATCTCAAAGGGGGCATTCAAATTCATTCTAAAACACTGGTTTTCCTACTCTGCTATAAAGAAAAAAAATATTTAAGAAATATTGATTTATCAATGTACAAGGCACTCGCTTGGTACTTCTTATGTATGTGTGAGGCTACCATGAACTTGGGTTCTGTGATTCTCTTTCTGGCAATGTCATTACAACTTTGGAACCACCATGCAGCCACGAACCATCAACTGAGGATTGACCTTGAGCCAACTGAATGGTTTCTTCTAGTTTTGTTAAGAGATATTGATTCATCAATGTACAAGGCACTCGCTTGTTTTTTTGGCTATACTTTTGATGATGCTATTAATTCTCATGTTATTAACAAAGTTCTGTTTACATGTGTTTTCAAAATAAAAAAGTTCTGTTTACATACATTATTACATATTTACCCATTTTCTAGTAATAACATCAGATTTTTGTGATTGGGCTCTTACGTTTCAGCTTATTTGTGTGCAAGAAACCACTCATGATTGTTCTAAAGATTTCCGAATTGTATCCTCTTATTATCAATTGGGCTCAGTTTATCTGTTTTTGCAATTTATCCACAGAGAAAAGAAAATGTAGATTATATTTTTTCTTTATGTAGTATTGCTTGTGAATTTACTGAATTTTTTTTAATGTGATGCTCGTGGTACATTAGTTTCATTTTACTTATTATAAAGATCAATTTACTTTTTAAAGACATTGTAGCTAACATTCTTTCAAATATTAATAATATATAAACTGTCTTTGAGCAGCTTTATAGTTTCTATCTTGGTAAATAGTATTTTTTTTGGAGATTTTCTTTTTCTGAATATTGGATTTACAATTCGATGCGAGTGTTACATGAAATGTGTTGTTATATTGCAAAAGATAGTGTAATTGTGAAAAAAATGAGATGGGTTTTGTCAAATTTAGCTGAATTTTATTGGGTTATTCCTTTTTAGTTTGTGATATGTTTGTTTACACTTCAACTTCTTTAATGTTTGATCAGAAATGATTTATCAAGCTTAAAGCAAGAAGTATGGAACTAGAATAAATAGTTTTTATTTTCTACTCACAGTAATCGGTAATGACTTGTCAAGGAACTTGTAGATGTGTTCTTGTGTGCTTGTAGTGGTTACATACCATATCAGTTCAGACTGTTTTATTATTAAAAGAAATTTTATTGGTTTGTTAAAATTTGTAACATTAATATGTATTAGAAATTTAGAATGTGAAGTATTTGTGTTTGACTGTTGACATATAAAATTTGCAGGATCCAGATTTGTTACTTTTGGATGAGCTTACAAATCACATTGAACTTAACACAATTGAGTGGCTTGAAGGTTATCTTAATAAGCAAGATTTGCCCATGGTTATCATATCTCATGACAGGGCTTTCCACGATCAGTTGTGCACAAAAGCTGTAGAAACTGATATGGGTGTATCCAGAACCTACATGGGAAATTACTCTGAATATATTACTCTGAAGGCAACATGGATTGAAGCTCAGTTTACAGCATGGGAGAAGCAGTAGAAGGAAATTGGGCACATAAAAGGTTTAATAAGCAGTTAAGTGCTGGAGCAAATTCTGACTGTGCCTCTATTGCTGAAAAGGTACATTGATATCAATATTGCATTCCAACTTACTGATGGTGTAATGTTATAAACATAAGTGTATTCAATTTAAGAAAACTATCTACATTCTTGTTGTAAATCTCAAACTAGTAGTGTTATTTCATTGGCCTAGGGTGACTTTTAAAAAGCAGTTTAAAACTGCCAGCAAAGCAACTTCAATCTTGAATTCGTGTAGCTTCCAATAGTTTTCAATAGAAAGGAACACTGACAACATGAGTTCTTGCAGAAGGACAAGTTCTTGTACAATTGCTATTAACTTCAGAAGCACCTTTTTTCTCCTCTCACAAACATGCTATTATTTCTCATTTATTGCTGACTGCAGTTGGGTAAATATGAATGACTAGCTAACAGGCATCAAGTTTGGACTTGTTGTATTGTTCTTATTCTTTTCTGACACATGATGTTATAGTGGCGTCATTGATTCATCACATTTTTATTCGCACAGATTTATCAGGGATTCTCAATTGAGTAGAATTTATAATATAGTTCTCTACTTTATGTTTCAGGAATACATGAAGCTACATTAAGGTTGGTCTAAATTAAGCTCTTTTTACTTATATTGAAGCTAGTAAAGCTCGGCTTAACAAGATGAAGGTCTTCATTCAGTTTCTTCAGTGGCACAGACTGTTCGTTTATATGCTTTTGAGAACATATTGAAAATGTTACATCATTTCATGCCTTACGTGACTAAAGAACTTTGATAGTTTAGATAGTTGATTGTAAGGATGATGAATGATCATGTAATGGATGATTTTATTTAGTTAAAAATATTTGAGTTTTTTTTCTATTTCAGCCATAATTAGTTATGGGGTCAGTGAGACGATCTATTTTGTTTGTAAAATAATTTTGATATTCGTTACATAACAGAATTATCAATAATGTATTTGGCAATGATACAATCAAAATCTATTTCGTTACCAAGTGACAATATATAGTGTCGTTGCTAATTGATAATTTTTGTTGCTATAGAAAAATAATCAGCATCGAACATTATCGTTGTTAATTGATCATAATTATCCATAATAAAACCAATAATAATGAATAATTTCGTTGCAAATTAATATATGACTAGTTTATTATGCACATTTATCAACGAAAATTGTTGTCAAAAAGTATATAATCAGCAACGAAAACTAGTTAATATAACAATTTTCATATTGTTTAGCAACGACAAATATCGTTGCCAAATGTGTATCAAACGCAACAAATTTTATTTTTCGTTGGCAAAAAAAAGATTATTTTTGTTACCAATTAGACTGATTTGCAACGAAAGTTGCTTTTCAGTAACAATTTTTTAATAAATTTGCTATAAAATATTTCGTTGCGAAATGATCTATGATTTTACATGAAAAGAAACTTTCGTTGCGAAATATCTCACTTTCTGCAACGGAAAAAATATTTTGTTGCTAGACAATTAGCAACGCTTATTGCGCAACGAATGGTCCAACGACCGAAAAATCGTTGCAAATGACCTTTTGCAACAAAATTTCGCACCTTTAGCAACGAAAACTGTTTGTTGCAAAATTACCATTTTTTTGTAGTGTTCGTGGTAGTGTTTGTGACGCCCCCAAATTCCAGGACCGCCACTTGGTCTCTCGAATTCGGTTCATCACGTGCTCATGGTAATACTTCACAATAATAATAATTAAATATCACACGATCACAGCGGAAAGTCTATTCTAGAATAATTTACAATGATTTATTATAATTATTCCCCCAAGTCTCGCAACCTACAGTACTTAATAGAGTACATAATAATATCAGTTAACGACTTATTACATAATCTAACTTAAGCTTAAACATAATCAAATCCAGTCTTACTACATCATCTTCATACAATATTAATATATTTAAAACATAACAGACATAAGCTAGTTGGTAGCTTTGCCCTTGCCCTTATCAACGCCCGAAGGTTCACCATGCTCTGCCTTAACTGAAATGTTTTAGGGAAAGCAAGAATGAACACAAATTGCCCAACAAGTAATATACAATAAGGGTGAGTAATAAGATTCTCAATTCTCGAAAGGGTATAACAAGATTTGATAGTGCAAGAATAACAAGAATATCAACAGTTTTCAATATCAGTCGCTAAGGACAGAATAATATCAATATGATTCAATAATACGTCAATTCAAGATTTTAAATAATTGAATACTGAGCAGTCACTAAGGACTATGAACTTCTACTAGAATTGACAGTAATAAATTGAAAATCCAACAAAAACAGGTACAACAGGTGATCAGCCTAAAGTACCCTTGTTATGCATAACAATCAACCATACTCAAGTGTGCACGTCGGTTCTCCGACAATTATATATTCCCTTCAAAGAAGGTTGTTCTTCTCAGTCAAATACAAGATCCCGCACCAATCAATTAGTTTGGGTTGCTTTTCAATAACATAAGTCTAGCCGAATCAAATGGCATAGACACTTTCACAATATTCAAGAACAATACTAAGTTCAACATGAATAATAACTTTAATGAAATAAGAGTTCAAGTATGCTAATTCGATTCAACCGATTAAATAGGAAACTAGTTCGCAATACACAAGATAGGATACTTGCATAGTAAAAGAGTATAAGTTAGGAAACTTTCACAATTATAGATTTCCTTGCATAAAGTAAATGCGTCGGTTAGGATACTTGCACTTTAAAAGAGTGTAAGTAAGAGAACTTGCCTTTAGCGTAGTTTATCCACGAAAAGCAAATCAACACTTTCGAATGCCTATCGTAATACAGTTACGTATATATATGATATTCATTAGTCATATAATTTAACTTCACATTTTCTCTTCGAATATACGATCAACACATAAGCTAAGTTTTACCTAGCTACACAGTTATATAGAATATAATTTCTATCCTTAACGTTCCTTCTTTAGAGTTTAAACGCATTCTCATATTATATAAGATCTCAACAATTTGCAAACATGCTTGCATATTATTAATATCACATAAGACCACAATCAATACTAAATATATTTCATTTTAGCAAGTTACGGCATCTCCTTAAGTTAACCGTCAAAATCGGGTTCAAGTAACATCAGATAATATCACGTAGCATGTATTCATATTTAAAGGATACTTTCATGCTTGTATAACTTTTCCAAATCCAATCGTACATGGTATAGGTTCTTAAGTTAATACTTAAATCCATTCAAGGACACGAACTCATATGGTCTAACATGATTGCTTTTAAACACATAAGATATTCATATAACTTGTATTAGTCATGCTCATGAGTACTCGTATTGCATATATGTAGCTAGCATTGTTATTGTCTTGAAAACATGCTTTGTTTATGCTAAACTTTAATCACGGCAACCAATCATGGTATATATATATGCATGACACATGAATGAGTCTAAGAGTACTATCACATGTGTCCTTAAATATCAGAATTTAAATCTCCACGTATCGTGTTAATGCTCATGTGCAAGGCTTGTATTTCTATTGGTGAATCTTACTAATAGAGCCTAACATGTTCATGCTTCCTTACGAACTATATAAACACAAGTTAAGGCTTCATTCATATATTTCAAAGTTATCTAAACATGCTCATAACATCAAAATGACTATATAGCATTTACATGATCATATCCACCTTCAAACTTATATTTTTGTTAGGAATGAGCACTAGTTAGGTTCACATGTTCACATTTTATTACGGAACAAATATAGATAAGCTAACATGCACTTCATGTGTCTCTAGGTGGTACTAACGTGCTTGCAAGGTCAGTATATAAACATGCTTTATATATGTTAACGTCGTTTATGAAACTTTAAATTCGTTTCCAAACTATGTGTCGTTTGGTTAACCATGCATGCTAATATACTAAAACATGCTTACATTGCCTCATTAGGTTTATATATATGTATTAATCATGCTCCCATGCTTGTTTAAACAAAAATCAAACAATTGGCACATAACAGTTTTGTTGCAGAATGCAGAAAACTGAACACAGAGGCTGGCGCTGCGGCGCGGCACTACTGGCGCTGCGGCGCGAGTGGCGCTGCGTGCGGCGCTGCGGCGCGGGCTGCGGCGCGTGTGGCGCTGCGGCGGCTGCGGCGCTGCGGCGTCGAGGCAGTTTTCTGCAGTTCAGACTGCAGCGAAATCCGACCAAAAACCTCCCATTTCATCGATTTCAACATACCCAAATGCTATTTAACTTACTAATACATACATATATGCTTATATAACAGTCAATAGCAATTATCAATTCCCAATTTCATGAACTCTAACTAATTTACGAATTTCATGTATTTACAGAAATTGAAGAGGAACAATGGAAATGAAAGACTATTCAGTGGTTCCATCATGTGTGTATGTTCATATAACAACAATATAAGGGTTCTACAAACCAATCATGAACCAATTTGGCATAATCAAGAATTTCAACAAAACTCAGAGAACAACAATGGAGTTCTTTTGACAGAAAATGAAAATGAAGACACGAAGAGGATTTATACCTCTGTTATGGAGTAAGCTTGCTGATGCTACTATAGAAATTCCTTCTGAACTAAATAGACAATCACAGTATACTCTCTTCTCTTAGAAATATTTCAGCAATGAAATGAAGGTGCAGGGAGTTCCGTTATATAGAAGAATGAATACAAAGTCCAAGCTTCTAACTCCCAAATCAAACTAACGGATTGACAAATTGCATGAAGGTTATAGAATGGTAGGTATTTAGTTGTTAGAATCCATCATTAAAACCACTCCCTTGCTCATCATTGCTACAAGGCTATGGAAATTTACTGAGTTTAAGGAGAAGCAATAGGCTTAGGCCATAATGGTTGTGCACGTGAATGAGGGAAAGGAGAGTGACTATTATATTGGGACAAGCCAAGCAAATCTCAGCATTCTTACAAATGGACTATATGCTACACTTATGTTATATATTATATGTACTCTTAGGTTATAATTACAATGTTCTCCCCATAATGTAATAAATGCAATTTTAATACATATAATCTATGTACATTTTATCTTACCGATATAATACAATCGGATACTACCACATTACATTATATCATATATTATTAAATTGTATTACTCAACAATTATTTATAATAGATCCATGATACATTATTTTAATGTATATCCACACATCATTTGCCACCTACACATATCATAACATATAGTTACTATACATTTAATTCGCATGCTTGCACATATAATTTCTCATCTTATAAATTGAATATTAATTAATAATATACACATATCCTACATCAATCAATATAATTGTTAACCTCCATAACAATTTAATTAACCTTTATATGATTAACTATCACTTTGATATAAATCTTATTATATTTATAAATACGTTGCTCATTATTATTATGTTTCTTGCAATAATAATAATCACATATTATTAATCAATCCTCATTAGTATTTTATAACAGTTAATTAATATTCTTCGATTAACAATTAATATAGATTAATTGTTCGCTTAAATTAATATAATCATTCTTATATTACGTCACTGTGCCACACAAGGCAATCAACGAGTTTATCACAAACTCCACCAATTTCTCAATTATTATAATTATTCAATTATATATAATTGAATTAATTCATCTCATAACACAAAATCATGTATATTCAAATAAATTCTCATTTCCATTAATATATTTATTTAATAATATATGGAAATTCTCGGGTATTACATCCTCCCCCCCTTATAAAAATTCCGTCCCGGAATTGCTACAAGGTTACACAAATAGATGGGGATAGTCCCTCATCATCCTATCTTCTAACTCCCACGTTGCCTCCTCGACATCGTGGTTACGCCAAAGTATTTTTACAGATGAAATAACTTTATTTCTCAAAGTTTGTTCTTTCCTATCTAATATTTGGACAGGAATTTCTTCATACGCCAAGTTCTTCTCCACTTGAATGGGCTCGTAAGAAATCACGTGCTTGTAGTCGGCCTTATACGGTCGCAACACGGAAATGTGAAACACGTTGTGGATGTGCTCCAGTTCGGGTGGTAACGCAACTTTGTATGCCACTTCGCCCACTCGCTTCAGTATCTCAAATGGTCCTATAAATCTTGGACTCAATTTTCCTTTCTTGCCGAAACGGATTTTTCCCTTCCATGGAGATACCTTCAAGAATACGAAACTGCCGACTTTGAAGTCTCGGTCCTGCCGATGCAAATCTGCGTATTTCTTCTGGCGATCTTGAGCTGCTACAAGTCTGGCTCTTATCACTGTCACCACGTCTGCGGTTTGTTGAACTAACTCTGGTCCGAGTATTCGTCGTTCTCCGACTTCGTCCCAACATAACGGCGTTCTGCACTTTCTCCCGTAAAGAGCTTCGTACGGTGGCATGCCAATACTCGCATGGTAGCTATTATTATATGCGAATTCTACTAAGGGTAGGTGGTCGTCCCAATTTCCCTTAAAATCCATTACGCAAGTCCTAAGCATGTCTTCTAGCGTTTGTATTGTTCGCTCACTTTGTCCGTCTGTTTGAGGATGATAAGCTGTACTCAACCTCAACTGCGTTCCCATTCTTTCCTGCAAACTCTTCCAAAAATTGGACGTGAAGCGCGGATCTCGATCAGAGACAATTGACACCGGCACTCCATGTCGTGAAATAATTTCTTTTACATATAGGCTTGCTAATTGGTTCAAACTGTAGCGGATCTTGATTGGTAGAAAGTGTGCGGTCTTCGTTAGTCGATCCACGATAACCCAAATAGCATCATAACCTTTCTGTGTAACTGGAAGTCCTACCACGAAGTCCATGGTAATATGCTCCCATTTCCACTCTGGTATTTCTAACGGTTGTAGTAAACCACTTGGCCGCTGATGCTCTGCTTTAACGCGTTGGCAAGTCAAGCATTTACTGACGCACTCTGCGACTTCCCGTTTCAAATTAGGCCACCAAAAATGTTGCCTTAGATCTCGGTACATCTTTGTGCCTCCCGGATGAACGGAATACGTCGTATTGTGTGCCTCGTGCAAAATCTCTTCCCTCAACTCGGTTACCGCTGGTACCCACACTCTCCCTTCAAATCTCAAAATACCGTCTTTATCCATTCGAAATTTTTCTTCCTCACTTTCTGTGATCCTCTTTCGGATTTTCTCACACTCTTCATCCTTTTCCTGAGCTTCCTTTACTCTATTCAACAACGTCGGACAAGCTTCCATTACAATTAACTTCTCACCAGACTTTTCTGGTCCTTTTACTTCTATCTCCAATTTCTCCATCTCTCTTATCAACTCTTCCTGAGTTGTTAAATTAAACAACTTCTCCCTTCCTTTCCTGCTCAGAGCGTCGGCAACCACATTTGCCTTTCCCGGGTGATAAAGAATATCGCAGTCATAGTCTTTGGTTAATTCTAACCACCTTCTCTGCCGCATGTTTAACTCCTTCTGTGTGAAGATATATTTCAGACTTTTGTGGTCCGTGTATATCTCACATTTTTCTCCGTATAGATAATGTCTCCATATCTTTAACGCAAAAACTACTGCTGCTAACTCTAAGTCGTGAGTAGGGTATCGTTTTTCGTAATCCTTTAATTGTCGTGATGCATATGCAATGACCTTGTCGTGCTGCATAAGCACACAGCCAAGCCCCTTGTGCGATGCATCACTATACACCACAAAATTTCCCGCATCATCTGGTAATGATAACACAGGTGTTTCGCTCAATCTCCTTTTCAGTTCTTGAAAACTTTCTTCGCATTTGTCGGTCCATACAAATTTCACCGTCTTTCTAGTCAAATTGGTTAACGGGGTTGCTATCTTAGAAAAATCTTGGATGAATCTTCGATAGTACCCAGCTAACCCTAGAAAGCTTCTCACCTCCGTCGGTGTTCTCGGTTGTTCCCAATTACTTACTGCTTCAACCTTCGCCGGGTCTACAGAGATCCCATTCTTATCCACCACGTGGCCTAAGAATTGAACCTTCTCCATCCAAAATTCGCACTTAGAAAATTTTGCATACATCTTCTCCTTCCTTAGTGCCTCCAAAATAATCTTTAGATGTTCGGCGTGTTCTTCCTCTGTCCTTGAGTAGATCAAAATGTCGTCGATAAAAACCACTACAAATTTATCCAAGTATGGCTTGAAAACTCGGTTCATCAAGTCCATAAATGCTGCCGGAGCATTAGTAAATCCGAATGACATTACCAAAAACTCGTAGTGTCCATAACGGGTTCGAAACGCAGTCTTTGGTATGTCCTCATCCCGTACCTTCAGTTGATGATATCCTGTTCGTAGGTCGATCTTTGAGAAACACTTTGCTCCCTTCAGTTTATCAAATAAGTCGTCTATCCTCGGTAGCGGATACCGGTTCTTGATCGTTACTCTATTCAATTCTCGATAATCGATACAGAGCCTCATTGATCCGTCCTTCTTCTTAACGAATAGTACTGGTGCTCCCCAAGGAGAAACACTCGGTCGAATGTAACCCTTATCCAACAACTCTTGCAATTGTATCATCAATTCCTTCATTTTTACTGGCGCCATACGATATGGAGCTTTCGAAATCGGTGCCGTTCCCGGTGCTAAGTCTATTACGAATTCGATTTCTCTGTCTGGCGGAAGACCAGGCAGATCGTCTGGAAATACATCTTGAAATTCGTTCACTACGGATATATCCTTAATTTCTACTCCCTTTTTTCGAGTATCAACGATGTAAGCTAAATGACCTACACATCCTTTCCTTAACAATTTCTTGGCCTGCATCATCGTAACGCAACACGATTGTTTAAGCGATGAGCTACCATAAAACACTACCTTAGACTTACTCGGAGTCTGAAGGTTCACACATTTGTTCTGACAGTCAATTATCGCCGCATGGTTATACAACCAATCCATTCCTAGTATCACATCAAATTCTCCCAATCTAATAGGAATCAAGTCTACGCTCAGTTCATGTTTACTAATATTTGCGCGACAATTTTGATAAACGTATTCTACAGGGATCACTTCCTTATTAGCAACTTCTATGATCAAAGGATTTTCTAATAGTTCTCGAGGTGTACTAAGTCTACTAGCAAATTCTTCAGATACAAAAGAACAGGTGGCACCCGAATCAAATAATACATAAGCATTTATATCATTGATTGGGATTATACCTGACACCACGTCCTTCGCAGCCACGGCGTCCTGGACGGTCATGTTAAAGGTTCTGGCGGTTGGGCGGTTGGATTGTGCCGGTCCACCGATCATCAGCTTGTTGCCTCCTTGCTGATTACTACCCCCGCCACTTCCCTTCTTTGGGCAGTCCTTAATTCGGTGCTCCGTCGAGCCACACGCAAAGCATCCTTGTATCTTTTTCTGTTTCAAACAGTTGGGCGAGATGTGACCTTCCTGTCCGCAGTTGTAGCAAGTGCCACGTCCCTTCCAGCACTCGCCCTGGTGATTCTTCCCACACTTCGGGCATCCTTCAGCCCTCTTCTTGAAACCTCCACGAAAATTCCCTGATTGATTATTATTGTTGTTTTTGTTGTTGTTGTTGTTCTCCCATTTTCTCTTTCCCAAGTTGCTTCCTCCGCTACTGCTTCCTCCCGTACGATTCTCTCCTCCAGTATTCTTTCCTTTCTTTTCTTTGTTATACAGACTTAAGGCCTCACTGCCGCCTTTCGCAATGATTGCCTTCTCCAGTAATGTTGCAAAGGAATCAATTTGAAGAACTGATACCTTATTGAACAGCCATGGCTTCAACCCTTGTTCAAAGCGTCTAGCCTTTCTCTCTTCATTACCAACTTGGTGCTCCTCAAATCGCGCTAGTTCGTTAAACCTAGCCGCGTATTGCGCCACCGTCATCTCACCTTGTTTTAACTCTAGGAATTTCACCTCTATCCTATTCTTCATACTCTTTGGAAAGTAATTCTCGAAGAACAGTGTCTTAAACTTATCCCAAGCTATTATCCCTTCTCCAGCTCTTTGTTGATTAGCCTCCCACCAGTAGTTCGCTTCTCCTCTCATCATGTACGTGGCAAACACCGTCTTCTGATCTTCGCCTACGCTAGCTATAGTGAAAGCTTTTTCGATCTCTTTGATCCACGTTTGTGCGACGATTGGGTCGGTAGTTCCCTCGAACTCCGGGGGTCCTACACTCTTAAAGTCTTTAAAGGTTGTTACTGGCACAGTTTGAGGGTTCGGGCGAACGGGTTCATTGTTCCTTCCCCTTAAGGCTTCTCCTAACAAGTCTACCAGTTTCTGGATCAGGTCTACTTGTTCTCTCTCATTGTTAACGGATTCTTCGGGTGCAGTCAATCTACGTCTGGGCGGCATTATCTGCATCACAGTTTTTCATTTTATTATTATTCAAGTATATCACTTAAGTATTTCTTTTAATACTAAAAGAATAAATTTATAACACGTTTCTAAAATCAACTCCATTTATATTCATATGCCATTTCATTTCATTACATGATTTTCCTAGCATACTGCTATAAATGTTATCACATATATCCCCTAATATCACAAAAGACGGGGAATGTACCAACCTACTACCATACTACCCCTCTAACAAAAGCTAACTCGGGGTTTACATCATCATCCCACATCTTACACAAAAGATCGGGATTACAACATAGTATATACAATACATAAAGACACAACTAGTACTACCACTAGACTGACTAAGGAAATCTCATCCCATCATCCCGCGCTCCACTGCGCTCTTGTACTCCAACTGTGCTATATACGCGACCAGCTCTCGGCTCAAGGTATGTAGAGTCTGTCCCTGTTCTGCCGGGTAGTGGTACACACCATCAATCACCCTTTCAAAAGCTGAACGGAACACATACCCCATCTTGTTCATCTTTCTCTTCTTGCACCTGACCTCGTCCTCAAGGTCGTCAGCTCTCTCATTGGACGCTTCCCACTTCTCCTCGAAGTGTAACCTATCCATCACCTCCAACTCTAGCTGAGTACGGAGTGCCTCTTTCTCAGTCTTCTCACTCAGTTCCCTCTGCTCAACCTCTTCTAGCTTCTCTGCCAAATCTACATTCCTAGCCACTGACCTGTGAAATAGAGTCCCCATCTGGATCCCTGCCTCCCTACGGTAGGCATTCTCCACCTCTAACTCTTGCATAGCCAGCTTCCTCTGGTGGTCCTCGTCCCTCAGCTTCTGGAACTCAGACTCTCTCTCGTGGGCCTCTGCCTCCAGCTCCTGAACTCTACAGTCTAACTCTAGGATCCGCTCCTCATACTCTCCTAGCATCTGCTCCTCTATAGTAGCCTCATCAGAGTCCTCTACTGGCTCATCCTCCATCGGCTCCTCCTCTGGATCAGTCTCTATCTCAATCTCGATCTCATCCTCATCATCAAACTCGGATGGTGCAACTGCCTGCACTGGCACAGCCTCTAGAGGTGCCTCGTATACTACATGTATATCTCTGGGCTCCTCCTCTGCTACTCTACTAGTTACACCTGTGTCTGTCATCCTACAATCACAAACACAAGGCAAACAAACAGCAACTCCATTAGAATGTTAAATAAAACATAAGTTCATTGTATAGAATGAAGTTACATTTCATAACAGACTAAGTCTCTCAAGGAAAACTCTACATGAGTTTTATCTCCTTCCTAACTTCTAAGTTCACCTAAGCTATAGTCCAAGGACACTCGTTCCTAAGGTTTATAACTACAGCTTTGATACCAACCTGTGACGCCCCCAAATTCCAGGACCGCCACTTGGTCTCTCGAATTCGGTTCACCACGTGCTCATGGTAATACATCACAATAATAATAATTAAATATCACACGATCACAGCGGAAAATCTATTCTAGAATAATTTACAATGATTTATTATAATTATTCCCCCAAGTCTCGCAACCTACAGTACTTAATAGATTACATAATAATATCAGTTAACGACTTATTACATAATCTAACTTAAGCTTAAACATAATCAAATCCAGTCTTACTACATCATCTTCATACAATATTAATATATTTAAAACATAACAGACATAAGCTAGTTGGTAGCTTTGCCCTTGCCCTTATCAACGCCCGAAGGTTCACCATGCTCTGCCTTAACTGAAATGTTTTAGGGAAAGCAAGAATGAGCACAAATTGCCCAGCAAGTAATATACAATAAGGGTGAGTAATAAGATTCTCAATTCTCGAAAGGGTATAACAAGATTTGATAGTGCAAGAATAACAAGAATATCAACAGTTCTCAATATCAGTCGCTAAGGACAGAATAATATCAATATGATTCAATAATACGTCAATTCAAGATTTTAAATAATTGAATACTGAGCAGTCACTAAGGACTATGAACTTCTACTAGAATTGACAGTAATAAACTGAAAATCCAACAAAAACAGGTACAACAGGTGATCAGCCTAAAGTACCCTTGTTATGCATAACAATCAACCATACTCAAGTGTGCACGTCGGTTCTCCGACAATTATATATTCCCTTCAAAGAAGGTTGTTCTTCTCAGTCAAATACAAGATCCCGCACCAATCAATTAGTTTGGGTTGCTTTTCAATAACATAAGTCCAGCCGAATCAAATGGCATAGACACTTTCACAATATTCAAGAACAATACTAAGTTCAACATGAATAATAACTTTAATGAAATAAGAGTTCAAGTATGCTAATTCGATTCAACCGATTAAATAGGAAACTAGTTCGCAATACACAAGATAGGATACTTGCATAGTAAAAGAGTATAAGTTAGGAAACTTTCACAATTATAGATTTCCTTGCATAAAGTAAATGCGTCGGTTAGGATACTTGCACTTTAAAAGAGTGTAAGTAAGAGAACTTGCCTTTAGCGTAGTTTATCCACGAAAAGCAAATCAACACTTTCGAATGCCTATCGTAATACAGTTACGTATATATATGATATTCATTAGTCATATAATTTAACTTCACATTTTCTCTTCGAATATACGATCAACACATAAGCTAAGTTTTACCTAGCTACACAGTTATATAGAATATAATTTCTATCCTTAACGTTCCTTCTTTAGAGTTTAAACGCATTCTCATATTATATAAGATCTCAACAATTTGCAAACATGCTTGCATATTATTAATATCACATAAGACCACAATCAATACTAAATATATTTCATTTTAGCAAGTTACGGCATCTCCTTAAGTTAACCGTCAAAATCGGGTTCAAGTAACATCAGATAATATCACGTAGCATGTATTCATATTTAAAGGATACTTTCATGCTTGTATAACTTTTCCAAATCCAATCGTACATGGTATAGGTTCTTAAGTTAATACTTAAATCCATTCAAGGACACGAACTCATATGGTCTAACATGATTGCTTTTAAACACATAAGATATTCATATAACTTGTATTAGTCATGCTCATGAGTACTCGTATTGCATATATGTAGCTAGCATTGTTATTGTCTTGAAAACATGCTTTGTTTATGCTAAACTTTAATCACGGCAACCAATCATGGTATATATATATGCATGACACATGAATGAGTCTAAGAGTACTATCACATGTGTCCTTAAATATCAGAATTTAAATCTCCACGTATCGTGTTAATGCTCATGTGCAAGGCTTGTATTTCTATTGGTGAATCTTACTAATAGAGCCTAACATGTTCATGCTTCCTTACGAGCTATATAAACACAAGTTAAGGCTTCATTCATATATTTCAAAGTTATCTAAACATGCTCATAACATCAAAATGACTATATAGCATTTACATGATCATATCCACCTTCAAACTTATATTTTTGTTAGGAATGAGCACTAGTTAGGTTCACATGTTCACATTTTATTACGGAACAAATATAGATAAGCTAACATGCACTTCATGTGTCTCTAGGTGGTACTAACGTGCTTGCAAGGTCAGTATATAAACATGCTTTATATATGTTAACGTCGTTTATGAAACTTTAAATTCGTTTCCAAACTATGTGTCGTTTGGTTAACCATGCATGCTAATATACTAAAACATGCTTACATTGCCTCATTAGGTTTATATATATGTATTAATCATGCTCCCATGCTTGTTTAAACAAAAATCAAACAATTGGCACATAACAGTTTTGTTGCAGAATGCAGAAAACTGAACACAGAGGCTGGCGCTGCGGCGCGGCACTACTGGCGCTGCGGCGCGAGTGGCGCTGCGTGCGGCGCTGCGGCGCGTGTGGCGCTGCGGCGCTGCGGCGTCGAGGCAGTTTTCTGCAGTTCAGACTGCAGCGAAATCCGACCAAAAACCTCCCATTTCATCGATTTCAACATACCCAAATGCTATTTAACTTACTAATACATACATATATGCTTATATAACAGTCAATAGCAATTATCAATTCCCAATTTCATGAACTCTAACTAATTTACGAATTTCATGTATTTACAGAAATTGAAGAGGAACAATGGAAATGAAAGACTATTCAGTGGTTCCATCATGTGTGTATGTTCATATAACAACAATATAAGGGTTCTACAAACCAATCATGAACCAATTTGGCATAATCAAGAATTTCAACAAAACTCAGAGAACAACAATGGAGTTCTTTTGACAGAAAATGAAAATGAAGACACGAAGAGGATTTATACCTCTGTTATGGAGTAAGCTTGCTGATGCTACTATAGAAATTCCTTCTGAACTAAATAGACAATCACAGTATACTCTCTTCTCTTAGAAATATTTCAGCAATGAAATGAAGGTGCAGGGAGTTCCGTTATATAGAAGAATGAATACAAAGTCCAAGCTTCTAACTCCCAAATCAAACTAACGGATTGACAAATTGCATGAAGGTTATAGAATGGTAGGTATTTAGTTGTTAGAATCCATCATTAAAACCACTCCCTTGCTCATCATTGCTACAAGGCTATGGAAATTTACTGAGTTTAAGGAGAAGCAATAGGCTTAGGCCATAATGGTTGTGCACGTGAATGAGGGAAAGGAGAGTGACTATTATATTGGGACAAGCCAAGCAAATCTCAGCATTCTTACAAATGGACTATATGCTACACTTATGTTATATATTATATGTACTCTTAGGTTATAATTACAATGTTCTCCCCATAATGTAATAAATGCAATTTGAATACATATAATCTATGTACATTTTATCTTACCGATATAATACAATCGGATACTACCACATTACATTATATCATATATTATTAAATTGTATTACTCAACAATTATTTATAATAGATCCATGATACATTATTTTAATGTATATCCACACATCATTTGCCACCTACACATATCATAACATATAGTTACTATACATTTAATTCGCATGCTTGCACATATAATTTCTCATCTTATAAATTGAATATTAATTAATAATATACACATATCCTACATCAATCAATATAATTGTTAACCTCCATAACAATTTAATTAACCTTTATATGATTAACTATCACTTTGATATAAATCTTATTATATTTATAAATACGTTGCTCATTATTATTATGTTTCTTGCAATAATAATAATCACATATTATTAATCAATCCTCATTAGTATTTTATAACAGTTAATTAATATTCTTCGATTAACAATTAATATAGATTAATTGTTCGCTTAAATTAATATAATCATTCTTATATTACGTCACTGTGCCACACAAGGCAATCAACGAGTTTATCACAAACTCCACCAATTTCTCAATTATTATAATTATTCAATTATATATAATTGAATTAATTCATCTCATAACACAAAATCATGTATATTCAAATAAATTCTCATTTCCATTAATATATTTATTTAATAATATATGGAAATTCTCGGGTATTACATCCTCCCCCCCTTATAAAAATTCCGTCCCGGAATTGCTACAAGGTTACACAAATAGATGGGGATAGTCCCTCATCATCCTATCTTCTAACTCCCACGTTGCCTCCTCGACATCGTGGTTACGCCAAAGTATTTTTACAGATGAAATAACTTTATTTCTCAAAGTTTGTTCTTTCCTATCTAATATTTGGACAGGAATTTCTTCATACGCCAAGTTCTTCTCCACTTGAATGGGCTCGTAAGAAATCACGTGCTTGTAGTCGGCCTTATACGGTCGCAACACGGAAATGTGAAACACGTTGTGGATGTGCTCCAGTTCGGGTGGTAACGCAACTTTGTATGCCACTTCGCCCACTCGCTTCAGTATCTCAAATGGTCCTATAAATCTTGGACTCAATTTTCCTTTCTTGCCGAAACGGATTTTTCCCTTCCATGGAGATACCTTCAAGAATACGAAACTGCCGACTTTGAAGTCTCGGTCCTGCCGATGCAAATCTGCGTATTTCTTCTGGCGATCTTGAGCTGCTACAAGTCTGGCTCTTATCACTGTCACCACGTCTGCGGTTTGTTGAACTAACTCTGGTCCGAGTATTCGTCGTTCTCCGACTTCGTCCCAACATAACGGCGTTCTGCACTTTCTCCCGTAAAGAGCTTCGTACGGTGGCATGCCAATACTCGCATGGTAGCTATTATTATATGCGAATTCTACTAAGGGTAGGTGGTCGTCCCAATTTCCCTTAAAATCCATTACGCAAGTCCTAAGCATGTCTTCTAGCGTTTGTATTGTTCGCTCACTTTGTCCGTCTGTTTGAGGATGATAAGCTGTACTCAACCTCAACTGCGTTCCCATTCTTTCCTGCAAACTCTTCCAAAAATTGGACGTGAAGCGCGGATCTCGATCAGAGACAATTGACACCGGCACTCCATGTCGTGAAATAATTTCTTTTACATATAGGCTTGCTAATTGGTTCAAACTGTAGCGGATCTTGATTGGTAGAAAGTGTGCGGTCTTCGTTAGTCGATCCACGATAACCCAAATAGCATCATAACCTTTCTGTGTAACTGGAAGTCCTACCACGAAGTCCATGGTAATATGCTCCCATTTCCACTCTGGTATTTCTAACGGTTGTAGTAAACCACTTGGCCGCTGATGCTCTGCTTTAACGCGTTGGCAAGTCAAGCATTTACTGACGCACTCTGCGACTTCCCGTTTCAAATTAGGCCACCAAAAATGTTGCCTTAGATCTCGGTACATCTTTGTGCCTCCCGGATGAACGGAATACGTCGTATTGTGTGCCTCGTGCAAAATCTCTTCCCTCAACTCGGTTACCGCTGGTACCCACACTCTCCCTTCAAATCTCAAAATACCGTCTTTATCCATTCGAAATTTTTCTTCCTCACTTTCTGTGATCCTCTTTCGGATTTTCTCACACTCTTCATCCTTTTCCTGAGCTTCCTTTACTCTATTCAACAACGTCGGACAAGCTTCCATTACAATTAACTTCTCACCAGACTTTTCTGGTCCTTTTACTTCTATCTCCAATTTCTCCATCTCTCTTATCAACTCTTCCTGAGTTGTTAAATTAAACAACTTCTCCCTTCCTTTCCTGCTCAGAGCGTCGGCAACCACATTTGCCTTTCCCGGGTGATAAAGAATATCGCAGTCATAGTCTTTGGTTAATTCTAACCACCTTCTCTGCCGCATGTTTAACTCCTTCTGTGTGAAGATATATTTCAGACTTTTGTGGTCCGTGTATATCTCACATTTTTCTCCGTATAGATAATGTCTCCATATCTTTAACGCAAAAACTACTGCTGCTAACTCTAAGTCGTGAGTAGGGTATCGTTTTTCGTAATCCTTTAATTGTCGTGATGCATATGCAATGACCTTGTCGTGCTGCATAAGCACACAGCCAAGCCCCTTGTGCGATGCATCACTATACACCACAAAATTTCCCGCATCATCTGGTAATGATAACACAGGTGTTTCGCTCAATCTCCTTTTCAGTTCTTGAAAACTTTCTTCGCATTTGTCGGTCCATACAAATTTCACCGTCTTTCTAGTCAAATTGGTTAACGGGGTTGCTATCTTAGAAAAATCTTGGATGAATCTTCGATAGTACCCAGCTAACCCTAGAAAGCTTCTCACCTCCGTCGGTGTTCTCGGTTGTTCCCAATTACTTACTGCTTCAACCTTCGCCGGGTCTACAGAGATCCCATTCTTATCCACCACGTGGCCTAAGAATTGAACCTTCTCCATCCAAAATTCGCACTTAGAAAATTTTGCATACATCTTCTCCTTCCTTAGTGCCTCCAAAATAATCTTTAGATGTTCGGCGTGTTCTTCCTCTGTCCTTGAGTAGATCAAAATGTCGTCGATAAAAACCACTACAAATTTATCCAAGTATGGCTTGAAAACTCGGTTCATCAAGTCCATAAATGCTGCCGGAGCATTAGTCAATCCGAATGACATTACCAAAAACTCGTAGTGTCCATAACGGGTTCGAAACGCAGTCTTTGGTATGTCCTCATCCCGTACCTTCAGTTGATGATATCCTGTTCGTAGGTCGATCTTTGAGAAACACTTTGCTCCCTTCAGTTTATCAAATAAGTCGTCTATCCTCGGTAGCGGATACCGGTTCTTGATCGTTACTCTATTCAATTCTCGATAATCGATACAGAGCCTCATTGATCCGTCCTTCTTCTTAACGAATAGTACTGGTGCTCCCCAAGGAGAAACACTCGGTCGAATGTAACCCTTATCCAACAACTCTTGCAATTGTATCATCAATTCCTTCATTTTTACTGGCGCCATACGATATGGAGCTTTCGAAATCGGTGCCGTTCCCGGTGCTAAGTCTATTACGAATTCGATTTCTCTGTCTGGCGGAAGACCAGGCAGATCGTCTGGAAATACATCTTGAAATTCGTTCACTACGGATATATCCTTAATTTCTACTCCCTTTTTTCGAGTATCAACGATGTAAGCTAAATGACCTACACATCCTTTCCTTAACAATTTCTTGGCCTGCATCATCGTAACGCAACACGATTGTTTAAGCGATGAGCTACCATAAAACACTACCTTAGACTTACTCGGAGTCTGAAGGTTCACACATTTGTTCTGACAGTCAATTATCGCCGCATGGTTATACAACCAATCCATTCCTAGTATCACATCAAATTCTCCCAATCTAATAGGAATCAAGTCTACGCTCAGTTCATGTTTACTAATATTTGCGCGACAATTTTGATAAACGTATTCTACAGGGATCACTTCCTTATTAGCAACTTCTATGATCAAAGGATTTTCTAATAGTTCTCGAGGTGTACTAAGTCTACTAGCAAATTCTTCAGATACAAAAGAACAGGTGGCACCCGAATCAAATAATACATAAGCATTTATATCATTGATTGGGATTATACCTGACACCACGTCCTTCGCAGCCACGGCGTCCTGGACGGTCATGTTAAAGGTTCTGGCGGTTGGGCGGTTGGATTGTGCCGGTACACCGATCATCAGCTTGTTGCCTCCTTGCTGATTACTACCCCCGCCACTTCCCTTCTTTGGGCAGTCCTTAATTCGGTGCTCCGTCGAGCCACACGCAAAGCATCCTTGTATCTTTTTCTGTTTCAAATAGTTGGGCGAGATGTGACCTTCCTGTCCGCAGTTGTAGCAAGTGCCACGTCCCTTCCAGCACTCGCCCTGGTGATTCTTCCCACACTTCGGGCATCCTTCAGCCCTCTTCTTGAAACCTCCACGAAAATTCCCTGATTGATTATTATTGTTTTTTTTGTTGTTGTTGTTATTCTCCCACTTTCTCTTTCCCAAGTTGCTTCCTCCGCTACTGCTTCCTCCCGTACGATTCTCTCCTCCAGTATTCTTTCCTTTCTTTTCTTTGTTATACAGACTTAAGGCCTCACTGCCGCCTTTCGCAATGATTGCCTTCTCCAGTAATGTTGCAAAGGAATCAATTTGAAGAACTGATACCTTATTGAACAGCCATGGCTTCAACCCTTGTTCAAAGCGTCTAGCCTTTCTCTCTTCATCACCAACTTGGTGCTCCTCAAATCGCGCTAGTTCGTTAAACCTAGCCGCGTATTGCGCCACCGTCATCTCACCTTGTTTTAACTCTAGGAATTTCACCTCCATCCTATTCTTCATACTCTCTGGAAAGTAATTCTCGAAGAACAGTGTCTTAAACTTATCCCAAGCTATTATCCCTTCTCCAGCTCTTTGTTGATTAGCCTCCCACCAGTAGTTCGCTTCTCCTCTCATCATGTACGTGGCAAACACCGTCTTCTGATCTTCGCCTACGCTAGCTATAGTGAAAGCTTTTTCGATCTCTTTGATCCACGTTTGTGCGACGATTGGGTCGGTAGTTCCCTCGAACTCCGGGGGTCCTACACTCTTAAAGTCTTTAAAGGTTGTTACTGGCACAGTTTGAGGGTTCGGGCGAACGGGTTCATTGTTCCTTCCCCTTAAGGCTTCTCCTAACAAGTCTACCAGTTTCTGGATCGGGTCTACTTGTTCTCTCTCATTGTTAACGGATTCTTCGGGTGCAGTCAATCTACGTCTGGGCGGCATTATCTGCATCACAATTTTTCATTTTATTATTATTCAAGTATATCACTTAAGTATTTCTTTTAATACTAAAAGAATAAATTTATAACACGTTTCTAAAATCAACTCCATTTATATTCATATGCCATTTCATTTCATTACATGATTTTCCTAGCATACTGCTATAAATGTTATCACATATATCCCCTAATATCACAAAAGACGGGGAATGTACCAACCTACTACCATACTACCCCTCTAACAAAAGCTAACTCGGGGTTTACATCATCATCCCACATCTTACACAAAAGATCGGGATTACAACATAGTATATACAATACATAAAGACACAACTAGTACTACCACTAGACTGACTAAGGAAATCTCATCCCATCATCCCGCGCTCCACTGCGCTCTTGTACTCCAACTGTGCTATATACGTGACCAGCTCTCGGCTCAAGGTATGTAGAGTCTGTCCCTGTTCTGCCGGGTAGTGGTACACACCATCAATCACCCTTTCAAAAGCTGAACGGAACACATACCCCATCTTGTTCATCTTTCTCTTCTTGCACCTGACCTCGTCCTCAAGGTCGTCAGCTCTCTCATTGGACGCTTCCCACTTCTCCTCGAAGTGTAACCTATCCATCACCTCCAACTCTAGCTGAGTACGGAGTGCCTCTTTCTCAGTCTTCTCACTCAGTTCCCTCTGCTCAACCTCTTCTAGCTTCTCTGCCAAATCTACATTCCTAGCCACTGACCTGTGAAATAGAGTCCCCATCTGGATCCCTGCCTCCCTACGGTAGGCATTCTCCACCTCTAACTCTTTCATAGCCAGCTTCCTCTGGTGGTCCTCGTCCCTCAGCTTCTGGAACTCAGACTCTCTCTCGTGGGCCTCTGCCTCCAGCTCCTGAACTCTACAGTCTAACTCTAGGATCCGCTCCTCATACTCTCCTAGCATCTGCTCCTCTATAGTAGCCTCATCAGAGTCCTCTACTGGCTCATCCTCCATCGGCTCCTCCTCTGGATCAGTCTCTATCTCAATCTCGATCTCATCCTCATCATCAAACTCGGATGGTGCAACTGCCTGCACTGGCACAGCCTCTAGAGGTGCCTCGTATACTACATGTATATCTCTGGGCTCCTCCTCTGCTACTCTACTAGTTACACCTGTGTCTGTCATCCTACAATCACAAACACAAGGCAAACAAACAGCAACTCCATTAGAATGTTAAATAAAACATAAGTTCATTGTATAGAATGAAGTTACATTTCATAACAGACTAAGTCTCTCAAGGAAAACTCTACATGAGTTTTATCTCCTTCCTAACTTCTAAGTTCACCTAAGCTATAGTCCAAGGACACTCGTTCCTAAGGTTTATAACTACAGCTTTGATACCAACCTGTGACGCCCCCAAATTCCAGGACCGCCACTTGGTCTCTCGAATTCGGTTCACCACGTGCTCATGGTAATACATCACAATAATAATAATTAAATATCACACGATCACAGCGGAAAATCTATTCTAGAATAATTTACAATGATTTATTATAATTATTCCCCCAAGTCTCGCAACCTACAGTACTTAATAGATTACATAATAATATCAGTTAACGACTTATTACATAATCTAACTTAAGCTTAAACATAATCAAATCCAGTCTTACTACATCATCTTCATACAATATTAATATATTTAAAACATAACAGACATAAGCTAGTTGGTAGCTTTGCCCTTGCCCTTATCAACGCCCGAAGGTTCACCATGCTCTGCCTTAACTGAAATGTTTTAGGGAAAGCAAGAATGAGCACAAATTGCCCAGCAAGTAATATACAATAAGGGTGAGTAATAAGATTCTCAATTCTCGAAAGGGTATAACAAGATTTGATAGTGCAAGAATAACAAGAATATCAACAGTTCTCAATATCAGTCGCTAAGGACAGAATAATATCAATATGATTCAATAATACGTCAATTCAAGATTTTAAATAATTGAATACTGAGCAGTCACTAAGGACTATGAACTTCTACTAGAATTGACAGTAATAAACTGAAAATCCAACAAAAACAGGTACAACAGGTGATCAGCCTAAAGTACCCTTGTTATGCATAACAATCAACCATACTCAAGTGTGCACGTCGGTTCTCCGACAATTATATATTCCCTTCAAAGAAGGTTGTTCTTCTCAGTCAAATACAAGATCCCGTACCAATCAATTAGTTTGGGTTGCTTTTCAATAACATAAGTCCAGCCGAATCAAATGGCATAGACACTTTCACAATATTCAAGAACAATACTAAGTTCAACATGAATAATAGCTTTAATGAAATAAGAGTTCAAGTATGCTAATTCGATTCAACCGATTAAATAGGAAACTAGTTCGCAATACACAAGATAGGATACTTGCATAGTAAAAGAGTATAAGTTAGGAAACTTTCACAATTATAGATTTCCTTGCATAAAGTAAATGCGTCGGTTAGGATACTTGCACTTTAAAAGAGTGTAAGTAAGAGAACTTGCCTTTAGCAGTAGTTTATCCACGAAAAGCAAATCAACACTTTCGAATGCCTATCGTAATACAGTTACGTATATATATGATATTCATTAGTCATATAATTTAACTTCACATTTTCTCTTCGAATATACGATCAACACATAAGCTAAGTTTTACCTAGCTACACAGTTATATAGAATATAATTTCTATCCTTAACGTTCCTTCTTTAGAGTTTAAACGCATTCTCATATTATATAAGATCTCAACAATTTGCAAACATGCTTGCATATTATTAATATCACATAAGACCACAATCAATACTAAATATATTTCATTTTAGCAAGTTACGGCATCTCCTTAAGTTAACCGTCAAAATCGGGTTCAAGTAACATCATATAATATCACGTAGCATGTATTCATATTTAAAGGATACTTTCATGCTTGTATAACTTTTCCAAATCCAATCGTACATGGTATAGGTTCTTAAGTTAATACTTAAAGCCATTCAAGGACACGAACTCATATGGTCTAACATGATTGCTTTTAAACACATAAGATATTCATATAACTTGTATTAGTCATGCTCATGAGTACTCGTATTGCATATATGTAGCTAGCATTGTTATTGTCTTGAAAACATGCTTTGTTTATGCTAAACTTTAATCACGGCAACCAATCATGGTATATATATATGCATGACACATGAATGAGTCTAAGAGTACTATCACATGTGTCCTTAAATATCAGAATTTAAATCTCCACGTATCGTGTTAATGCTCATGTGCAAGGCTTGTATTTCTATTGGTGAATCTTACTAATAGAGCCTAACATGTTCATGCTTCCTTACGAGCTATATAAACACAAGTTAAGGCTTCATTCATATATTTCAAAGTTATCTAAACATGCTCATAACATCAAAATGACTATATAGCATTTACATGATCATATCCACCTTCAAACTTATATTTTTGTTAGGAATGAGCACTAGTTAGGTTCACATGTTCACATTTTATTACGGAACAAATATAGATAAGCTAACATGCACTTCATGTGTCTCTAGGTGGTACTAACGTGCTTGCAAGGTCAGTATATAAACATGCTTTATATATGTTAACGTCGTTTATGAAACTTTAAATTCGTTTCCAAACTATGTGTCGTTTGGTTAACCATGCATGCTAATATACTAAAACATGCTTACATTGCCTCATTAGGTTTATATATATGTATTAATCATGCTCCCATGCTTGTTTAAACAAAAATCAAACAATTGGCACATAACAGTTTTGTTGCAGAATGCAGAAAACTGAACACAGAGGCTGGCGCTGCGGCGCGGCACTACTAGGCGCTGCGGCGCGAGTGGCGCTGCGTGCGGCGCTGCGGCGCGGGCTGCGGCACGTGTGGCGCTGCGGCGCGGGCTGCGGCGTCGAGGCAGTTTTCTGCAGTTCAGACTGCAGCGAAATTCCGACCAAAAACCTCCCATTTCATCGATTTCAACATACCCAAATGCTATTTAACTTACTAATACATACATATATGCTTATATAACAGTCAATAGCAATTATCAATTCCCAATTTCATGAACTCTAACTAATTTACGAATTTCATGTATTTACAGAAATTGAAGAGGAACAATGGAAATGAAAGACTATTCAGTGGTTCCATCATGTGTGTATGTTCATATAACAACAATATAAGGGTTCTACAAACCAATCATGAACCAATTTGGCATAATCAAGAATTTCAACAAAACTCAAAGAACAACAATGGAGTTCTTTTGACAGAAAATGAAAATGAAGACACGAAGAGGATTTATACCTCTGTTATGGAGTAAGCTTGCTGATGCTACTATAGAAATTCCTTCTGAACTAAATAGACAATCACAGTATACTCTCTTCTCTTAGAAATATTTCAGCAATGAAATGAAGGTGCAGGGAGTTCCGTTATATAGAAGAATGAATACAAAGTCCAAGCTTCTAACTCCCAAATCAAACTAACGGATTGACAAATTGCATGAAGGTTATAGAATGGTAGGTATTTAGTTGTTAGAATCCATCATTAAAACCACTCCCTTGCTCATCATTGCTACAAGGCTATGGAAATTTACTGAGTTTAAGGAGAAGCAATAGGCTTAGGCCATAATGGTTGTGCATGTGAATGAGGGAAAGGAGAGTGACTATTATATTGGGACAAGCCAAGCAAATCTCAGCATTCTTACAAATGGACTATATGCTACACTTATGTTATATATTATATGTACTCTTAGGTTATAATTACAATGTTCTCCCCATAATGTAATAAATGCAATTTGAATACATATAATCTATGTACATTTTATCTTACCGATATAATACAATCGGATACTACCACATTACATTATATCATATATTATTAAATTGTATTACTCAACAATTATTTATAATAGATCCATGATACATTATTTTAATGTATATCCACACATCATTTGCCACCTACACATATCATAACATATAGTTACTATACATTTAATTCGCATGCTTGCACATATAATTTCTCATCTTATAAATTGAATATTAATTAATAATATACACATATCCTACATCAATCAATATAATTGTTAACCTCCATAACAATTTAATTAACCTTTATATGATTAACTATCACTTTGATATAAATCTTATTATATTTATAAATACGTTGCTCATTATTATTATGTTTCTTGCAATAATAATAATCACATATTATTAATCAATCCTCATTAGTATTTTATAACAGTTAATTAATATTCTTCGATTAACAATTAATATAGATTAATTGTTCGCTTAAATTAATATAATCATTCTTATATTACGTCACTGTGCCACACAAGGCAATCAACGAGTTTATCACAAACTCCACCAATTTCTCAATTATTATAATTATTCAATTATATATAATTGAATTAATTCATCTCATAACACAAAATCATGTATATTCAAATAAATTCTCATTTCCATTAATATATTTATTTAATAATATATGGAAATTCTCGGGTATTACATCCTCCCCCCCTTATAAAAATTCCGTCCCGGAATTGCTACAAGGTTACACAAATAGATGGGGATAGTCCCTCATCATCCTATCTTCTAACTCCCACGTTGCCTCCTCGACATCGTGGTTACGCCAAAGTATTTTTACAGATGAAATAACTTTATTTCTCAAAGTTTGTTCTTTCCTATCTAATATTTGGACAGGAATTTCTTCATACGCCAAGTTCTTCTCCACTTGAATGGGCTCGTAAGAAATCACGTGCTTGTAGTCGGCCTTATACGGTCGCAACACGGAAATGTGAAACACGTTGTGGATGTGCTCCAGTTCGGGTGGTAACGCAACTTTGTATGCCACTTCGCCCACTCGCTTCAGTATCTCAAATGGTCCTATAAATCTTGGACTCAATTTTCCTTTCTTGCCGAAACGGATTTTTCCCTTCCATGGAGATACCTTCAAGAATACGAAACTGCCGACTTTGAAGTCTCGGTCCTGCCGATGCAAATCTGCGTATTTCTTCTGGCGATCTTGAGCTGCTACAAGTCTGGCTCTTATCACTGTCACCACGTCTGCGGTTTGTTGAACTAACTCTGGTCCGAGTATTCGTCGTTCTCCGACTTCGTCCCAACATAACGGCGTTCTGCACTTTCTCCCGTAAAGAGCTTCGTACGGTGGCATGCCAATACTCGCATGGTAGCTATTATTATATGCGAATTCTACTAAGGGTAGGTGGTCGTCCCAATTTCCCTTAAAATCCATTACGCAAGTCCTAAGCATGTCTTCTAGCGTTTGTATTGTTCGCTCACTTTGTCCGTCTGTTTGAGGATGATAAGCTGTACTCAACCTCAACTGCGTTCCCATTCTTTCCTGCAAACTCTTCCAAAAATTGGACGTGAAGCGCGGATCTCGATCAGAGACAATTGACACCGGCACTCCATGTCGTGAAATAATTTCTTTTACATATAGGCTTGCTAATTGGTTCAAACTGTAGCGGATCTTGATTGGTAGAAAGTGTGCGGTCTTCGTTAGTCGATCCACGATAACCCAAATAGCATCATAACCTTTCTGTGTAACTGGAAGTCCTACCACGAAGTCCATGGTAATATGCTCCCATTTCCACTCTGGTATTTCTAACGGTTGTAGTAAACCACTTGGCCGCTGATGCTCTGCTTTAACGCGTTGGCAAGTCAAGCATTTACTGACGCACTCTGCGACTTCCCGTTTCAAATTAGGCCACCAAAAATGTTGCCTTAGATCTCGGTACATCTTTGTGCCTCCCGGATGAACGGAATACGTCGTATTGTGTGCCTCGTGCAAAATCTCTTCCCTCAACTCGGTTACCGCTGGTACCCACACTCTCCCTTCAAATCTCAAAATACCGTCTTTATCCATTCGAAATTTTTCTTCCTCACTTTCTGTGATCCTCTTTCGGATTTTCTCACACTCTTCATCCTTTTCCTGAGCTTCCTTTACTCTATTCAACAACGTCGGACAAGCTTCCATTACAATTAACTTCTCACCAGACTTTTCTGGTCCTTTTACTTCTATCTCCAATTTCTCCATCTCTCTTATCAACTCTTCCTGAGTTGTTAAATTAAACAACTTCTCCCTTCCTTTCCTGCTCAGAGCGTCGGCAACCACATTTGCCTTTCCCGGGTGATAAAGAATATCGCAGTCATAGTCTTTGGTTAATTCTAACCACCTTCTCTGCCGCATGTTTAACTCCTTCTGTGTGAAGATATATTTCAGACTTTTGTGGTCCGTGTATATCTCACATTTTTCTCCGTATAGATAATGTCTCCATATCTTTAACGCAAAAACTACTGCTGCTAACTCTAAGTCGTGAGTAGGGTATCGTTTTTCGTAATCCTTTAATTGTCGTGATGCATATGCAATGACCTTGTCGTGCTGCATAAGCACACAGCCAAGCCCCTTGTGCGATGCATCACTATACACCACAAAATTTCCCGCATCATCTGGTAATGATAACACAGGTGTTTCGCTCAATCTCCTTTTCAGTTCTTGAAAACTTTCTTCGCATTTGTCGGTCCATACAAATTTCACCGTCTTTCTAGTCAAATTGGTTAACGGGGTTGCTATCTTAGAAAAATCTTGGATGAATCTTCGATAGTACCCAGCTAACCCTAGAAAGCTTCTCACCTCCGTCGGTGTTCTCGGTTGTTCCCAATTACTTACTGCTTCAACCTTCGCCGGGTCTACAGAGATCCCATTCTTATCCACCACGTGGCCTAAGAATTGAACCTTCTCCATCCAAAATTCGCACTTAGAAAATTTTGCATACATCTTCTCCTTCCTTAGTGCCTCCAAAATAATCTTTAGATGTTCGGCGTGTTCTTCCTCTGTCCTTGAGTAGATCAAAATGTCGTCGATAAAAACCACTACAAATTTATCCAAGTATGGCTTGAAAACTCGGTTCATCAAGTCCATAAATGCTGCCGGAGCATTAGTCAATCCGAATGACATTACCAAAAACTCGTAGTGTCCATAACGGGTTCGAAACGCAGTCTTTGGTATGTCCTCATCCCGTACCTTCAGTTGATGATATCCTGTTCGTAGGTCGATCTTTGAGAAACACTTTGCTCCCTTCAGTTTATCAAATAAGTCGTCTATCCTCGGTAGCGGATACCGGTTCTTGATCGTTACTCTATTCAATTCTCGATAATCGATACAGAGCCTCATTGATCCGTCCTTCTTCTTAACGAATAGTACTGGTGCTCCCCAAGGAGAAACACTCGGTCGAATGTAACCCTTATCCAACAACTCTTGCAATTGTATCATCAATTCCTTCATTTTACTGGCGCATACGATATGGAGCTTTCGAAATCGGTGCCGTTCCCGGTGCTAAGTCTATTACGAATTCGATTTCTCTGTCTGGCGGAAGACCAGGCAGATCGTCTGGAAATACATCTTGAAATTCGTTCACTACGGATATATCCTTAATTTCTACTCCCTTTTTTCGAGTATCAACGATGTAAGCTAAATGACCTACACATCCTTTCCTTAACAATTTCTTGGCCTGCATCATCGTAACGCAACACGATTGTTTAAGCGATGAGCTACCATAAAACACTACCTTAGACTTACTCGGAGTCTGAAGGTTCACACATTTGTTCTGACAGTCAATTATCGCCGCATGGTTATACAACCAATCCATTCCTAGTATCACATAAAATTCTCCCAATCTAATAGGAATCAAGTCTACGCTCAGTTCATGTTTACTAATATTTGCGCGACAATTTTGATAAACGTATTCTACAGGGATCACTTCCTTATTAGCAACTTCTATGATCAAAGGATTTTCTAATAGTTCTCGAGGTGTACTAAGTCTACTAGCAAATTCTTCAGATACAAAAGAACAGGTGGCACCCGAATCAAATAATACATAAGCATTTATATCATTGATTGGGATTATACCTGACACCACGTCCTTCGCAGCCACGGCGTCCTGGACGGTCATGTTAAAGGTTCTGGCGGTTGGGCGGTTGGATTGTGCCGGTCCACCGATCATCAGCTTGTTGCCTCCTTGCTGATTACTACCCCCGCCACTTCCCTTCTTTGGGCAGTCCTTAATTCGGTGCTCCGTCGAGCCACACGCAAAGCATCCTTGTATATTTTTCTGTTTCAAACAGTTGGGCGAGATGTGACCTTCCTGTCCGCAGTTGTAGCAAGTGCCACGTCCCTTCCAGCACTCGTCCTGGTGATTCTTCCCACACTTCGGGCATCCTTCAGCCCTCTTCTTGAAACCTCCACGAAAATTCCCTGATTGATTATTATTGTTTTTTTTGTTGTTGTTGTTGTTCTCCCACTTTCTCTTTCCCAAGTTGCTTCCTCCGCTACTGCTTCCTCCCGTACGATTCTCTCCTCCAGTATTCTTTCCTTTCTTTTCTTTGTTATACAGACTTAAGGCCTCACTGCCGCCTTTCGCAATGATTGCCTTCTCCAGTAATGTTGCAAAGGAATCAATTTGAAGAACTGATACCTTATTGAACAGCCATGGCTTCAACCCTTGTTCAAAGCGTCTAGCCTTTCTCTCTTCATCATCAACTTGGTGCTCCTCAAATCGCGCTAGTTCGTTAAACCTAGCCGCGTATTGCGCCACCGTCATCTCACCTTGTTTTAACTCTAGGAATTTCACCTCCATCCTATTCTTCATACTCTCTGGAAAGTAATTCTCGAAGAACAGTGTCTTAAACTTATCCCAAGCTATTATCCCTTCTCCAGCTCTTTGTTGATTAGCCTCCCACCAGTAGTTCGCTTCTCCTCTCATCATGTACGTGGCAAACACCGTCTTCTGATCTTCGCCTACGCTAGCTATAGTGAAAGCTTTTTCGATCTCTTTGATCCACGTTTGTGCGACGATTGGGTCGGTAGTTCCCTCGAACTCCGGGGGTCCTACACTCTTAAAGTCTTTAAAGGTTGTTACTGGCACAGTTTGAGGGTTCGGGCGAACGGGTTCATTGTTCCTTCCCCTTAAGGCTTCTCCTAACAAGTCTACCAGTTTCTGGATCGGGTCTACTTGTTCTCTCTCATTGTTAACGGATTCTTCGGGTGCAGTCAATCTACGTCTGGGCGGCATTATCTGCATCACAATTTTTCATTTTATTATTATTCAAGTATATCACTTAAGTATTTCTTTTAATACTAAAAGAATAAATTTATAACACGTTTCTAAAATCAACTCCATTTATATTCATATGCCATTTCATTTCATTACATGATTTTCCTAGCATACTGCTATAAATGTTATCACATATATCCCCTAATATCACAAAAGACGGGGAATGTACCAACCTACTACCATACTACCCCTCTAACAAAAGCTAACTCGGGGTTTACATCATCATCCCACATCTTACACAAAAGATCGGGATTACAACATAGTATATACAATACATAAAGACACAACTAGTACTACCACTAGACTGACTAAGGAAATCTCATCCCATCATCCCGCGCTCCACTGCGCTCTTGTACTCCAACTGTGCTATATACGCGACCAGCTCTCGGCTCAAGGTATGTAGAGTCTGTCCCTGTTCTGCCGGGTAGTGGTACACACCATCAATCACCCTTTCAAAAGCTGAACGGAACACATACCCCATCTTGTTCATCTTTCTCTTCTTGCACCTGACCTCGTCCTCAATGTCGTCAGCTCTCTCATTGGACGCTTCCCACTTCTCCTCGAAGTGTAACCTATCCATCACCTCCAACTCTAGCTGAGTACGGAGTGCCTCTTTCTCAGTCTTCTCACTCAGTTCCCTCTGCTCAACCTCTTCTAGCTTCTCTGCCAAATCTACATTCCTAGCCACTGACCTGTGAAATAGAGTCCCCATCTGGATCCCTGCCTCCCTACGGTAGGCATTCTCCACCTCTAACTCTTGCATAGCCAGCTTCCTCTGGTGGTCCTCGTCCCTCAGCTTCTGGAACTCAGACTCTCTCTCGTGGGCCTCTGCCTCCAGCTCCTGAACTCTACAGTCTAACTCTAGGATCCGCTCCTCATACTCTCCTAGCATCTGCTCCTCTATAGTAGCCTCATCAGAGTCCTCTACTGGCTCATCCTCCATCGGCTCCTCCTCTGGATCAGTCTCTATCTCAATCTCGATCTCATCCTCATCATCAAACTCGGATGGTGCAACTGCCTGCACTGGCACAGCCTCTAGAGGTGCCTCGTATACTACATGTATATCTCTGGGCTCCTCCTCTGCTACTCTACTAGTTACACCTGTGTCTGTCATCCTACAATCACAAACACAAGGCAAACAAACAGCAACTCCATTAGAATGTTAAATAAAACATAAGTTCATTGTATAGAATGAAGTTACATTTCATAACAGACTAAGTCTCTCAAGGAAAACTCTACATGAGTTTTATCTCCTTCCTAACTTCTAAGTTCACCTAAGCTATAGTCCAAGGACACTCGTTCCTAAGGTTTATAACTACAGCTTTGATACCAACCTGTGACGCCCCCAAATTCTAGGACCGCCACTTGGTCTCTCGAATTCGGTTCACCACGTGCTCATGGTAATACATCACAATAATAATAATTAAATATCACACGATCACAGCGGAAAATCTATTCTAGAATAATTTACAATGATTTATTATAATTATTCCCCCAAGTCTCGCAACCTACAGTACTTAATAGATTACATAATAATATCAGTTAACGACTTATTACATAATCTAACTTAAGCTTAAACATAATCAAATCCAGTCTTACTACATCATCTTCATACAATATTAATATATTTAAAACATAACAGACATAAGCTAGTTGGTAGCTTTGCCCTTGCCCTTATCAACGCCCGAAGGTTCACCATGCTCTGCCTTAACTGAAATGTTTTAGGGAAAGCAAGAATGAGCACAAATTGCCCAGCAAGTAATATACAATAAGGGTGAGTAATAAGATTCTCAATTCTCGAAAGGGTATAACAAGATTTGATAGTGCAAGAATAACAAGAATATCAACAGTTCTCAATATCAGTCGCTAAGGACAGAATAATATCAATATGATTCAATAATACGTCAATTCAAGATTTTAAATAATTGAATACTGAGCAGTCACTAAGGACTATGAACTTCTACTAGAATTGACAGTAATAAACTGAAAATCCAACAAAAACAGATACAACAGGTGATCAGCCTAAAGTACCCTTGTTATGCATAACAATCAACCATACTCAAGTGTGCACGTCGGTTCTCCGACAATTATATATTCCCTTCAAAGAAGGTTGTTCTTCTCAGTCAAATACAAGATCCCGCACCAATCAATTAGTTTGGGTTGCTTTTCAATAACATAAGTCCAGCCGAATCAAATGGCATAGACACTTTCACAATATTCAAGAACAATACTAAGTTCAACATGAATAATAGCTTTAATGAAATAAGAGTTCAAGTATGCTAATTCGATTCAACCGATTAAATAGGAAACTAGTTCGCAATACACAAGATAGGATACTTGCATAGTAAAAGAGTATAAGTTAGGAAACTTTCACAATTATAGATTTCCTTGCATAAAGTAAATGCGTCGGTTAGGATACTTGCACTTTAAAAGAGTGTAAGTAAGAGAACTTGCCTTTAGCGTAGTTTATCCACGAAAAGCAAATCAACACTTTCGAATGCCTATCGTAATACAGTTACGTATATATATGATATTCATTAGTCATATAATTTAACTTCACATTTTCTCTTCGAATATACGATCAACACATAAGCTAAGTTTTACCTAGCTACACAGTTATATAGAATATAATTTCTATCCTTAACGTTCCTTCTTTAGAGTTTAAACGCATTCTCATATTATATAAGATCTCAACAATTTGCAAACATGCTTGCATATTATTAATATCACATAAGACCACAATCAATACTAAATATATTTCATTTTAGCAAGTTACGGCATCTCCTTAAGTTAACCGTCAAAATCGGGTTCAAGTAACATCATATAATATCACGTTGCATGTATTCATATTTAAAGGATACTTTCATGCTTGTATAACTTTTCCAAATCCAATCGTACATGGTATAGGTTCTTAAGTTAATACTTAAAGCCATTCAAGGACACGAACTCATATGGTCTAACATGATTGCTTTTAAACACATCAGATATTCATATAACTTGTATTAGTCATGCTCATGAGTACTCGTATTGCATATATGTAGCTAGCATTGTTATTGTCTTGAAAACATGCTTTGTTTATGCTAAACTTTAATCACGGCAACCAATCATGGTATATATATATGCATGACACATGAATGAGTCTAAGAGTACTATCACATGTGTCCTTAAATATCAGAATTTAAATCTCCACGTATCGTGTTAATGCTCATGTGCAAGGCTTGTATTTCTATTGGTGAATCTTACTAATAGAGCCTAACATGTTCATGCTTCCTTACGAAGCTATATAAACACAAGTTAAGGCTTCATTCATATATTTCAAAGTTATCTAAACATGCTCATAACATCAAAATGACTATATAGCATTTACATGATCATATCCACCTTCAAACTTATATTTTTGTTAGGAATGAGCACTAGTTAGGTTCACATGTTCACATTTTATTACGGAACAAATATAGATAAGCTAACATGCACTTCATGTGTCTCTAGGTGGTACTAACGTGCTTGCAAGGTCAGTATATAAACATGCTTTATATATGTTAACGTCGTTTATGAAACTTTAAATTCGTTTCCAAACTATGTGTCGTTTGGTTAACCATGCATGCTAATATACTAAAACATGCTTACATTGCCTCATTAGGTTTATATATATGTATTAATCATGCTCCCATGCTTGTTTAAACAAAAATCAAACAATTGGCACATAACAGTTTTGTTGCAGAATGCAGAAAACTGAACACAGAGGCTGGCGCTGCGGCGCGGCACTACTAGCGCTGCGGCGCGAGTGGCGCTGCGTGCGGCGCTGCGGCGCGTGTGGCGCTGCGGCGCTGCGGCGTCGAGGCAGTTTTCTGCAGTTCAGACTGCAGCGAAATTCGACCAAAAACCTCCCATTTCATCGATTTCAACATACCCAAATGCTATTTAACTTACTAATACATACATATATGCTTATATAACAGTCAATAGCAATTATCAATTCCCAATTTCATGAACTCTAACTAATTTACGAATTTCATGTATTTACAGAAATTGAAGAGGAACAATGGAAATGAAAGACTATTCAGTGGTTCCATCATGCGTGTATGTTCATATAACAACAATATAAGGGTTCTACAAACCAATCATGAACCAATTTGGCATAATCAAGAATTTCAACAAAACTCAGAGAACAACAATGGAGTTCTTTTGACAGAAAATGAAAATGAAGACACGAAGAGGATTTATACCTCTGTTATGGAGTAAGCTTGCTGATGCTACTATAGAAATTCCTTCTGAACTAAATAGACAATCACAGTATACTCTCTTCTCTTAGAAATATTTCAGCAATGAAATGAAGGTGCAGGGAGTTCCGTTATATAGAAGAATGAATACAAAGTCCAAGCTTCTAACTCCCAAATCAAACTAACGGATTGACAAATTGCATGAAGGTTATAGAATGGTAGGTATTTAGTTGTTAGAATCCATCATTAAAACCACTCCCTTGCTCATCATTGCTACAAGGCTATGGAAATTTACTGAGTTTAAGGAGAAGCAATAGGCTTAGGCCATAATGGTTGTGCACGTGAATGAGGGAAAGGAGAGTGACTATTATATTGGGACAAGCCAAGCAAATCTCAGCATTCTTACAAATGGACTATATGCTACACTTATGTTATATATTATATGTACTCTTAGGTTATAATTACAATGTTCTCCCCATAATGTAATAAATGTAATTTGAATACATATAATCTATGTACATTTTATCTTACCGATATAATACAATCGGATACTACCACATTACATTATATCATATATTATTAAATTGTATTACTCAACAATTATTTATAATAGATCCATGATACATTATTTTAATGTATATCCACACATCATTTGCCACCTACACATATCATAACATATAGTTACTATACATTTAATTCGCATGCTTGCACATATAATTTCTCATCTTATAAATTGAATATTAATTAATAATATACACATATCCTACATCAATCAATATAATTGTTAACCTCCATAACAATTTAATTAACCTTTATATGATTAACTATCACTTTGATATAAATCTTATTATATTTATAAATACGTTGCTCATTATTATTATGTTTCTTGCAATAATAATAATCACATATTATTAATCAATCCTCATTAGTATTTTATAACAGTTAATTAATATTCTTCGATTAACAATTAATATAGATTAATTGTTCGCTTAAATTAATATAATCATTCTTATATTACGTCACCGTGCCACACAAGGCAATCAACGAGTTTATCACAAACTCCACCAATTTCTCAATTATTATAATTATTCAATTATATATAATTGAATTAATTCATCTCATAACACAAAATCATGTATATTCAAATAAATTCTCATTTCCATTAATATATTTATTTAATAATATATGGAAATTCTCGGGTATTACAGTGTTCATAGATGACATCCTGGTTTACTCCAAGACCGAGGAGGAGCATGCTGAACACTTACGGCTAACCTTAGAAGCACTGAGACAAGAGAAGCTTTACGCTAAATTCTCGAAGTGCGAATTCTGGTTGGAACGTGTCCAATTTCTTGGCCACGTGATCGATAAGGATGGTATTTCGGTAGATCCGTCGAAGGTTGAAGCTGTTATGAATTGGGAATAGCCGAAGACACCATCTGAAGTGAGGAGTTTCTTGGGATTGACTGGTTATTACCGTAGATTTATCCAAGACTTTTCTAGAATCGCAACTCCGTTGACGAATTTGACTCGTAAAATAGTTAAGTTTGTTTAGACGGAGAAGTGTGAGGAGAGTTTTCAAGAGCTTAAGAAGAGGTTGAGTACTGCGCCTGTATTGTCTTTACCGGATAGTTCGGGGAATTTCGTAGTATATAGCTATGCCTCACATAAAGGATTAGGTAGTGTGTTGATGCAGAGCGAAAAAGTCATTGCCTATGCGTCACGTCAGCTAAAAGATTATGCGAAGGGGTATCCGACCCATGATCTAGAATTGGCGGCAGTAGTGTTTGCCCTAAAGATTTGGAGGCACTACTTATATGGAGAAAAGTGTGAAATATACACAGATCACAAGAGTCTAAAGTATATATTTACCTAGAAGGATTTGAACGTGCGCCAAAGAAGATGGTTGGAACTGATTAAAGACTACGATTGCGAGATACTTTACCATCCGGGTAAAGCTAACGTTGTTGCCGACGCTTTGAGTAGGAAAGGTCAGGAGTAGCTGAACGTGTTAATTGATCAGGATCTGTTGATAGAATAGATGGCTAGATTGGAGTTGGAGGTGAAGCTTCCGAAGGAATCGGATGAGATGTTGTTTCAAGTAACTACTGGTTCTACTCTAGTAGACAAAGTGAGAGAAGCACAACTGCACGATGAAGAATGTAAGAAGATTTGGAGGAGGATAACCGATGGCGAAGAGTTCAAGTTCAAGATCGATAACGAAGGTCTGTTACGATTTGAAGGTAGAATCTGGGTACCGCCAGTACCTGAGGTCAAAGAGGAGATTCTGAGCAAAGCTCATAGTTCTAGATATTCTATTCACCCTGGGAGTACGAAGATGTACCAGGATCTCAGGCATCATTTCTGGTGGCCGAATATGAAGAGGGACGTTGCTGAATACGTTGCGAAATGCTTGACGTGCCAGAAAGTTAAAGCAGAACACCAGAGACCAAGTGGTTTGCTGCAACCGTTAGAAATTTCAGAGTGAAAGTGGGAGCACATCACGATGGATTTCGTGGTAGGTCTTCCAGCAACTCAGAAGGGATTTGATGCGATATGGGTTATAGTGGATCGACTGACGAAGTCAGCCCACTTTCTGCCGATCAGGGTTAAGTACAACCTGGATAAGCTAGCGAAGCTATACGTGAAGGAAATTATTTCTCGACACGGTGTTCCGGTGTCGATTGTGTCCGACAGAGATCCGCGTTTCATATCTAACTTCTGGAAGCGATTGCAAGAATGTCTAGGAACGCAATTGCGAATGAGTACAGCGTATCATCCTCAGACTGATGGACAGAGCGAGAGAACGATTCAGACGGTTGAGGATATGCTGAGAGCTTGTGTGATGGACTTCAAAGGAAGCTGGGAGGATCATCTACCGTTGGTGGAGTTCGCCTACAACAATAGTCATCATGCGAGTATAGGTATGCCGCCTTACGAAGCATTATACGGCAGAAAATGCAGAACTCCTTTGTGCTGGGATGAAGTCGGTGAACGACAATTGTTGGGACCAGAATTGGTACAACAAACCGTCGAAATTGTGAAGCTGATCAGAACGAGATTAGTTGCTGCTCAAGACAGAAAGAAGAAGAATGTCGATCTTCATCGACAAAACCGAGAATTCTTACCAGGAAGTTTCGTGTTCCTGAAAGTATCTCTCTAGAAGGGGAAGATTCGATTTGGTAAGAAAGAAAAGCTGAGTCCCAGATTTATTGGACCTTTCGAGATACTACGAAAGGTAGGCGAGGTTGCTTACGAGATTGCATTACCTTCGGAGCTCGAGAATATACATAATGTCTTTCATATTTCTGTGTTAAGACCTTACAAGCTCGATTATAAACATGTAATAAAATATGAACCTTTGCTATTTAATAAAGACTTAACATATAAAGAAGTGCCTGTTCAAATAGTTGATAGAAAGGAACAAGTACTTAGGTATAAAGTGATACCTTCTGTTAAGGTAATCTGGAGGAACCACAGTGCTGAAGAAGCCATGTGGGAACTCGAAGATGTTATGATGAAATCTTATCCGCATTTATTTGATTAGTTTTGTATAACCCCTTATATACTGATTCTGGGGACAAAATCTTTTTAAGGGGGGAAGAATGTAATAGACGAGAATTTTTTTTTATGTGTGATTCTGGGGACAGAATCCTTTTAAGGAGGGAAGATTGTAACGATTGAGATTTTTATATTTAATTTTAAATATTTATTGAGTTAAATAAATATTTTATGTGATTTATTTATTGAGTTAAATAAATAAATTATGTGATTTATGGAAGTGATTTAATTAAGTGTACATATTAATTAAATGAATGTGTAAAATTTAATTTAATTGATGTATATTAATTTTATATTATAGTTCTAATTTAATTGAGAGAATTAAATTAGATGAGATATGTGATGAAGTGTTACATGAATTATAATTAGCGAGTAATTATAATTATGTGGCAATTTTATGTGATTTATTGATGTTAGATTTTAATTGATTAAATTAAATAATTAATATTTAATTAATTAAAATGTGACAATTAAAATAGGTGTTTAATGATTTGTTAAAATAAAAGAAAAATGATTTTAAATGATTTTAATCAAATAAGGCCCTTGTATTTGTTTTAAACCTATTTCTACCAAACAGGGCCCTAACTATCAAAAAGCTATTTTTAAATAAACTGTTACCAAACAATACCTTAACATTAATAATCTGTTTTTGAAAATAACCTTGTTTTGCCAAACAAGGCATTGTGGCTTTTGAAATTTGTAACTGACATTATACTTAATATAATTGTCAGTTATATTATATATAATTAATCCTATATCTATTACTACGTATTATATTATACGCTAGATTAGTTTATGCTAAGTTAGTCTAAGAACTAAGAAAGAAAGGAGGAACACAGAAGAGAGAAAGAGAGAAGAAGAAGAGGAAGAAGAAAGGGAGAACTCGTGAGAATCAAAGCAATTGGCATTATTTTCTTCTTCAAACATAAGTTAAAGGGTATGTCTTAATTCCCTTTTTATTTTTATGTTTTCTATGTTATCCTTGAGTATGAATTCTCTGTGTATGATTTTAGCATGAGAGTTGTATAAATTTGGTGTACATATATATATATAGTGTGCTTATAATGGGTTATATATGAATTATATTCCATAAGAAGGATTGTCAGAAAATAAAATTTTGTCAGAATAAGTTTTAATTAAAACTGTGTTCATATGGAATTTATATGTTTTGATGATAAAGTAAAATTGATGAATTAGAATATGCTAACATGCTTATTGGAAAATTGTTTGATGATTACATGTAATTACGTATATAATGTATGTATATAAAGTGGAATTGATAGAAAAAATTTCTTACAGCGGATTATTTTGGAAAAATATGAGTTTTCATGAAAATGGCCAAATTGGATTTTTAAAACTTGTGATTATCATTATTTAGATGGTTGTTATATTGTAGAAACATGTTATGTTATGTATTATTGCATGTGTATGGAGTTACAGTGGCTACGTTACTGTAATTCTCCGTTTGTTGGCTTGTATGGGTTGTTCGGTAAAGCAGAGAGCCGTGGTTGTATGCGTCTGGCCGAGTTGTTGCGCAGCTGCAACGGCAGCAAGGCCAGGAGCAGCGCAGCTGTGCCACTGGCCTGTCCCAGATTCAACCCCTGCGCAACTGCGCCGGTGTTAAGGCAGCTGGCTGCGCAGCTGCGCCATGCACAGTGATTGGGCAGTGAGTTTAGTTTATTTGTGCAGATTATTTTTGAGCCCTAGTTTAATTATTCATTTATGGTGAACATATATTTAAATGATATAACATGTTGTTATATAATTGTGATAAATTCATATTTGAGAAAAAGGAAGTTTTGAAAACCTAATATAGTATATAAATTATAAACTATAATTGTTTTATTGTAAATGAGTTACTTAATTATAATTTGATTAATTATAATTAAAAGTAAGTGTTTAATTTAAAGTATAATATTGTGAAATTGTAATGTATAGAAATTAATTATTTTAATCAATTAGATGTTAATTTAAATTATAATTTAAGTAATTATAATTTAATAAATGCATGTTTAGTTGTGGATTTTAAATTGTGTAATTATAATGAATGTTTAATTATTGATTATAATTGATAAATACATGATTAAATTGTGTAACGATAAATGCATGATATAGTTTAATTGATTATAAATTATTTATAATTTAAAAGGTAATTATAATTTAAGTACTTATAATTTGATTAAGTGTTTAAATTATAATTTAACTAAATACATAATTAATTTAATTATGTGACTACGGATGTGATGTAATTAACTATGTGATAGTTGATTATTATTATTTATTTAATTAGAGTGAGTTAACCATGAAGGTTAACCACTTATGTAAATTAGTTATGTGTTAACTGATTTAGATTATTATAATTGAATGTATATAGGAAGTGTTTAAGTACGCGGTTGAGTTAAGTAGCTTGCGCTTAAGGCAAGTCTTCTAACCCTAAACTTGTTAATTATATACAAATTCTTGAATTCATATATTCATTGTTGAGAATGTCCTTTCCATTTCTGTATTGGACAATTGTTTATTTAATTAAAATGATCTTAACTTATTGTTCAAGTACGATCCAATTATTATTTTAAATGCTTTAAGTTGATTCTAAAGCATATGTTAGTTCATAATTCTGTTATTTACGAATTATTGATAATCGATTCAACTAATTCTTAGTTGATGAACGTAAAATCAAAATTACCCTTGTAAGCTTATCCAAACGAAACTTTCTTTGGTGCGGACTTGAATTCAAATTGCTGAGTTGAACAACCCTATGTACTAGGGGAGGTTACTACGCATAGCGTTAAGATGTTTGTGCACAATACATGGTACAAAGGGCTGATCCCCTAAGTACAAGTTAAGGTCCATAGTCTTATTGACTGTTAAAGATTTAAATAGAAATATTTATAACTTAGTACAAGAGTTCAAAGGTCTTATGACACTCAGATAAATTCTATTTTTGAATTGTAATTGCGATGAAAGAATTATTATTCAATTCTTTATTGTTGAAGCGAATCATATTATTCAGATTCTTTGAAAGATATCCTTTCATGTATATATTATTGTTAAACTCCAGTGAGCTGTGGTTGCTCACTCTTGCATTAAATAACAATTTCAGTTAAGGTTGATAATGCTGATGCTTCGTCTACAAGTAAGGGCAAGGGAAAGCAAAGCAAGTGAAGACTTATTTTTATTTAACTGAGAATGATTGTACTAAGACTTGACTGTTATGTTTTTATTTCCGCACTTATTATATTCATGTCAGGGTTAGAGTAACCCGGGATTATTTTAAAAAGGTTGTAACCCTTGTTGTAAGGGAGATTTATTTATTTTAATTTAAATTGTAGGTTATTTTGCATTATTCATTGGGTAGATGTATGTTATATTAGAAAGTGAACACCAAATCATGTGGAAACGAAGTACCCGGATTTGGGGGTGTCACACATATTAAATCGGTTGTGAATAAATTAATTAGAACAATTTTAATCTTATTTAAATAAATAAATTAAACTAATAATCTATTTAAATAAATAATATTTATTCTACAATAGGGATAAGTCTCCCTAGCGATCAACGACTTTCTAGATAATATAGATTACAACATCAATCATAAAAGAACCTGTGAGTTAATTGTTACCGTACAATTCAATTCTTCCACCATACAATGTCCCAATTTAATATAAGACATGAATTTACTGTCAAGTCTTATTTTATTTATTTATATGTATTTCGATTAAAAAATGCACAACCCCATATAATGCAAATTAGAAACTTCTTTTAAATTTCATTCCACCTTTGCCAAGGATTCCTGGGTTGTCATTTAACGAATCACATAGGACATATCTCCTCTTTTAAGCAACATATGTACCAATCTATCCGAATTTACTAATCCCTTTTTTAGTAATCCCACGATTGGGAACTATTTTAGTTTTAAGCTTTCTAAGAATTTAAATATCATTAGCATGATCAACATCATGATTCTAAAAGCATTGCTTAAAACTATGAGTTATTTACATATTATAAAAACAGCATCATGTAGATAATTAAATGCCTTTAATGAATACTTTTATTAATAAATAAATAAGATTGTTTACAAAGTATGTGCTTTATCATTATACATGATTGACACAATGCACACTACTATCAAGTTGAGCCCTGATTTGATCTTGTAGTCACTCCAGGACTCCTTCTCACAATTTGTTGTGAATTTTCACATGAACAAGCTAGATGTCAGGTGGTTGATTTGCTTAACATGTTAAAAATTGTTGAGAGTCACTTTCCAACCAAGAAAGACCAAGTTTTACTGGTAGATGAAACTTCCAAGATAATTCAAAGAAGATAAATAAAAAGGCAAAAATAAAGGATAATAAGAACAAAATTGATATGGATAGCAAAGGAGTTTGTTTCCACTGCAATAAGCCTGAACACTAGAAAAGAAACTGCGAGAAGTATCTTGCATAGGCTAACCAGATGAAACTTAGTGAAACTTTAATTATAGATGTGACGACCCTAAATTCGGGTCCCTTCAAACCCCGGATCCGGTCCGTCACGATACTACTATCGTCAAACTATTACATCTTTTATTCATTACTAAAAGAGTATAACTTCGTGTTATTACAAATAAAAATATAAACTCTTTCTATATCCAAGATCTTGTATAATGACCCCAAACCTTTTATAAGTTTCAAATCTCGGTCATATACCATCCCTGTTTATACATCATAACTGATGTTACAAAAATGCGGAATAACTTAAACTTTTCTATCTCCTTGAATAAAATATTTCATTGAGTTCATAATCTTGAATCAATTACATAACCTTGAATCAATTATAAAATATGATTCACTATGTTCAAATTACTGTATAAACGTATACATCTCAGTTCGAAACCCCTATGTGTTACATAACACAATTTTACAATTTTAACATGTATAAAATATTGTAATCAATTATCGTATACATCTTCTAGAACCTAACATGGTTCAAGAGCATATATTTAAATAAACAGAAATCTCCGAACTCTATCACGTAGCACGTAAGTTTTATCGTGAGTCCTTAACCTGCAAAAGTGGTTATTTGCAAGAGTGAGCTCGACAGCTCAGCAATTCTAACAGTTTTCATGCATCACATAGCATATAATTTCATACTCAGTTCATGCATTCATAATCAATTAATATTTACTACGCATGTTACTTCTCACATAACAAGCATATCATCAAAGATCAACTTTCAATCTCATACATATCTCATATACAGTTCATATATAAGTTAACATCATAATGGTATAATATAATTCATCTAACAGTTATTGAATTCATATATCAAATAAGAACTGAAAGACTTGCCTGGTTCGTAGTTTAACAACTACGACTTAACTACTTATAGATATCTGCACTTCGTGTAATCCTCTGAAATATGTTATATCAACATCCTTCATAATTGATATCTATCTCTCTATCTATATATCTTAGTGAACTTGCTTGAATAGAATTCTCAGCAAATTAAAAGAAGGAGAAGAGCTCATTATATAGAAAAACCAATACCCAGTTCATAGCTTTGCTCACCAAATCAAACTAATGGAATTTAGAATTGCATGAAGGGTAATTGTGAGTAGTTGGTGGGTTGTTGAAACTCATCATAATACCCACTCCCCATTGCATTATTAGCTACAAATGCTTAGTTTGATGAATATAGAAATAGACTATAGCCCTCATGAGTTATACACGTGAGAGGAAATGTCTATCATATTGGGACAAGGCAGTATAATGCTCAGAAATGGCAACTTGGCAAAAATTAATACAACACTTAGGTTCTATTATATGTATACCTTATAAACACTTAGGTTTTAATAGAGTCACAATGTAATCCCAATAATAATTAATACTACCATGTAGTGAATTTATTTGCACATGTACATTTCGTTAACACTGAGTATACTTCGATTGCATATTATTTCATTGTATTATCCAAACTCTATTATTTCAATTATAGTAAATTATTGAAGTAATCCTCAATTAACAATTGCTTATTCCTTATAATATTCATGTGGTACTTAAATAGGTTCACCCACACATATAGTCACATTACCTTATGTACACATTCAATATCTAATTTTACTATATAGTCTATATATCATATATAGCCACATTAATACGTCTCATTGCACTTTATAATATATAGAGGTAAATACTATATACTATAGGTTTAATTATCGCATGCTTGCACAAAAAAAGTAATCGAGTAAATATAATCTACACAATTAAATCCTTTCACTATATTCAAGTAAATTGAATATTTAATTATTAGTCATCCTATCAATTCTTTTGATATAAAAATCTCAGGGCTAGTCCACTAATTTAATTAAACCATTAGTGACTCCCTATAAATTTAATCCTAACAATTATTCGCATAGGCACTAACTCACATAACATGTATACTTGCACAGAGCAATAATTCTCATAATAATATTAATTAGTCCGTTTAATTATTCCTTCATAATTTATTTAAGAAATTGTCTATCCCCCCACTTGGCCACACTAGGCCTATCTCACCAGCTTACCTTAAGCTCGTTATCACTTTCACCACGCCTTAATATCCTTTTAATATAAAGTTGGTGTGACCCATGCACTCTAATTGTCTTAAATAATTATACACTTATAACATGTATAACATTTACACTTAGAATAATCAATATTTACACTATTAATTAATCAATTTATACAATCTATGGTAAAATAATAACTTAAGTTATTTAGTGCATTAAAATAACTTAGCTTTCTTTTATGGATTTAACCCTCTTGAAAGTACATAAGATATAATTACTATTATGTATTTCATCATAACACAATATAAAATGTTCTTATTACATTTTCTCCAATGGAAAAATTAATTATAATAAAACGATTTACTCATATTATTATAACATCTAAGTATTATTAAAATAACTACACGTACGACACATGTACACGTATTATATGGAAAAATAGACCATAAGTTTATTATGATAAATTGTTCCCAAAACAATTTCTTTAATCTTCTCACTTAGCCATATTAAAATTATTAATATAATACCTCCGTCTCCAACCAATGTTCATTTATAAATATATAGGTTCTCTTCCGTTATTACTCACTTATCTTCCACATATTAACCCTATTATATATTACAATACTATGTGATATATTAATAATATCAAAATATTCCTTTTTATTCTCTAAGGCTAATCACATATATTAATTCACTGTATTATGTAAGTGAACTAACTCTTTCAATGATTCAAGGTTTAAATTATAAATTCAAACTCTATTCCCCTTTAATAGTTAGTTAACTATATAGTTCTCATATATATATATATATATATATATATATATATATATATCTAATTCCTTTCACATAATTCAAGATATATATATATATATATATGTATATATATATATATATATAACACATATACATTCCGTTAATCTTCACTTCTCGCCGTATATTAAATCAACTAATAATTCACTAACCAATGTTTATCTTAAGATATATTGGTCCTATTTCCTCTCTTCAACAACGTACGTATACAAGTCTAAACCTAGCACACCTCGAGTCTTTACTAGCATTCTATATAGTACACTAAGTGGTTTCCCACAAACAACCAACAAATTAGTTTTCGTCTCGTCTACACTGTTTTCACAATGAGTTAGATCGGTTACCAATTCGTATATACCTCCGCTCTCTGGAGGAATCTTTAGCCCAGTTCCTATATTTCAACCATTAAAGAGTACGGTTGCATTGCCGTAGACTTAATACTCGCATGTACATATACTCCAGAAAATGGTGACTACTAAAGATATTAAATGTCACCAATCCTACTATATAAAATAATTATATAAATTATTTAATATCGATAGATAAATTCCATCCATCTTTTTACTAATTCACCTCTACAATGTATAACAAATATATAATAATAATATATTCATCGATAGTATATTACATAGTTCATATAACCCTATGTAACACAATACTACATACCTCAGAACACATAAATATATTCTTATTCGAACCCATCTCATGCCTTAAGAATTTTATTTACTAAATTCTTATTATTAATAATTCTTGAAAATTTGGGTTCTCACAATAGATACATGTTTGTTCATGATAGAAATAAATCTTTTTTTAAGTCAAGTTTCTACTTGGGTATTGGATACCGGTTGGTTCTTATAAATACAGATTTATGAAGGGACCAAGCAAAAGTAGAAAGCTAAACAAAGGGGAAGTCATCTTGCGTGTGGGGAATGGAGCAAAGGTTGGTCCATTAGCTGTAGGAATGATTTGGGAGGAGCATCCTATAAATTGGGGATATAAATCTATATAGATAGATTTAAAATAGTGCTTGGTGTGACAACCAATAAAATCGGATTGTACTGTAAGATTAGTTTAAAAAATTATTAATTAATAAAATAATTTTTTATTAATAATATTCTGTGTTATGTGTTTATTAGTCGTTCTAAGACCTAAGATGATTAAAAAGCGGGAGGATTCTGGCTATGTGCTAGAATAAACGAGTAAGAATTTTTAAGACGAAAAAAAAAAAATTCGAGAAAACAAATTGTTCTAAGAAAAAGACGAAGTAGGCACTATTCACCTTATGAAACCTAAGGGTAACCTAGGTCTTTTTGAGAGATTGGTATGTCGGAATGACATTCTATTTGAAGATTTACCGGTAATACGTCGTGAAAAGTGATATTAGCCAGTAAAAGTTTTTTTTTCAAAAAAGGTGCAGAAATCAGACAAAATAAAAACGACGAAAAATATTACTATGTGATTTTTGATCGTTTAGTTATGTTTTGGGAAGAGGGCGCGGGAAACACTATTCATCAAAAAGTGTTTTTCGATTTTTTGAATTTTCGAAAAACGCATAAAAGTTAATCGTTAGAGGAAAGACAGAATATCTAAAAATATTTGGAAACGGAGAACCGCAGTTTTTCAATTGTCGGACGAATTTTGAAAGACGGAACCGCGAAGCTTCCAAGAGAAGCTAAGTGAAGCTTTTAAGAGAAACTAAGTGAAACTTCTAGGAGAAGCCAAGGGCAAAAAAGTAAAAATCCATTAAATGGCCAAAATACCCCTAGCCTTGAAAATTTATATATACTAAGCTCATTCTCTTGGATTTCTGAAAAATCCAAGAGAAAACTCATATTTGAGAGAGCAAGGGAGAAAAAGCTTGATAGCTCAGATCGAAGAAGATTGAGAAATAGAAAAGTTAGCAAATCGAAAGCTTTGTCAAGAGGAAAAAAAATAAAGAAGAAAGGTAATCCAAAACCTACCTCTACTCCAATTTTCTTTAAGTTTCCATATGAAAATCATATAACTTGATGAAAATGGAAGTATAAGATGTTAAGAAATGATATTCCTATGGTTGAATCATAGAAATATGTAATTAATAAAAATTTGAAATTTATTTCATCTTTTTCTTTTTAAGAAATTTTATATGAATTATGAATTTCTTAATGTTATTGGATGATTCAGATGAATCATATGAACTATCCTATGATATAAGGAAGAATTAGTGTATTTTATAACACTAATATGCATGAAAACATAAAATCGTAATCAAAATATCGATTAAAAATAAAGAACGAACGAAGAACACGAAAAACGTTGTTCATGGACAAATTTAAAACCATCTAATTAGAGCTTGTTGTTGATGGACAAGTTTAAAACCATCATACACATTTGTTGATATGTGGTTGGTTAGGAGAAGTAGAATTGAAAGAAATATTCCTTTGGAACGGATTGGAATTAGCCTATAACGAAGTTATGGCGAAATTTTATAAAAGACGAACGAATATAGAAAGCAAGTTAATGAACCCAAATGGTTAGGGTTTCATAAGAATGTTAGGAAACATTGAAAACTTGAGTCGTGGACTCAAGAACAAACTCATTCCGAGTTTGGATGAGTAAGTTCCGGACGAACGAATGAAGAACATCAAGAACGTTCAACGAGCGATGAAATGTGAGCCAATTTAATGGCATGTTAACAGATCCAAAATAAAATTCTGTCAGGGGGAAATTGAAGTACGTAATGTAAGGAAGAAAATGGCTTTGGAACGACCTTGTTTTGAGTTATAACGAATAAGTTACGAGATTGTAAAGTAGGCGATTTGTAAGTGTAAGAAAAACTTGGAAAATTTTCTAAGTTTTACCAGAGGTGCCGAAACACCACCCAAGAGTAAGGAAGAAGTGCCGCAGCGCCGGCTCCAGACTCCAGGTACTGTCAAAGGACGCCGCAGCGCCCCAATTTGCAAAGGGAATGGCACCGCAGCGCCATTAAGAGGAAAATTTTTCTGATGAGCTTTTTATTACTCAACTTTTTGGCTGATAATTAAGAGGCAAGTATGAATGTAATATTCATGAAATTTAACATCTTAAATGGTGAGTAAAACCATGATTTTAATGATTAAATGTTGAATAAAGGTTATAAAATGATGAACGCAAAATACGTAACCGATATACTGGAACTGTACTCGTATTTAAACGAATGTCTAATATTACAAGGATTGTAGTTCCTTGGATGTTGAATAATATGGTAACTTATGAAATTTCAATGTTATAAGGCCATAGCAAAAGTAAAATAATAAACATTGTAAACATAAGGAGTTTGCAACGGACGATCGATCTTGTCATACAATGAACCGTATGATTTAAACATTAAGAAATGATAATGAACTTAATGTTCATATAATGGATCGCTAGAATGAGTGATTAATTAAGTAAAGGTTGAATAAAAGTTTAAAAGACGAGCAGTGTGAATGTAGAGTACGTAATCACTATACGGAACACTATATTCGGATATACAGGAAATCGTATTCGCGTTGAACGAACGTTCTAAGCATACATTGATTTGTATCACTTAAACGTTGATGAATGTTAGTAAGGTATGATATGTAATTACCAAGAAAACCGTAACAAACGGTAATGGGATTAATGAATGTTCCGAATCTAGATCGTATAAAGAATGTTAGAAAGAGAAGTAAGCGTAAAACACTTAAACAGACGTGAAGGTATTGAGTGTACGTGTAAGTTAAACGTGCTTAACATACACACTGTGTATGGTTTGAACGTAAGGTAACGAAGATTAATGAATGACATATAAACGTTGAAAAGTCGAGTTAATGGTTTTAACTTGAATGACGTACCGAGTCAACTAAACCGAACTTTGGAAGATATGAAGAAGAGGTAATGTTAAATGTTTAAAAGCTATGAACACATAGTCTTAACTGAATTATCGCTCTTGGCATACGAACGATTGTATGACTTGAACGATAAAGAATAATCCTGAGGTATGACATTTATTTGTCAAAAAGCCATAAGGAATGATAATTGACTTAACGAACATTAAAGTTGTAATGATTCTGATAAGTTGAGCAAGAAAGAAGGATAAGGTTGTGTAAATCTATCGTAGATGATGCTAGTAAGAATAAGACATCTCTGTATGTCATAACGCCGTAAAACAGTAAAGAAGGATGGTTACGTGAACTTAGGTTATAAACGCGAACCATAAGAAGTTAAGTTAAGTTAAACCAATATGTAAGTCAAATATATGACTAATTGGTATGTGTTATCCTTATGTGATATATAGGGATTTCAAAGAAAAGTATTAGCGTAAACTATAAGCAATATGCAGCGCTTAAGGCAAGTTTCCTAACTTCATTCATATTTGAAATGAATGATAGTTTCTTAACCTTACTCAAATGTTGTACTTGATAAAGTTTTACCTATGAGAAAATGTGTTATATTTGTACAAGGTGTTAGTATGTATAAAGCCATGTGCCAAATTTGTAACACTTATGTGTTTCTGTGAGATGAACTATTCTGTGATTGAACTGTTCAATGTGAAAGAGTTCTGTTTATTCATGCACTGTTAATGCTAAGTCTGTGCTAATGATTTTAGCTAGACAAAAAGTAAAGTAAAGAGTATAAGAATTGAGGTTATGTCAAAGTGAGTGTGATTAATGTTTTAAAATGATAGGAATCAGAGTTTATTCATATTATTCGAGCTGCTTCATAACCTTTGTTTGGTTTTATTAAATTTTTTAAAATATTATTATGTGCTTTTCGATCGTTTAGTTATGTTTTGGGAAGAGGGCACAAAAAATATTATTCATCAAAAGGTGTTTTTTAGTTTTTCAAATTTTCGAGGAACGCGTAAAAGTTAATCTGTAGAAGAAGGACAGAATATCTAAAAATATTTAGAAATGCAGAACCGCAGTTTTTCAACTATCAGACGAATTTTGAAAGACAGAACCGCAAAGCTTCCGAGAGAAGCTAAGCGAAGCTTCCAAGAGAAGCTAAGTGAAGCTTCCAAGAGAAGCTAAGCGAAGCTTCCAAGAGAAGTTAAGCGAAACTTATAGGAGAAGCTAAGGGAAAAAAAGGTAAAAAGCCGTCAAATGACTAAAATTCCCCTAGCCTTGAAAATTTATATATACTAAGCTCATTCTCTTGGATTTTTGAAAAATCCAAGAGAAAATTCATATTTGAGATGTTAGGTTTGTAAGATTCATGAACGCAATCAAATTGCATAAAATAGGCGGAAGCGTGAAAAATTAGAGTTTTCAAATTTTACAAACCATATACCCGGATCATCATTTATGCGCAATTATTAATTAAACGAAAAAAGAAGATGAGATTCATACCCTTGAAGATACGAGCTTCCTCAGGTACGAGTTCAACTCCAATCATTTCCTTGTTCGACTTGAATCTACCGGGTGTGATTCCTTCTCTTGATCAACGTTAGTAACCTAAGTGTTTGTCCTCTAGAGGTGATCCACCAAGGATGAACAAGTATTAAGCAGATGGGTTATTGGAAAAACCCTAGTTTTATCTCTCTCTAGAAAAGGTGTGCTCTCCCAACTCTTTGAAAAAGCATTAGCCCTTAATCAAAATAAAACTTCTCTTATTTATATATGTAGGCAACCTTCCTAAACATTTTAGGATTAGGGTTTCATATTAAATAATTAAACTCCTTTAATTAATTTACTTCCTAATCTTATTAGGAATATGGGAGAGTACTTTTATTAATTAATTCCCAAACTCCTTTAGGAATTAAACTATTAATAATATTAATAATAATAAGACTCCTCTTATTAATTTATATTTAATATTTATAAAATATTAAATAATAAATATTAAGTTATTTAATTTATTCTATCACTATAGATTAAATTAAAAATACTTAACTTATTATTACGATTATAACATTTGCTTCTTAAATAAATATTTATCCTTTTATGGTGTGACCTTTTAAGTTCTCCATATTAAATCGATTGTGAATGTGATAACCCGAACAATTATAGATGGTGAGTTATGAAGTATATGAATTCTACGAGTAGAGTATATAGTAGTGATCCTTAGAAAGGAAACAAACGAGTTAAAGAATATATAATATTTGATATATGATTGTATTTAATTGAAGGTTATGTAATAAAACCTAATAGTTGTTGAAGAAATGAATGAAGTATATATATATGTAAATTTTTTTGCTAAGTTAACGTGTTGAAGTTATTCAACAATAAAATTATGAAAGAGATTTTTTGTGAAAATCGAGTAAGGGAGGTTTCGTTGATTCCGAGGACGAAATCCTTATAAGGAGGGAAGGATGTGACATCCCGGATTTTTAAGAATTTATAAATAAGAATTTAATAAATAAAATTCTTATTATAAGATGTTTCGAGTTTGAGTATGTGTATACGTGTCATATATTGTGAAATATGTGATTTGGTGTGAAGAGAATTGTATATATTAATTTTAATATTTATTAAAGTAAATAAATATTTTAATTAAATTATTTATTGAGATTATGTGATTATTATGGAGTAATATATTGAGATATACCTAAATACCGTATGCATCTAATTGAGAATCTATCCTTAATGACTTCCTATGTGAAAGTTGGTAATTGAAGGAGTAGTTAACGAGATTTTCCCGTGACATTTGTCTTGTTAATTATTCTTGATATTGGTCTCTTGATAGTGTGTGGGATAGACATATACCTACATGCCGCATTAGGAAGATTCATAATTGACCATCGAGAGAGGCTTTTATGTAATTGTGATTTCTCGGATGACAATTCTTGTGATTTAACTAGTTAAAAGGAGAGAGTTAGGATATTTAAATGAAGTGTTGGGGGAAATTGTGATCTTAGACTTGTTAAAATTAGACTTTCCTTATTTTAAAAGCTTTCCATAGTTCTTTGATTATTTGTTATCTTCATTAGTGCGAAACTACAAAAAGATAAATCATTGGTTTAAATAAGATTGAGATGATAAAAGGTTAGTAATTGGAAAAGATTAGTAATAATTCCTCGCTGGATCGATACTCTATTTACTCTTTATTACTTGTTGACCGCGTATACTTGCGCGTATTTGTCATTATATAAATCGGACAACAAGTTTTTTGGCGCCGTTGTCGGGGAATTATTTTTCTAGTGTTTTTCAATATTAATTACAATCAAATTGGTATTAATTTAAACTTGTATATAAACTTGTTTTTAGTTTATTTTATCATTTATTTTTCTATTTTAATGCTTTCTTCTTTGCGAGGTACACCATGGAGACAATTTTGAGGAGCCTTGAGGCTTTAGAAGCACAGAATATTCAAAATATGGCTGTGATGTGTGATTATTGTGCTGGAAATCATTCGAGTCATCTTTGCTCTATCAATTTTGAATCGGCACAGTATGTTGGAAATTTCGGCGATTACCCCAACTATTACTCCTATCCCAACAATTATCATCAAGATGTGGGGTATCGTCCGGAGTTTTCATAGAGCGACAACATTCAAGTTCAAACCCTTGCTCCAAGCCCATCATACACTCTTAAATCTCGGGATCAGGCTCCTACTCAAGAAGAAAGAATGTCAAAATTTGAGGAACTTTTGTATAAGTTCATAGCTATGAATGAGGAGCAGATGTATAGTCAGAGGATATCAATTCGAGATCTTGAGAACCAAACAGGACAACTTATCAACGCCATTAACAATTGCCCTCAAGGTGAATGGCCTAGTGACATGGTTCCCGAGATTGATGGACTACCCACGCCAAGGCTGCAACCGGATGTGCCAATATATGTGGAAACTATAGGGGAGAAAACAAGTGGGCAGCGGGAAATTAATGCCAGCAAAGATCCAACCTTGAGTTCTAATGAGGATAAGCTAATTTCGATAGTGTCCCATATTTCTTCTCTGCCAAAGCTCAAGAATGCGGGTGGTTTTGCAATCCCATGCCCAATTGGTAACCATGTCTTAGGCAAAGCTCTATGTGACAGTAGAGCTAGTATAAATTTGGAACCATGGTGGGACGAACAAGAGGTCCATAAGAAGAAAGTCGATGATCTTATTGTGTTTGAAGAGCTTCAATCCAATATTCTGTTCACAGACACAAAGGAGCAAACACCTAGCTATGTGAAGTTCATCAATGAGAATGTATCTAAGAGTAACAAGCTAGGTGAACTTGAAACAATGGCCCATACTGGAATAAAACCCTCAAATGTTACATGGCTATTAATGGATGGAGGGTTCCTCAATTTTTGAAGGGGAATTGGATAGTCGATGGTGAAGTCGGGCTGAGGACTATAAACAAGCGCTTCTTAGGAGGCAACCTAAGTTTATTGTTTTACTTTTATTTTTGTTTGATAGCTTTTTAGCTTGTTTAATTGCATTTTAATTTCTTTAGTCAATTGTTTTCAGGTACTGATTATCGAGTAAAATCGAATGCGCTCCCAACTTTTAGGACTTGAAAGATGATATCAATGACGCTTGGCACGTTCTCAGAGAAGTCTTCTGTTTTAATTTTCCTATTTCAGACATTGAGGGCAATATCAATTTTAAGTTTGGGGGAGGTATCTAATTTTTGTTTGTTTTTTAATTTAGTATTTGTGTGTTTTAAATGTGTCTTTTTTTTATTTCAAAAAATAATAAAAAAATTTAGGATGTGTCTCTTGAGCAGTGTTTTAATCTGTTTTGAACTTCAATCCATGGTCAATGATAAGAACTTGATTGAATTAATCTAACTCATAGAAAATGGACGAATGTTGCTTAGTCTATGCGCTTAACGTAATTGTTAGTTATTGATTTGCCTATGAATCGTTCCACTTTTATGCACTTACCCATGTGTATTGAGCTAGTTGTATGATTTGGATGGCCTTTATGATAGAACGCTTGTGGGAGTTATCATTAAGCTCTAGAACTTGTTTAAACATCACTCAAAGCAATGTATCCAAGTTTGATTTGTTAGTTATGTGGCGAGTTAAGATGGAGCGTAAAACGTACTCACCCATAAACACATGATTAGGGGAGATAGAGCGTAAGACGCACTCTCCTATGAATTAAGGACAAAAGAAAGAAAATTATATATTGCAAATCTTGCGTTGAGTTGAGATGGAGCGTAAAACGAACTCACCCACAAGACTGGACTTAGGATAAGATGGAGCATAAAATGCACTTACCTAGAGTCCTTTGATTTCATATTTTTGGAAATTGTGATTTGTATACATTTGCGGTGAGTGATGTGTTAAGCATGTAGTTTTTGAAGTTTATTTTGATCTCTTTCATAAGGTAATATGGTTACATAAGTTCATTCGAGCTATAATTAGTTTAGTGCAATTGGGTATACACACACGCACGGAATGGATCTAAAGCAAGATATAACTAACTATTTGAAATTCCCGACTTGCGATCTTTTGAAAGTTTTTCTAGAGTTTCAAGTTTTTGCATCTTTGAGGCCTTTGTTTAAACTTATTAACTCATTGCTCAAGATAGGTTTTATTAGAAGTTTTTTAATTTTTTTTATAGTTTGTGTTTATTTTTCTTGAGGACAAGCAAAGATTTAAGTTTGGGGGTATTTGATGAGTGTGTTTTATATACACAAATTAGGTACTTTTGGCCTTGATAATTTGTAAGTCTTTAGCTATTTCGTTTGGTTCTTATGTGTTTTCACCTTATTGTAAATTGTGTGGTTTTATATTGCTATTATGTGTTTTTGTATGCCTTTATGTGTTTTTACTTTGTTTTGTAGGAATTGAAATAAAGGCTCCTTGGATCAATGTTTAGAGTTGCCACTTTAGCGTTTTCAACTTGAATTTGGCACAGCAGCCGCTTGTTTTTCAACTTCAACCTTGATCCAATTCGTATCTCTCAAAACTCAATGAACTAATGTTGTAGATATTCTCCTCAGCTTTCCAGAACATCTTGAAAAATCCCAATTGAAGTTGGTATGAGAGAGTTATGGTCATTTTACCAGCGGATTGTGCATGCATTTTACACAGCAGCTGTTTCCAGGCCAATTTGAGCCTAGCTTCGGCCGGTATCTGTCCAAACTCAAAGAATGAAAGTTGTAGAGTTACCTCTAAGCTTTTCGGAGCCTCTAGAATCGCCTAAATTCGAGTTCGGACGAAGAAGTTATGGCTATTTTACCAACAGACGTCGAAGCTAAAAATTCCAAAAAATGGCCAAGCGCCTAGGCGCTCTTTCGTAGTTCATTTCAAGCGCCTAGGCGCTCCAAGGCAGGGATCCAGCAATTTTGCTTAGTTTTTTAGGTTTTATGATGTAATGCTATAAATAGAACATGTAGCCTCCATTTTGTGATATCCAACGCTTCTAACATCTGATCTAGAGCTTGGGAGGCTACTCTAAACATCCAAATTAAGAGCATTGGGTGGGAATACAAAGGAGAATTCAGCAAAAGCTAAGGTTTTAAGGCCAAAGGAGTGCAATATTTGGGGATATTTGAGCTAGAGATCATCACCATCCAAGCAAGGCAATTCTAAAAATCTTAAAAAGGGGTGTTGTTATCTATTATCTCTTGTTTCCTCTTAATTTTGTAATCCTAAATAACATGTATAAATTGGGCATGATGTTTGTGCTAGTTACCATGAACTAGATCCTAATTTCTAAGATTTCAATGGAACCCAACACATAGTTTGTATTGATTTCTCTCTCTTTGCTATTAATTGATTACTTATGTATTGGTTATCATAACCTATGCTTATAGATTAATTGCTTGGCTCGTAATTACCTTGGGACCCTATATGAACTTGACAAACAGATTATAGGTTGAGACCTAGTTATGATATCATGCGAAAATTAGAGATTCTTGTGGGTAGTCTATAAGATTATGTGACGTGTGTCTTATTCATTAACCTCAAGAATAGATAATTTGATAGTATTTAGGATAGAGATATACCTAAATAACGTATGCATCTAATTGAGAATCTATCCTTAATGACTTCCTATGTGAAAGTTGGTAATTGAAGGAGTAGTTAACGAGATTTTCCCATGACATGTGTCTTGTTAATTATTCTTGATATTGGTCTCTTGATAGTGTGTGGGATAGACATATACCTACATGTCGCATTAGGAATATTCAAAATTGACCATCGAGAGAGGCTTTTATGTAATTGTGATTTCTCGGATGACAATTCTTGTGATTTAACTAGTTAAAAAGAGAGAGTTAGGATATTTAAATGAAGTGTTGGGGGAAATTGTGATCTTAGACTTGTTAAAATTAGACTTTCCTTATTTTAAAAGCTTTCCATAGTTCTTTGATTATTTGTTATCTTCATTAGTGTGAAACTTCAAAAAGATAAATCATTAGTTTAAATAAGATTGAGATGATAAAAGGTTAGTGTAACGACCCCAAAATTCATACAATAATATTCTCCTTCTCGATCATTAATAATACAACTTTATTCTCTCATTACATCATTATTCGATATTAAAAAATCACTAAAAATGCGGAATATTTAAAACTTTTATAAACTTTCTTTCTATATTGCCCTGAATCGCAACCTTTACATTACATCTCTTTGATTCAAATCTATATCATGAATCATTACAACAAAATGACTATACAAAGTCTTACATAATAAAACAATATCCATCTATATTGGATAACTCTACTTATAACTCAGCGACATATTTCATTCAAAACATTAACTACAATTTAAAATTGAACATAACTAATATTCTTGAACATTGATCTCTATAAATCTCTTAACACGTATCATTACCTTGCGTCCTTAACCTGCAAAAATGGTTATTTGCAAGAGTGAGCTCGACAACTCAGCAAGTTCTAACAGTTTTCATGCATCACGTATCACATAATAAACATGCTCAACATAAATCTCATAATAATTAAAGTAACATGGCATACATGCTTTAATTCACACAACAAATATAAAGATTGAGTTCCATACTCAATCAACATTATTTAACCAAACAGTGTAGTCATAAATTGACTTTGACATTTCATGATTACAACATGTATAACATATCATGCTCGCTTGCAATTTAAAACAGTTCATCAAATTCACGTAGACAAGTAGAAACCGCAAGACTTGCCTGGTTCGTGGATTACCAATTACCGAAAAAGTGCTTAATATAATCTGCTTCATGATCCTACATAACGTATCACCATATGCATCAATTATTAGTCACTTAGCAACGCTTATCAAACATCTAAGTAAATTCTAATTTACACTTCGTAACTCTCTTCCATTCACTCGTTTGACACTCGCTGTCAAATCATATGTATAATTATTACATATCTAATCTTCATTGTTAGTTAACCAATTAAGATTAACTCATTCTTCATTAACTAATAAGTTAATAATTAATCACCACGTAATTTAATCACCTCACATAATCATATTACATTTCACATAATTAACCAATTATAATTACATCTTACGTCAATCAAATTACATTTCAAGTTAAACGTAATTATATTTTTACTAACATTCATGTTTTATAACTTATAACAACATCTAATATCATCGACAGCACTATACTTGTGTATGCGCATGACCGACGCCCTCCGATTGCCTCAAAATACGCATCAGTCCCAAAAATGACCATTTTGACCCTAGATAACGACCTCAAATCAAAAAGTCAAAAACACAAAAGTTGTAGGTCTACTCGTGCTCGTTCCGAATCATCTTGAATCACCTCAATCGGAGTTCGTATGAAAACGTTATGGCCATTTTAGTAACAGAGGTCAAAATAGTTTTGCATTACGACAACTAAACTACCCCGGGCAGCAAGTATACCCGCTGGGGTGGGTCCCCCAAGGCATAAACACCCACTGGGGCGGGTCCAGGGGCTGGTGGAGGTGCTGGGTCGCGAACTGGTGGAGAAATAAGCCAATTTGGCTTATTCCATCACACCGAATTCGAATTTTCCCAACATGACAAACATGAAACATGTGACAAACAATATTTTAAGCTTATTAACATGCTCATAACATAAAAATTTCATATAAACACATAATCACAACCAAGATTTCATGGAATTCGAAGAAAAACACAACTTTAAGCGTTCTTGACGGAAATTGCTACTACGAACTCGTTTTTCAATCAATTCAAGTGATTCCAACTGTAATCACTTCTATTCTTAACATACTAACATAATACTTAATCAATTTTAACAATAACTCATAATCAACATCAATTTTGATAGTTTCAAAAGTTATTTTTCAGAAATTACTTCACCGAGAATCACTATGAACACACTTCCTATTGTTTATCAAAAATTCATAGATTGAATTGCTAGAACAACCATATAACTCATATAAAATCATGTTATATCACATATTACACATAATTCATGCTCACATCAAGGATTTAAAGAATTTTCAACTATAATTCCATAATCTAACACTATGAACATGAATTTCATGGTGTTCATCATATACTTGTGAATTGAAATTCTTAAACAACTATGAAATTCTCATGTAAATATATATATATATATATATATATATATATACATACATATCCCATTCTCATAACAAAATTATGAAGTTTCACAAAGAGACTTCCACATAGAATTCTAAAACCATGAAAACATAGAAGAATATGCTTTGAAAACATGTTTTTACAACAATTGATTTTGAAAACCCTTTCACGGCATACAATTACATATGAAAACATATGAACACCATATATACATATAATTTTATGATTGTAAAAACCTAATTTGATAAAGAAGAAAACACAACACATGAATTAATTCTAGGGTTAAAATTATAACCTTACTAGTTTTGACTTAAGAGAGAGATGATAAAGATGATGATCCTCTCTTGCCTTCTCAAGCTTTTCTTCCACTTCTCTCTTCTTCTTCTCTGACAATTCTCTCTAACCCTCTTCTTCTTCTTTCTTTGTTTTGTTTAGACTTAGGCTTTTAGAAAACTAACGTATCTTTTAACTTAGCATATATTATACAATATACAATATACATATACAATATATTAAACAAGTACAAAGGCCTTGTTTGGTAAAACTCATCATTTTAAAAACAGGTTTTAATAGTTAAGGCCCCGTTTGGCAAAACGAATTTAAAAACGGTGCTAGGGCCTTGTTTGGGAAAATAATTTTGAAAACTCTTTTAATAAATCATTTTAACACATACTTTTTAATGTTATCCTTTAACTAATTAAAACTCAACATTAATTTAATTAATTAAAAGTTTAACATCAATTAATCACATAAAATTATCACATAATTATAATTACTCACTAATTATAATTTCATGTTACTCTCACCACATAACTCATCTAATTTAATTATCCCAATTAAATTAGAACTATAACATAAAATTATTATGCCAATTAAATTAAATACCAAATATTTATTTAATTAACATATAACACTTAATTAAATTACTCCATAATAATCACATAATTATTTATTTAACTCAATAAATAATTTAATTAATATATTTATTTAATTCAATAAATATATAAATTCTCTTCACACCAAATCACATATTTTATAATATATAACACATATACACATACTCGTACTTAAACATCTTAAAATAAGAATTTTATTTATTAAATTCTCATTTATTAATTCTTAAAAATTCGGGATGTCACATCCTTCCCTCCTTATAAGGATTCCGTCCTCGGAATCAACTGAAACCTCACTTAGTCGGTTTTCACAAAATCTCTTTCACAATTATCGTTGAATAACTTCAACACGTTAACTTAGCAAAAAGTTTTACATATATATATATACTTCATTCATTTCTTCAACAACTATTAGGTTTTATTACACAATCTTCAATCAAACATAATCACATATCAAATATTATATATCTTTAACTCGTTCATTCCTTTTTAAGGATCATTACCGTATACTCTACTCGTCAAATTAATATACTACGTAATTCACCATCTATAATTATCTCGTTCATTCCTTTCTAAGGATCATTACCGTATACTCTACTCGTCAAATTAATATACTACGTAATTCACCATCTATAATTATTCGGGTTATCACATTCACCCCTTCTTCTAAGAATTTCGTCCTCGAAATTTTTATTAATCTTCATTCATTCAAACTATCAAAATATATTTTACGTTAATCTCCATTCACTGGATTAAAGCGTTCTACAACTAACTCTTTTTAAGGAATATCCTTCTTCCCACATCCTCCTTCAGAATAATAAGAATCTTCCACAATTGTTCAATGATTGGGAAGCGATATAAACAACTCAGGAATTTAAAAGATTCCAATTCATGCTGAGGGGTCATAAGACCTTGAACTCTTCTCCAGGTTTAATAGTGCATCACCACTATAAACCATCTTTAACAGAATGTTTAGCAATCACAAAGACTGAAAACACTCTCTGCAAGTACTCTAGGTGATCAGCCTATCGTACCCCTACGTCGTGCACAACGTATTACATCTTAACATCGTAACGACTATATACGTTACATTCGGAACTTATAGTCTCCGATAACATAGTACATCGTAACGACTATATGCGTTACATTCAGAATTATAGTCTCCGATAACATGTCCCCCTTTTATAGGGTTGTTCACCTCAGCTTCTTAACATCTGAATCCGCACCAAAACAATTTGGTTTGGCATAGTTTAACCAAAAACGCTCAAATTTCATAAACATCTTTCAACATTTGTCTAGCTGAATCAAGTAGCATAGACTTCTAGTAAAAATTCGTACATCAAACGAAATATATATATATATATATATATATACATATATTTGTAACCAACTCAATAAAATTCTATATATATATATATATATATATATATTTTAAGAAACTAAAAATAATAAATAAATCTTTTCACAATATCTTGATACCGTATCATAGTACTGATACGTTGAGGACTTCGTCATTACATGACGTCGTTATACTACATTATACCATAGTGGGCTGACGATCATACGATCACATCCAACACTAGGTTTAACTGCATTGATAACTTCCTCGATTATTGTTTGTACATCATATCAAATGATGCATAGAACACATAAAATACATTTTGAAAATTTGAAATTATTTTTGTCTAGCTGAAGCAATTAGCATAGACATGTGAATAATAGCACATATTTTAAAAACTCATTGGTTCCATCGTTCGATCCAATGTTTTTCAAGAAAACAGAAGTGCAACATCAGCACGAAGTCAATAAATTTCGAAAACTAGCAAAGCTAGGAGATTTAGAATATAAAACTTTCTCCATCAATTAAATCATTACTCCATCATTACTTCATTATTCTATCTATCTTAACAACATCAATGCTTTCTATACCATAACCTTTTTATACCCAGTATAGTTCATCAAACTTACCATACTTTGGAAGTTCAGGAACTTGCCACAATAATATGAGTTTAAGAACTTGTCCTAGCAATACGTAGTCAAAGAACTGATCAGAGACTGTCCACATGCTTAGGGGTTCAAAAATATACATACGACTATGAGTCACTAACTCACCATAAGTATGAGTTTTAAGAACTCTCCTAACCTTAAGATCATCTAATGTAATTTTAATATCATCTAATCTATCCTCTATTAACTCTAACTATCAAGTATAATATGAGAAAAGAATCACCTTCTCGTCATATATATATCGATAGCGCGACACCAACCTTCCAACGATTATCAATATGATAAGCCAAGTGTAAGCACAAAACCCTGCCCATACAAGATTTGTACAACTCAGCCACCACATGAGTCCTCAGTTGAAAACCCACTTAACTCTATCTTACTTATAACTTCTTGCTCTATACTCGATACAGACTTATGTATCTCATCATTTATAACTCCTCGTGAGTTAATCTCGTACTATCTCATAGTACATTCTCGTTATAGTCTCAAACTATAACCATTCAATCATTACAGACCATCTGTCTTTTACAACTCTAAAAGATATCACGTCGTGATCTTATTCTATAATCATCTCCCTTATGATTCTTCCGTAGCTCATTATCGTTTTGTTTTAAAACTTCTTATCTCTACCTTACATCATATTATATCATGAATTCATTATGCTTTTAATCTCATAGACTTCGTCTATTCATCGTTATTCGTCATCTAGATCATTAGAGTTAGGCAACTCCTGGTTTTTATCTCTACATCTCTTCAAGATTCTTCTTTGAATCTTCTTGTTTATTAATCAATTCTCGTTCTTTAAGAATTTCTAATTCCATTCCTGTTGCTCAATATTTTATTCGAGTTTCATTCCTCGCCATTCTAATCTTCTTCTTATAACATTTCTAGGACTTAACTCATCCTATACTTTTATGTATAATTCTCATTCTCTAAAGTCATAGCTTAAGGTACTCTTACCTAAGGTGTATAACTTACAGCTTTGATACCAACTGTAACGACCCCAAAATTCATACAATAATATTCTCCTTCTCGATCGTTAATAATACAACTTTAATCTCTCATTACATCATTATTCGATATTAAAAAATCACTAAAAATGCGGAATATTTAAAACTTTTATAAACTTTCTTTCTATATTGCCCTGAATCGCAACCTTTACATTACATCTCTTTGATTCAAATCTATATCATGAATCATTACAACAAAATGACTATACAAAGTCTTACATAATAAAACAATATCCATCTATATTAGATAACTCTACTTATAACTCAGCGACATATTTCATTCAAAACAATAACTACAATTTAAAATTGAACATAACTAATATTCTTGAACATTGATCTCTATAAATCTCTTAACACGTATCATTACCTTGCGTCCTTAACCTGCAAAAATGGTTATTTGCAAGAGTGAGCTCGACAACTCAGCAAGTTCTAACAGTTTTCATGCATCACGTATCACATAATAAACATGCTCAACATAAATCTCATAATAATTAAAGTAACATGGCATACATGCTTTAATTCACACAACAAATATAAAGATTGAGTTCCATACTCAATCAACATTATTTAACCAAACAGTGTAGTCATAAATTGACTTTGACATTTCATGATTACGACATGTATAACATATCATGCTCGCTTGCAATTTAAAACAGTTCATCAAATTCACGTAGACAAGTAGAAACCGCAAGACTTGCCTGGTTCGTGGATTACCAATTACCGAAAAAGTGCTTAATATAATCTGCTTCATGATCCTACATAACGTATCACCATATGCATCAATTATTAGTCACTTAGCAACGCTTATCAAACATCTAAGTAAATTCTAATTTACACTTCGTAACTCTCTTCCATTCACTCGTTTGACACTCGCTGTCAAATCATATGTATAATTATTACATATCTAATCTTCATTGTTAGTTAACCAATTAAGATTAACTCATTCTTCATTAACTAATAAGTTAATAATTAATCACCACGTAATTTAATCACCTCACATAATCATATTACATTTCACATAATTAACCAATTATAATTACATCTTACGTCAATCAAATTACATTTCAAGTTAAACGTAATTATATTTTTACTAACATTCATGTTTTATAACTTATAACAACATCTAATATCATCGACAACACTATACTTGTGTATGCGCATGACCGACGCCCTCCGATTGCCTCAGAATACGCATCAGTCCCAAAAATGACCATTTTGACCCTAGATAACGACCTCAAATCAAAAAGTCAAAAACACAAAAGTTGTAGGTCTACTCGTGCTCGTTCCGAATCATCTTGAATCACCTCAATCGGAGTTCGTATGAAAAAGTATGGCCATTTTAGTAACAGAGGTCAAAACAGTTTTGCATTACGACAACTAAACTACCCCGGGCAGCAAGTATACCCGCTGGGGCGGGTCCCCCAAGGCATAAACACCCGCTGGGGCGGGTCCAGGGGCTGGTGGAGGTGCTGGGTCGTGAACTGGTGGAGAAATAAGCTAATTTGGCTTATTCCGTCACACCGAATTCAAATTTTCCCAACATGACAAACATGAAACATGTGACAAACAATATTTTAAGCTTATTAACATGCTCATAACATAAAAATTTCATATAAACACATAATCACAACCAAGATTTCATGGAATTCGAAGAAAAACACAACTTTAAGCGTTCTTGACGGAAATTGCTACTACGAACTCGTTTTTCAATCAATTCAAGTGATTCCAACTGTAATCACTTCTATTCTTAACATACTAACATAATACTTAATCAATTTTAACAATAACTCATAATCAACATCAATTTTGATAGTTTCAAAAGTTATTTTTCAGAAATTACTTCACCGAGAATCACTATGAACACACTTCCTATTGTTTATCAAAAATTCATAGATTGAATTGCTAGAACAACCATATAACTCATATAAAATCATGTTATATCACATATTACACATAATTCATGCTCACATCAAGGATTTAAAGAATTTTCAACATAATTCCATAATCTAACACTATGAACATGAATTTCATGGTGTTCATCATATACTTGTGAATTGAAATTCTTAAACAACTATGAAATTCTCATGTAAATATATATATATATATATATATATATACATACATATCCCATTCTCATAACAAAATTATGAAGTTTCATAAAGAGACTTCCACATAGAATTCTAAAACCATGAAAACATAGAACAATATGCTTTGAAAACATGTTTTTACAACAATTGATTTTGAAAACCCTTTCATGGCATACAATTACATATGAAAACATATGAACACCATATATACATATAATTTTATGATTGTAAAAACCTAATTTGATAAAGAAGAAAACACAACACATATGAATTAATTCTAGGGTTAAAATTATAACCTTACTAGTTTTGACTTAAGAGAGAGATGATAAAGATGATGATCCTCTCTTGCCTTCTCAAGCTTTTCTTCCACTTCTCTCTTCTTCTTCTCTGACAATTCTCTCTAACCCTCTTCTTCTTCTTTCTTTGTTTTGTTTAGACTTAGGCTTTTAGAAAACTAACGTATCTTTTAACTTAGCATATATTATACAATATACAATATACATATACAATATATGTAACTTATATTATTAATATATCTAATAAATAATATACTAATTGCTATATTAACTACCACTTATTACATAGGTTACAAAATTTGAAAAGCCCAAGGCTATGTTTGGCAAAACCACATTATTTTTAAAAACTAACTTCTTGAGTTTAAGGCATTGTTTGGAAGAAATAAGATTAAACAAGTACAAAGGCCTTGTTTGGTAAAACTCATCATTTTAAAAACAGGTTTTAATAGTTAAGGCCCCGTTTGGCAAAACGAATTTAAAAACGGTGCTAGGGCCTTGTTTGGGAAAATAGTTTTGAAAACTCTTTTAATAAATCATTTTAACACATACTTTTTAATGTTATCCTTTAACTAATTAAAACTCAACATTAATTTAATTAATTAAAAGTTTAACATCAATTAATCACATAAAATTATCACATAATTATAATTACTCACTAATTATAATTTCATGTTACTCTCACCACATTACTCATCTAATTTAATTATCCCAATTAAATTAGAACTATAACATAAAATCATTATGTCAATTAAATTAAATACCAAATATTCATTTAATTAACATATAATACTTAATTAAATTACTCCATAATAATCACATAATTATTTATTTAACTCAATAAATAATTCAATTAATATATTTATTTAATTCAATAAATATATAAATTCTCTTCACACCAAATCACATATTTTACAATATATAACACATATACACATACTCGTACTTAAACATCTTAAAATAAGAATTTTATTTATTAAATTCTCATTTATTAATTCTTAAAAATCCGGGATGTCACAGTTAGTACTTGGAAAAGATTAGTAATAATTCCTCGCTGGATCGATACTCTATTTACTCTATATTACTTGTTGACCACGTATACTTGCGCGTATTTGTCATTATATAAATTGGACAACACCATGCTACATTCTCAACAATGGAAAGCAATACCTGACTAAGTTGCAACCCAAGTTAGACGAAAGAATCTTTCTTGGATATGTCACAGATAGCATGGCATATAGAGTGTTCAACAAAAAAGCTCTAATTGTTGAAGTCTTGATCCACATTATCTTTGATGAAACAGACTCAGACAAGTCTGCACCACAAGGCACTGCGATTGACGATTCAGACACCACGGTTGAGGTGGTCGAGCCCAACACCACGACTGTAGTTCCAGTAGGTGGAATCGTCGAGGCTGAAGATGAAATCGTAGAGAGAGCTGCACCAGACAACGATTCTCTGTAATAAGAATCAGAAGTTAATCTTGAAGAGTTCAGACAAGAAGGCACCAGAACAGATGTTCCAACAGGGAACAGATGGGCAAGAGATCACACTCAAGACTTGATCATTGGAGATCCAACTTCCAGGATCAGAACAAGGTCTACAACTCAGAATGAGTGTTTCTATCTGAGCTTTCTGTCCCAAATGGAATCTAAGAAGATAGAAGATGCAATGGAAGACTCGAGTTGGATAGAAGCCATACAAGAGGAGCTGAATCAGTTTGAAAGAAGCAATGTCTAGAGATTAGTTCCTAGACTAAGGAATCACCCAGTCATTGGCACCAAATGGGTCTCCAGAAATAAGATGGATGAAGATGGGGTGATCACAAGGAACAAGACAAGATTAGTGGCCAAAGGTTATTCTCAAGAAGAAGGCATTAACTACGATGAGACCTTTGCACCTATTGCCAGACTTGAAGCTATCAGGATATTCCTTGCATTTGCTGCTCACATGAAGTTCAAAGTCTTCGAGATGGATGTCAAGAGTGCATTTCTGAATGGTGAACTTCAAGAAGAAGTATATGTGGAGCAGCCTCCAGGTTTCATCAATCCAACTCTCTCTAATCATGTCTATAGATTAGATAAACCCTTATATGGACTTAAACAAGCACCTAGAGCATGGTATGAAACACTAACTAACTTTCTTATTGAAAAAGGATTTACTAGAGGTAGAGTAGACACCATACTATTTCTTAGGAAGCACAAAGACAAAGTTTTACTAGTTCAAATATATGTAGATGATATTATCTTTGATTCTACTGATGAAAATCTGTGCAAGAGATTTTCTAAGCTTATGCAGAGCAAGTTCAAAATGAGCATGATGGGTGAGCTGAATTTCTTCCTTGGACTGCAAGTAAAGCAAACTTATGAAGGTATCTTTATTAACCAAGACAAGTACATCAAAGACTTACTTAAGAACTATGGCATGGAATCAGCCTCTCCCATGAAAACACCAATTGCTCCAGCAACCAAGCTTGACAAAGATGAGAAAGGTAAATGTATTGACATTACTCAATACATAGGTATGATAGGCTCCCTTCTCTACTTAACTGCCAGTAGACCAGATATAATGTTTGCAACATGTATATGTCCTAGATTTTAATTTAACCCCAAGGAATCACACTTAACTGTTGTAAAAGGATTTTCAGGTATCTTAAAGGTACACCCTACTTGGGACTTTGGTATCTCAAGGAGACCTCCTTTGAATTGACAGGATATTCAGATGCTGACTTTGTAGTATGCAAAATAGATAGAAAGAGTACCAGTGGCACTTGTCAACTGCTAGGAAATAGACTAGTGTCCTGGTTCAGCAAGAAGCAAAACTCAGTATCAACTTCAACAGCAGAAGCTGAATATATTGCTGCAGGCAGCTGTTGTTCTCAAATCCTATGGATGAAGAACCAGCTAGCAGACTATGGGAGAATTTAGAATCCATAAATACTATTGAACGTCGATGGCAGAGGAAGAAAAGAATCTCTCACTCCAAGCAGGACTCTTCTATGGATTAGTGGGAAGGCGCAGGATAAGAGAAGATTCGTCTAGAAACAACGGCTTCACTTCACATTTGTCTCTGTGCTGAATTGCTATCGACTAAACGGAAGCCCCTTGTTAGGACGAAGATCTTTTGATTTTAAATCTATACCTGCTCACTGTGATAACACAAGTGCCATAGCAATAACACACAACCCTGTTATGCATTCTAGGACTAAGCATATAGAGATAAGATATCATTTTATTAGGGATCATGTTCAAAATGGAACTATATCTTTGCAATACATTCCTACTGAAAATCTACTTGCTGATGTGTTTACAAAACCCTTAGATGAATACAGATTTCATAAACTAATAAGTGAGTTATGTATGTTAAATCTACTACCATAAATTATATGCTCTAGTTGGTGCTAACCATGCAGATAGAAAGGCTAAGTCAAAATTATAGAGATGACTAAGAGAAACCACGATCGTGGAGTGATCTAGACATGGCAGAAAAGCTCACTATGGTGGCAGCATTATCAAGGTAAGCAATTCTTCTGATAAGCGCCTCAGGGACAAACCTGATCCTTAGTGTCAAACTAAGAGGTTGGCCCTTCTTGAGCAACCTTAACCTAAAAGGGATGCTATTTCAGGATGCATCACAGAAAACAGTAGAGTCAACGGTCAAGGAGCAAGCTAAGCATGGAACTCAACAATCGTGGAGTGGTTCTCGGCAATTGTAGTCCTCTCAAAAGGACTCACTAGCTCAGGGGGAGCTAAGGGCAGAACTGAACTTTCCAAGTGACTTAAAATCGTGGAGTCCTGTAGAACTCGACACGTGTCCCACTCTGCAAATCATATGGAGGGAAGTTATAAATTTATTTTGAACTGTCATTTGTCAGTTTACCTTTGAATTTCAAAAGTTTATATATCTCTCTCTTTCTCAAACGAAACCCTAAGCTTCAGAAAGCTAAGCCAAATTTGTTCGTCACAAGATACTCAACAAAATTAAATGGCTGCTTCCAACGTTATTTTTGGTTAGCAACTATGCTTTGACGAGTTCAAGACTGCTGACCCTGAGTTCCATAAGATTCTATCACTTCTAAAGAAAGCTGGCCTCGAAGAAACTCTGAGCACCAACACACTGATTTACCCAAAGCTGGTGAAGGAGTTTTACTGTAATGGGGTCTTTGAAGGCGACGTCATCACCACCAAAGTCAAGGGCGTGCAGATTTGACTCAACACTGAAGGTATAAATCTGGCCCTAGGTTTTAAATCTAAAGGTCTTCCATCTATGGAAGTTATCGATTTCCATGAAGGTCTGCAGAAGATGCACTACTCTAAGATTGAAGGAAAAAATGGCTACAAGAAGAAGGATTTTCCCCAAAAGTATGAGTTCCTTGCTGACATTATTGGAAAATGCATATGTTGCAAGGGCTCTGGTCAAGACTCTATTAATGAGAAGCAACTGAAGCTCATGATAGCCATCTGCTTCAGAATTCAACTCAACTATGGGGCTCTGCTGATGGAATAGTTTGGGAAATGGATGCTTAGCCCAAAGAAGACTAAGGGCTCTGCCAAGATGCTCTATGGGAGGTTTATAAGCATAATCCTGAAATCAACCCTGGGTGACAAGATTGGGGATAAAGAAGGTGCTCCCATCAATCTTAACAGCAAGATGACCCAACAACTATTTCAGAATTGGAAGAGGAATCCAGTAGAGAATGTGAAGATGATGTCTGCAAATTCATCTGCTGTAAAAGAAACTGAGGAGGATGAAGAAGTCAACCAAGAAGAACCCTTGGCTCTGATCAGAAAGAGCAAAGGGAAGAAGAAAGTGAATGAAGGTTATCAGATAGCTGAGGAGCCTCAGGCTCAACCATTGATGCACCACAAGGGGGTTCTGGTTCTGGAACTGGGATTCGAGGTCTCATCACTGAGAGGGAACTTACTCTTGAGGCAACCGAATCACCAGAAGAAGTTTTGAAGGAGAAGAAGAAGAAGAGGGAGACAAGTGAGGATAAGGCTGAAGGAAGTTCTGAGCCTCAGAAGAAGAAGAAGAAACGCAGCCATAAATCAAAGAAGTCTTCACTCACTACCATTGTAGAGTCCATACCAATCGTGGAGTCTAGACTGTCTGCTATTCTAGAAGGAGATGCTACAACAGCCTCTCAGCTTGAACAAACTGTCAGGGCTGAAGCTGAAGAAAGTGCTAAGGATGTGTCAAAGCCAAAGAAAATAAAGAAGAAGCTTGTCAAGAAGTATATTCTAGCAAATGAGGAAGTGTTAAAGGAAGATGAAAGAAGAAGGGCTGCTGAGAAGGATGAACAAACCACCGAGCCTCAAGCATCTGGTCCAACCTTTGAAGAGACCAGAATTATGGAAGATGTAGTAGCCTACATCAGTCATGTAGAAAACACTACTGCACCTGATCAGGCTATGGACTATACTGAGAAGGAGCTGCCTGAAGTAATTGTTCATACTGAGGAAGTACATGAAGAAGAAATGGCTCACTCTGGAAAAGTAGTGCCAGAAACAATGGTGATAAGCCCTGATTGTGTTGAGGAGGAGACGCTGGAAGTTCCTGTTCAAGAAAGTGCTACAGCTGAGGGGGGGCTATTAGAAGAACAAGAACAAGAGGATGCAGGAGTTGAGGGGGGAGCTACCAGTAAACAATGATGAAGTTCCCTCAGCCCCTGAAGAGTTTGTAGAGTCTGCTGATGCAGAAATGGTGGATATTATTGATGATGAGATGACAGATGTGGTGGAAGTTCCTAATGAAAATGAGGAAGATGGTGATGAAGAAGAGGATGATGAACTTGAGATTCTTGCAATAAGTAAGAATGGAGAAAAAACTGCTGACTACAATCAGCTGTTTGACTACTTGCCTATGATGCCCTATTATAGAGCTCTGATTCTCAACACCTGGGATCACATGTTCTGGATTTACAAGGGTTATCTAGCAATCTCTGTGCTTGCCTATGGATTTCCAAGAAATCGCAGGTTTGCTCAGAAGCTGATCACCAACAGTTCATCTTCAGAGACTGAGCATGAGGTATATTTCACTCCCCTCTCTTTCATTATCAACCACTGTCCTCCATCGCATTTTAATCAGTTCTATGAATTGCCAAGATGGTTGGAAGTGGTTCTTCACCCTTTAAACCAATTTCCAATTACAGAGTCCCAAAACTCTGTAACTGATGAACCAAACAACCAACTCACCTTAATAGAGCCAGCTATAAATGATCCTATGGTTGTCAAGCAAATAACCAGAATCGTCGATCAACTGCTTGAGACAACAACCATTGAGCCACCAAATCTGGACGACGAACTACGATTCATGCTTATCAACCAACCTGACACTGAAATCGTAGTGTCCCCAGAACAAATCAACGAACCATATACACCAGACCCTGAACCAAACACTTCTCCCATACACCAAACACAAGCCCCCATTACACAGTCAGACATTCCCTCGTCCTCCAACAACGAATACTTTGATATGACACTTGCTCTCACAAGCATGTCAAGGACAGGTGAATACACTACGACCTCTCCTCCGGATGCTTAGCAAATTATTGATCGTCTGTCCCTACTACCAACAAAAGAGGAGCTAGCTGATTGACAAGCCATATGGCTCTAGAGACAGAGGAGATTCTTGAAGTAAACTCTCTCGCACTTCACAAAAGATTCGACCATATAATCGACTCTGTCAAGACCCTACCAGGGAACTTGGCAACTGAGCTATCAAAGAAGCTAAGGGATATTGTAAAGAAAATGGGTGACAGCTTCAGCCAAAGGGATGCTATTGATTTTTTAGCTATGAAAAAGCATAAGGAATCTGTGGAGATTCTTCAGAAAACTCAAGAATCTCAGAATGCTCTCATAACTAAATAGATTCACGAGCTGCGTCTCACACTACGAGAATTCCAAACCTTTTCCATGACTTAAGTTCAGCAAACTACAGAAGCCATGGAGCGACTTCAGCAATAGAGACGAAATACTGAAGCTATAGTCTAGTGACTTTGCCCATAATCGCTCTCAGATGCATGAGCTGGTACAAGGTGTCCACCGCCTCTCAGAAGACATTCGAACCCTTGATGCTGACATAAAGGGGAAGAATAATGAGGAAGGAGACAGGGCAAAGGCAGAGGTAGCAGAGGCATAAGCAAAGGGAAGCAAACTCACATTGGTCAATAGTCGAGGAGCAACCCCAGAAGTCCTCCTAGCTATCAGTCTCCACTGAATTGATCAACAGCAACAGAACCGTCCACCTCTCATGGCTGAGCCCTATAGAGGAAGTCAAGGTCTAGCTCCTAGCTCACAAGGACTATCCTCTACTAGTTTTAACATGCCAGTTGGAGATCCTAATTTTATGAACAGACATGATCATTCAGAAATGTTGAGCAAGGAGGAGCTAGACGACATTGCATGGAGAGATGAGCTGTAACGCCCGAGAAAATTAAACGATTATGTAAATGAATTTTATTTGATTTATTGAATAAAATTCGATTATTTGTTTATTAAAGTGAGTAAGCAAATTAAAGGTCAATTTATGACCTAGAGAAGTTCGAAATGGTTAGTTTTCTGGCTTGGTGCTAGAAATAATGAATGTGAATTTTCAAGACGAAAATAAAGTCTTTTTGAGAAAAAGACGAAATAGGCACTATTCACAAAACCCTAAGGGTTAGGGTTTGATCCTAAGGGTTAGGGTTCGTGTTATCTTAAGTATTTTTGAGAGTTCAGAATGTCGAAATGACATTCTATCGAAAGATTTGACGTTAATATACCGTGAAAAGTCAAATTAGCCACGAAGAAGTTTTCTCGAAAAAAAAAGGTACAAAAATAATTCATCTGTTTCTGATTGGGAATTTATTTTAAAATTTCGAGAAACGCGTAATGATAGGATTTCGAGGCGAGGTGAAATATGTAATACTATTTCATTTATGGTTCACGAAGTTTTTGTGTAGGGACTTAAAATCCTAAGCGTTAGGGAAAGTAAAATTAATGATTAAATTGATAACGTATAATAATACATGATTATTATGCGGAAGGAATACGCGTATAATACGAGGTGTTATACGAGAATAATACGAAGAGGATAAGAGAATTAATACGATGTATAAGATAAGTTTTATACGGAGTAAATACGTTGAAATGAATTAAAATTGAATTAAATCTAATAAGTTAACCCGTGGGTCGAACCATTGGGTAAACGGGTGGGTTTAGCCCATGGTTCAACCCACAATCGGGGACAAGGTGGCCACATGGGGGCCATGTAGGGGCACATAGTGCCCATATGCTAGCACATGCTAGCACATGGGGAGACATGGGGGGTGATGTGGAGAGGAGGTGGGTGAGGAGGTTTGGTCCTAATGACCAACCTACCCTCACCTTACCAATCTCTATAAATAAGAGAGCTCCCTCCTCATTTTTCATTGTTTGAAATTTCCACCAATATCTAGAGAGAGAGAGAAGAAGCTAGTTAAAGCTTTGTGATAATAATTTCCATCAACCAAGAGGAAAGAAGCCTTTGAGTCTCTATACTCAAGCTCAACCAAGAACACTCAAGGTATAACCTAAGAAAATTGTGAAATTTTCTTCTTCTTTTAATAATAACTTTGATAGAGAAGTGATTGAAGGAGGTATGATTATGGAGAAGTTATAAAGATGGTGTAATAGTGAATTAGGAACCCTAACAAACCATGCATGATGAAGTAATAAGAACTCATTAAGGTCTAATAAAGAACCTAGTGAATTCATGGAAAGTGCATTAATAAAAAAATGTCAAACCATTAGAACTTGAATGTTTTGAATGGTTAGAATTAATAATAATCAACCATTGAATTGATTCCAATCGGTTAGAAGTAAAAATAATGAAGAACAAAGATTCGGCGAAAGTTACGTGATTAGACGGTAGTCATCGAAAACGTAAATTTCTCGAATTAAAGGTCAAAAGTCGCTGTGTGACTCAGAAACGATGGTTTTCGATTGTAACACGTGTATTTAGGTTAATAAGACTTGCGGGAGCAAGAACGAACGAATTTTGACTTAAAACGAAGAATTAAGCGTCGAACGTTTAACGAACGCGTAAAAATGGACTAATCGGCGAATTTCTCACCGACAGATTCAAAATTGAATTTTGATTTGATAGAATGATAGAACATAGCATTTATGAACTATTGGCTTTGGAATGAGATAATTCTGAGTTATAACGATTACGTTATGGACTCGGGAATCTCAGAAATTTTTATAACTTAGAAAATTTTTCTGAGATACAGGGTCGGCGCTACCGCGCCGCCCAAGAGGCCTAATATGGCGCCGCCACGCCTGTCCGGGCCAAGATCCCTGCCGTCAAGGGTAATCCCGGCGTCACAGCGCCAGGACGGAGGAACTTCCCTGCATAGGGGCGCTGCCGCGCCACTTAGTAAAGGAAGCTAGCGCTGCCTCGCCAGCAAGAAGAAAATGTTGACCAAGTTAATTATTTACTTAATTTGTTTTCCATAGGGATTAAAGGGTTAGTAAGTAATGAATGAACATGAATGTATACCCTTTAAACGACATGTTTAACCAAGGGTTTATAAGAAGTAAACATTAACTAAACGTAATTGAACTTGAACTTTGGAGACGTAAACCGTAACCAAAGATTGAGTTGAAGAACAAGTAAAGCTCTCGTATATCATTACACTTAGTGGTGATTAATGAGAAATTAGTTTATGGCATAAGATATGTTAATAAGTCGGACGTTAAATGACTTAAATAAATATTATTAGTTTAACGTTTCGGTTAAGTTATACAAGAAAGAGAAGTTAGGCAAATACATTGTATATCGAAAGTATTTTCTCATTGGTATAATATGTGTTATGCTTGTAGAAGTGGTAAAGACCAAGTAGCGTACCTTAAAGATTAAGAGACGCGAAAGCAAGTTTTCTCAACTTCATTCATTTCATATGAATGCAAGATCTAAACTCTTGTTTATACCTTATTGTTATACAAGATGTCATTCTACATAACTGCTTATGCATAAAAGAGTTATTGAATGGTCGATGCCAATTGATTCGGCTAAACTGAGAAGTAAATGTATTTTGGTGGGTTTTTCCACAAATCTTTCCAAAATATATATATATTGAAGTTATCCTACGCCAAGTGATTGGTAAGGATTCTCAGGGGAACCTGAGAGTGAAAGACAAATGTTTTTACGTCGTTAATTTTACGGGCACGCGAGGTTGCCAATGATTAAACGTAAATACGTTTAATGAATGAATGTTGATCAACATAGAGTACTACAGGTTGATTACCTGGATGTGCTCGTAAGATATATCAAACTTATGGCCTTAGTGCCGGGTTGTTCCTTTCAAAATTAAGAACCAAGTGCTGGTTCGTGGTCTTTGACCAAGAAAGATTCCGAAGAGACTATATGTCCTTGGGAATGGTTTTAAAGAAATAAAAATGATATTTTTATTGTTCAGAAGTACTTCATAGCTATTGTACAGTTATTGAAGTGAAGAGATATGATTCTTGATTTTGTGGTTTCAAGATAAAAGGTTAACTTGCTGAGCTGCTTATGCTCATTCTTGCTTAAACTAAATATTTTCAGCGAGGAATGAACAGACCAAAGGATCCGAAAAAGACAAAGGCAAGTTCAAGATGGATAAGTAGAGACCTTTGTAATAGCATAGTATTAGTACAGTATTTACTGATATTATGACACAAAATAATGTAATGGTTATCGAGAACCTAGGAAGGAATGAATAGAATGTATATTTAGTAAACTCATGCATGATGTTGAAGTCTTTCAATGGAATGTATGAGTAGAATGTAGTACAGTGTAGCACCAGGTCCAGGGTTTGAAGGTACCCGGATTTGGGGGCGTCACATGAGCAAACCAGAATAAGGAGAGATGCAGAGTATGCCAACCCTCCGAAGAGCAAGAGGCAAAGAAGATAGAGATAAGTTATAGTTTGTTTTCTTATTGATGTATCTGTGCTAGATTATAATATCTTTTTCAAACATCAATAAATTCATGCTTATTCTCTAGAAATTTCAGCTGGTCACTGAAACACTAAGTCATATTTACTTTCTAGCATTCTGCATTTAGAAATTGATGATATGATACAAATCTCCTTGGTTATGTCAACATCAAATAGGGGGGAGATTGTTGGAAATAGCATATTCAAATTTGATGTTGAAAGTAAATATAAATGCTTAAGTGTAAAGTCCTTCAAAGAACATATGTACAAGGACTTAGATGATAGATCAAAATTGTTAGGTTGATTTGTGCTTTAATGTTTATCATTCTGCAAATGAATGTATAGAAGAGAGATCAAAACTTTTAGGTTGATCTATTTTGAGATGTAAATGTTAGGCCTTGATAGAATCGTAGTCTGCCAAAGCCAGTCTGCAGAAGCCAAGGCAGCATCGTGGAGCTTCAATGAAAGTGTCCAAAGATCGTAGTCTATCTTGAAAGTCACACTCAGAATCGTGGAGATGATCCGAGTGCCTGTCGAGCCAAATCAAGAATCGTAGTTTGCTCTCGGAAGCGTGGAGTCTGTAAGACAAGAAAGTGGAAATCGTAGTCTATCAAAGAGCTTAAGAGAAATCGTAGTGTTCTCTACTATCAAGACTGAGTCTAGCCTGTGCAAGCCAACACACAACAATCATGGTACAAAGACCACGATCGTGGTAACCCTCATGTCAGCATCAAAGTTCGTCTTTCTTATGAAGGAGGAAGAGCAACAAATAAAGAAAGGCTTATAGACGTTGACAATTTGATAGTCCCAATGATCTTGATAGTAGTGTGCATACAAGCCAATCATGTATGATGATAAATCACATACTTTATAAACAATCTTATTTATTTATTAATAAAAGTATTCATTAAAGACATTTAATTATCTACATGATGCTGTTTTTATAATATGTAAATAACCCATAGTTTTAAGTAATGCTTTTAGAATCATGATGTTGATCATGCTAATGAGATTTAAATTCTTAGAAAGTTTAAAACTAAAATAGTTTTCAATCGTGGGATTACTAAAAAGGGGATTAGTAAATCCGGATAGATTGGTACATATGTTGCTTGCTCATTGGATGAGGATGATTGATCTCATGATCATTTGTGTGGAGACACTAAAGCAAGTATGTAGGTACTTATTGGAGAATAAGTTCACTAAACGTGACTCGCTATAGAATACCTAATGGAGTTTTACTCGCCTGTCAATAGGAATTCCTAATGTGATAGTAGTACAAGTGATCCTTGGACTTGAGATCATCATAGTATCTTGTATGTAATGAATTATACTTTGACTTATTCCTTAAGGCCCTTTAGGGTATATAAAAGGGTATGTTTGGGTATAATGAGTTACATATGGAGATAATGAATGATCAATAAAGAATCTACAACCTATAGTAAAAGAGGAGATATGCCCTATGTGATTCGTTAAATGACAACCCATGAATCATTGGCCAAGGTGGAATGAAATTAGAAAGGAGTTTCTAATTTACGTTATATGGAGTTGTGCATTTTCTAATCAAAATACATATAATTAAATAAAATAACACTTGGCAGTAAATTCATGTCTTATATTTAATTGGGACATTGTATGGTGGAAGGATTGAATTGTACAGTAACTATTAACTCATAGGTTCTTTTATGATTAATGTTGAAATCTATATTATCTGGAAAGTCGTTGATCGCTAGGGAGGCTTATCCCTATTGTATAATAAATGTTATTTATTTAAATAGATTATTATTATTTTAATTTATTTATTTAAATAAGATTAAAATTGTTCTAATTGATTTATTCACAACCGATTTAATATGGAGAACCTAAAGGGTCACACCATAAAAGGAAAAAGAATTATTTTATAAGATAATGACATAATCGTAATAATGCATTAAGTGTAATTAATTTAATCTATGGTGATAGAATAAATTAAATAGCTTAATGTTTATTATTTAATATTTTAGAAATATTAAATATAAATTAATAAGAGGAGTCTTATTAATATTATTACAATTATTATTATTTTAATTCTAAAGGAATTTAGAAATTAATTTAATATTAGTACTCTCAATTATTCCTAATGAGATTAGAAGGCAAATTAATTAAAGGAGTTTAATTAATTAATCCCAATTTATTGGGACACCTAATTAATTAAAAGGATTTAATTAATTAATAAAAGAAACTCAATTCTAATTAGATTAGTAGGGTTAACCTAATATCTATATAAGAGAGTCTTATATCAGATATAAAATAACGTGATTCCAAGAGTTGGAGAGTACGTACAACACCATTTCTATAGAGAATAGAAAAAGGGTTTAGCCAACCGCCCATCTTCCTAAGAAATTCCTCTTCCTTGGTATATCACCTCTAGAGGCCAAACAATTGGCTGGTTAACGTTGATCAAAGGAAGGAGCCACTACAGGAAATTCAAGGAGATCAAAGAAAAGCGAGTAGAACTTGTACTTGTGAAAGCTAGGTTCTACATGGATATGATTCTTAATCATCCTTACTTTTCTGTTATTGATAATTGAGTACAAAGTATGATCATGGCATGAGTTTGTATGAAAAAATTTAAAACCTTAATTATCACATTTCCACCCTTATTTATGTAATTCGATTACATGTATGCGTTTCGTACAAACCCAACAGTGGTATCAGAGCCTAACTTTGTGCTAATTATCAAGTTTATGATTCCATGTATGAATTGATGTGAGATTTGATCTGATTTTCTAGACAAAAAACGCAGAATCTGTATTCTGCGACAAACAGCGCGGCCACGCCGCGTCCCAATTCATTATGGGCGCGGCCGGCGCCGCATGCAGATTGTGAAAATTTTGTTTTTCTCAAAAATTAAGTAAATGGTTTATTTAATTTAAAAAAGTTTAAAATAAATATGTTTATTTTATCTGAAATATGATTTCAGATTGCTAAAAATTAAAGGCGTTTAATTGGATTTGTTTTTGATTAAAATAAAAGAGTTTATTTTTCAAAAATAAAATTTAGCAAAACTTTTGTCCATTAAATGACATCGATCAATATATGGAATGGCTTTATTATTCATGAGATGAATGGTTATTTATTGATGCATAGGTTGATGTGTATGATAATAAATGGGGTTGATTATGGACTATTGACCAATGTGATTGGATTTTATTTTAGTTGAATGCATGAATGAATGGGTTTTATTAAATGGGGTCTGCGTACCTCGTCTTCTCTAGTTTTTCTCGATGTAAATTCTATCTCCCTCCTATGTACTTTCCCTTGACTGCTGATCAAGGTTTCTATTTAATTTAAATAGTTTATGCACTAGAGAAAGTTAGAATTATCTTGAAGAAACTGGAGGCTAAGGAGCAAGGAGCGCGTGAAGACCCATTTGTATGGAGCCCGTGTTTAAATATAATAGTTACGTTTAAATTTAAATTCTTGTACTCCTAGGTTTGACCTTTTGGTTCACTTGGTGGCTCTAGTGAACCAAACTAGAATAAAAGTCCATAATCAATCCGGGTAGAATATAGTATTCTATATGTGCATGCTAAATATTATATATATTATATTTTATGCAAACATGCTTCGCATGTTTAATAAAATAACGTGTATTTTATATATATATATATGCGCGCTAAACAAGATGAGACAAATAATAACAATCCCCTCAAAGAAATTATATTAAGTCCAAAGCGTTCAAATGATATTTGGAATATCGAACGTCGCCTTCTAGCATGATGAATTAATAGAATATTTAATATTTAATATGAGTTTGTTGTGCTATCCACAAGGCGAGTATTGCGTATTTAAGATATTAATTTAATCACATTTGATGCTTATTAAGAAAATTGAACAATATAGTCTTGTTGTGCTATCCACAAGGATGAATATTTTTCTTTTTTGAATTTATGAAAGTGCTAGGCTAGACTTAACTTAAATCATTTTAGTTCGGATGTGCACACACTTGACCATTATGATTTAAGAGGTAAAATAAAAGGAGTTACATGTTGATGTAATTGACAAGAGTTGTCTACCTATTTATTTATATATCGTTTGTTGTGCTATTCAAAAGGCTATATACATTTGAAATGGGATCCTTATTCTCACTAGCAAATCTTTAATTAGATGTTGCCGAACTATATAAGTGAGGGTAATATAGTTTGATGAAAATAGCGGGAGATACCAATTTAAAATAAAGACCTAAATTTATTTTGGTATGAAAAATTAATTAAATGAATGTTTGCTAAAATGTTGTTTTTTTCACATGCAGAATTTTAAAAATGTCAAAATCACTAATTTCATTGCGAAGCATACTTGATGCTAATAAGTTTACCGGCTCGAATTATACGGACTGGTTAAGAAATCTGAGAATAGTTCTCACTGCTGAAAAGATTTCTTATGTCCTAAATTCACCTGTTCCAGAATCAGCCTCTGAGGAAGATATTGCCACCATTGTTAAGTGGCAAGATGATGCATCAGTGGCTCAATGCATCATGCTCGCATCTATGAATAACGAGCTTTAGCATCAGCACGAAAATATGGATGCTCCTACTATGTTGCTTCACCTCAAGGAGTTGTATGGTGAACAAAGTAGGACTGCTAGATATAAGATATCTAAGGAGCTCTTCCGATCTCGGATGACCGAGGGCACCGCCGTCGAGAGTCATGTCCTTAGGGTGATAAATATGATTGAACGCCTTGGACAGCTTGGGTTCTTCTTGGATGGGGAGTTGAGTCAAGACTTGGTCTTGCAGTCACTCCCTGAGACCTTCTCGTAGTTTATGGTAAATTTCCACATGAATAAGTTAGATGTCAGCTTGCTTGAGCTACTTAACATGTTGAAAACTGCAGAAGGTCACTTCCCATCCAAGAAGAACCATGTCTTGATGGTGGATTTTTCCAATAAAAGGAAGAGCCCAAGGTGTCTTTTGAAAAGAAAAAATCTAAGAAGGCTAAGGGAAAGGCGAAAGAAAAGGAACAAAAGAAATCTAATCCAGCTGGCAAAGGAATGTGCTTCCATTGCAACGAGCTGGGACAATGAAAGAGTAACTGCAAGAAGTTTTTGGCAGAGAAGAAGCTTGGAGAAGCTTCGACTTCCAATCAAGGTTTGTTCATAATTGAAATTAATTTTTCTGAAAGTCATAATTCTACTTGGGTATTGGATACCGGCTGTGGTTCTCACATATGTAATACTGTGCAGGAAGTGGTCAGAAGTAGAAAGCTGAGCAATGATGAGGTCGTCCTATGAGTGGGGAATGGAGCAAATGTTGATGCATTAGATGTAGGGACTTATTGTTTAGCAATGCCTTCGGGCAAGTCCATTTATTTAAATAGTTGTTATTTTGTTCCGAATATCATTAAAAATATTATTTCTATTTCTGTATTGGATATGGAAGGATTTGACGTTATTATAAAGAATAACAGTTGTTCTATTTATAAAAATAATGTTTTATATGGTATTGGTAATCTGCGAAATGGACTTTATATACTTGACTTGCATGAAAATATACTTCAAATAGAACAAACTAAGAAAAGGAAAAGAGATGATGTTAATTATACTTTATGTGGCACTGTAGACTCGGTCATATCAATGAAACAAGATTATCCAAGTTGCATAAAGATGGGCTCTTAGAGCTATCTGATTTTGAATGATATCCAACTTGTGAATCTTGTCTCATGGGTAAAATATAATCTTACAATGGACTCCACCAGGTACACCACAGTTGAATGGAGTATCTAAAAGGAGAAATCGAACATTATTGGACATGGTTCAATCTATGATGAGTTTTACCGATCTTCCAATTTTATTCTGGGGTTATGCCCTAGAAACGGCTGCATACCTGCTTAAAAAGGTACCTACCAAATCCGCCCCAAAGAGTCCGTATGAGATGTGGAAGGGGAGGAAATCAAATCTTAAGTATGTTAAGACTTGGGGTTGTCCAGCTTATGTCAAAAAGTTTGAAAATGATAAGCTACAGACTAAATTCGACAAGTGTAGATTTGTGGGATACCCTAAAGAAACAGTACGGTATTATTTCTATCATCCAACTGATCAAAAGGTGTTTGTTGCGAAACATGCTGCCTTCTTAGAAAAAGAGTTTATCCATGAAGGGGTCAGTGGGAGTAAGATATATCTTGAAGAAGTTCAAGAACCACAAATTACTACGAACCAAAGTCTGGTACCTGACCAAGTGGAAGAACCTACTGTACCACACCCTATTCGTAAATCTGGAATAGTACCGAAGATACCTGAGAGGTATGGATTCGTCATAGATGATGACGATGAGGTACACATCATGAATGATGATGATCTATTGAATTACGAACAGGATATGAGTAATAAAGACTCAGGGAAATGGCTTGAAGCCATGAAATTCGAAATGGACTCCATGTATGAAAACCAAGCATGGACTTTGGTTTCACCACCTGAAGGCATTAAGACTATTGGGTGTAAATAGGTCTTTAAAACAAAGACTGGAGCGGACGGCAAGGTAGAGACCTATAAGGCCCAAGTGGTTGCAAAAGGTTTCAAACAAAGACAAGGAGTTGACTATGATGAAACCTTCTCACCAGTAGCTATGCTTAAGTCCATTCGGATTTTGCTTGCGATTGCAGCTTATAACGACTATGAGATCTGGCAAATGGACGTGAAAACGGCCTTCCTCAATGGAAAACTTGAAGAGGATGTGTATATGACACAGCCAGAGGGATTTGTTTCAAAGGTTGGAACAAATCAAGTCTGTAAGCTGCAACGATCCATTTATGGATTGAAGTAAGCTTCTCGAAGATGGAACATTCGTTTTGATGAGATAATCAAATAGTTTGATTTTATCAAAAATGAGGATGAACCATGTGTGTACAAGAAGGTTAGTGGGAGCGCAGTTTCATTCCTTGTATTATATGTTGATGATATATTACTGATAGGGAATGACATTCCTATGCTTCAATCGATTAAAATCTGGTTATCTAAACACTTCTCCATGAAGGACTTAGGAGAAGCATCCTATATTTTGGGGATAAAGATCTATAGAGATAGATCTAAAAGGATGCTTGGCTTATCCCCAGGAACGTACATTGATACGATGCTAAAGAGGATTAGCATGGAAGATTCCAAAAGTGGTCTCATGCCGATGAGCCATGGAATACATCTCTCCAAGAAACAGGCCCCAAAGACACCTGAGGAGAGAAACCGTATGAGTAAGATCTTGAATGCTTCTGCAATAGGATCTATCATGTACGGTTGATATGCACTATACCGGATGTCGCTCATGCACTTAGTGTAACGAGCAGATATCAGTCGAATCCAGGAGAAGAGCACTGAAAGGCAGTGAAGAATATCCTAAAGTACTTACGAAGGACTAAGGATATATTTCTTATTTACGGTGGGTCTGAACTAAAACTCGAGGGTTTCACGAACTCAAGTTTTCAAACGGACCAAGATGACAGTAAATCTGTTTCGGGGTATGTTTTTTTACCTTGAACGAAGGCGCAGTGAGTTGGAAGAGTTCCAAACAACAAACAGTTGTTGATTCAGTGACAGAGGCAGAGTATATAGCTTCAAGTGAAGCTGCAAAAGAAGTTGTTTGGATGAAATAGTTCATAACAGAACTTGGTGTGGTTCCTAGCATTGGAGAAGCAGTCCCCGTATACTATGACAACACCGGAGCAGTTGCACAGGCTAAGGAACCAAGGTCTCATCAGAAATCCAAACACCTATTGCGGCGATTTCACTTGATCAGGGAGATCATTGAAAGAGGAGACGTCACCTTGGAGAGTGTGGACTCTTAAAACAACATTGCAGATCCATTTACTAAAGCTTTAACACAACAGCAGTTTGATCGTCACTTAGAGAAGATGAGTATGAGATACCATGATAATTGGCTTTAGTGCAAGTGGGAGATTGATAGTAGTGTGCATACAAGCCAATCATGTATGATGATAAAGCACATATTTTGTAAACAATCTTATTTATTTATTAATAAAAGTATTCAATAAAGGCATTTAATTATCAACATGATGCTATTTTTATAATATGTAAATAACCCATAGTTTTAAGCAATGCTTTTAGAATAATGATGTTGATCATGCTAATGAGATTTAAATTCTTAGAAAGCTTAAAACTAAAATAGTTCCTAATCGTGGGATTACTAAAAAGGGGACTAGTAAATTCAGATAGATTGGTACATATGTTGCTTGCTCATTGGATGAGGATGATTGATCTCATGATCATTTGTGTGGAGACACTAAAGCAAGTATGTAGGTGCTTATTGGAGAATAAGTTCACTGAATGTGACTCGCTATGGAATACCTAATGGAGTTTTACTAGCCTGTCAATAGGAATTCCTAATGTGATAGTAATACAAGTGATCCTTGGACTTGAGATCATCATAGTATCTTGTATGTAATGAATTATACTTTGACTTATTCCTTAAGGCCCTTTAGGGTATATAAAAGGGTATGATTGGGTATAATGAGTTACATATGGAGATAATGAATGATCAATAAAGAATCTACCACCTCTAGTAAAAGAGGAAATATGTCTTATGTGATTTATTAAATGACAACCCAGGAATCCTTGGCCAAGGTGGAATGAAATTAGAAAGGAGTTTCTAATTTACATTATATGGAGTTGTGCATTTTCTAATCGAAATACATATAATTAAATAAAATAAGACTTGACAGTAAATTCATGTCTTATATTTAATTAGAACATTGTATGGTGGAAGGATTGAATTGTACAGTAACTATTAACTCACATGTTCTTTTATGATTAATGTTGAAATCTATATTATCTGGAAAGTCGTTAATCGTTAGGGAGGCTTATCCCTATTGTAGAATAAATATTATTTATTTATAATGATTATTATTTTAATTTATTTATTAAAATAAGATTAGAATTGTTCTAATTGATTTATTCACAACCGGTTTAATATGGAGAACCTAAAGGGTCACACCATAAAAGGAAGAAGAATTATTGAAGAAGATAATGACATAATCGTAATAATGCATTAAGTGTAATTAATTTAATCTATGGTGATAAAATAAATTAAATAGCTTAATGTTTATTATTTAATATTTTTGAAATATTAAATATAAATTAATAAGAGGAGTCTTATTAATATTATTACAATTATTATTATTTTAATTCTAAAGGAGTTTAGGAATTAATTTAATATTAGTACTCTTAATTAATTCCAATTTATTGGGAAGCCTAATTAATTTAAAGGATTTAATTAATTAATAAAAGAAACCCAATTCTAATTAAATTAGTAGGGTTAACCTAATATTTATATAAGAGAGTCTTATATCAGATATAAAATAACGTGATTCCAAGAGTTGGAGAGTACGTACAACACAATTTCTATAGAGAATAGAAAAAGGGTTTAGCCAACCACCCATCTTCTTAAGAAATTCCTCTTCCTTGGTGGATCACCTCTAGAGGCAAAACAATTGGGTGGCTAACGTTGATCAAAGGAAGGAGCCACTACAGGAAATTCAAGGAGATCAAAGGAAAGCAAGGAGTAGAACTTGTACCTGTGAAAGCTAGGTTCTATAAGGGTATGATTCTTAATCATCCTTACTTTTCTGTTATTGATAATTGAGCACAAAGTATGATCATGGCATGGGTTTGTAATGAAAAAATTTAAAACCTTAATTATCGCGCTTCCGCCCTTATTTATGTAATTCGATTGCATGTATGCGTTACGTACAAACCCAACAGATCCAACATTCATCCTTAGTATACATCGAAGAAGCGTATTGAAGAAGCTAAGGAAAGAACTACATGCCTGCTAAAAATACCTTTTTAGGTGTTAGGTGAGAAAGCAGTCTGCTGTGTCAGTGGGCCAGATGGCTGGACAGCAGATTTGCAGGAAGTCAACGTTAGTGCTCAGAAACGTCTGAAGCATTTATTGCTACAACGGATGCCTTCAACGGAAATATTTCAAAGGCTCCTTCATAAGCAAATCAAACAAGGATTCAGACAAAGCAAGTAAGCAAGCAAAGAATGAAAAAGCTCAAGAGCACTCAAGTTCAAACTCTACGATGCTGAAGAGGAAAATTGTTTCGCTACTCAGTTCTTCAGAACTGATGCTTAATTGCAACTGTGTAGCACACCCCATAATACAACTCTCAACTAAGTGTACCAAGTATGTTGGACTTGAAGAGTTCTAAGTGAACTAAAGAAGTTCCAAGATTGTTGATCTTAAAGGAATCTAAGTGATTCAAAGTTGTAAAGACATCCTTAGTGGATTTCCTACTCGTGGAGTAGAAGAGTGGACTACGAACCTTGAGTGCTCTGAACCACTTAAAATCACTGTGTCTCATTAACTTCTATAACTGCTATATCTGTTATAACTTGCCATAACTGCTTATCAAATCATTATTGCGTTATCTTAAGGGGAACAAACATATATTCCGCTGCAGTCAGTTTAATCAATACTAACAAGTATTTTGAAAAAGAAAAAGTTTTAAAATATCTATTCAACCCCCTTTCTAGATAACTTTTGTGCCTCTGGGAACTAACAGTAACTAATTTGTATTTCTATTGTTAATAACGTCTACGTAGGATAATTGTGGAACGAGTTGTTATATGCTAGCTTACGCACGAGGCGAGTCTTCTTACCCTAACTCGATTATGATTGAGCAAATTGTGTTATCTTTTCTTGTTACAAATTACGCAAGTTCTTTAATTCCATATTGGACAAGTATCTTATTTAGTTTTCTTATTGAAAATAATGTAACCTTGACTTAATTGTTCAAGCAAGGTTTTATAGTATCTTTCAAATGCTTTAAGTTTACTTCTAAAGCATGCCTGTTAAAATATGATGTTTATTGTTGTGACTCATAGTTATTCCATAATTCTTTTGTTATCGAACTCTTAAATTATTATAAGTTTGATTCAACTACTCTTTAGTTGATGATAGTTGAACTCTAAATTACCCATTGAGCTTATCCAAACCAAACTTTCTTTGGTACGGACTCGTTAATTAAAGCTGAGATGAATAACCCTATTATAGGAGATTACCATGCAAAAGCGTTAAGATGTGTGTGCACAATACATGGTACGAAGGGCTGATCCCCCTACGTACGAGTTAAAGGTCCATATAGTCTAACGGCTGTTAAAGGTCTAAGTAGAAATACTTATAACTTGGGACATAGTTCAAGGTCTTGTGACCCTCAGATGAATTCTAAATCTTGTTTTCAATTCTTCATTATTGATGATAGAGAATGTTATTCAATTCGATTGAACTTATTCAGTAACAGTGTTACGTTACCTTTATTGATTATTATTTAAGTGAGCTTTTGTTTTCTCACTCTTGCATATATAACCATTGCAGCCAAAGTTGAGAAGGTTGACGAGCCATCAACCAGTAAAGGAAAAGGCAAGATGAACAAGTAGCGAACACTTGTTTAATTTGATTATGTGATTTTGTATAAGACTTAATTTATTTATGTGGTGTTTTATTTCCGCATTTTATGACGATGTTTAAGGTTAGAAACCTGGGAACGTTTTGTTAAGGTTGTAATCCTTTTATAAGGAAGATTTTTATCATTAAGGTTATAATTTATTTTGCATTCCTTATTATGGGCAGTTAGTTACGTTTTATTTAGATAGTGAACACCAAATCCTGTGGAAATGAAGTACCCGGATTTGAGGGTATCACAAGTTGGTATCAAAGCTTTAGGTTATGAACCTTAGGTGGGGAACCTTAGGTAGTAGCCTTGTAGGAGATTCGAAAAGATAGTGATGATAGTTAAGATAATAAACTACCTTATGTGCTATGTGCTTATGATTATATACTCGAGAGTATCGATCGATATCACGTAATAATTAAACCTTAAAATTTTGTTGTCAGGATGACGATTGTTGGAGAGTCCAGTCAGGCTAGGGAGGAGTTACTTCAGATGCTTAGGGATGAGGAGCCCCGATACATCCATACTATCTAGGAGCAGTTGGTTCAGAGAGAGCCATCTCCACTGATAATAGTAGTAGAACAGGAGCATGAGCCAGTCTTTGACCGAGATGATGAGGATGAGTCAGAAAAAGAGGAGGAGGATTCTGAAGAGGAATTTCTGCCTAACTCTATCGCGCTGTGATGTACGAGGAGTTTTATGACAGCAACATTGAGCTGCAGGGTAGAGTTGGGGAGCTAGAGGAATTGGTGGAGGTGCGTCAGACCACCATCAGCAGAAGGATGAGATGATTCAAGATTTGGACGAGCGACTTGGAAACGTGGAGTGGGATCTAGTTCACGTAGGGGGTGAGAGAGATGATGCACTGGCTGAGCTTGAGAAACTGAAAAGCGACATGAAAGAGGAGTCGGCAAAACGTGCCAGAGCGGAGGATGCTTGCTTGAAGGCCACTCAACATGCAGATCGTGCAGAGGACGAGGTTCAAGCGAAGAAGGCCATGATGAAGGAGACGGACTATGCTTTTCATTCAGCGATAAACAGGGCCCAGGATCGAGTCTTTTATTACCCAGCTCAGTTCAAGGATTTATCGTGGTATATGGTGGATCGTAGAACAGTGTTTCGGGTGATGGAAGAGGAACGTAGAGAGGCCGTGCGATGTCTTAACATGCCTAGATAGTAGAATAATAAAATATGTTGTTGTTTATGAATTAAATAAATGTAAGTCCCAGAATTTGTGAGAATAATGAGATAAGATGATGATGTAATCCTGCAACTTGTTTCAGTTCAGGAAAGTTGATGTAAATAGTAGAGATGCTATCCTTTTTATGTTTTAAAACTATGAATGAATAAAATATCGAAGTTTATTGAAGTGATATGTGTTTAAGTGCGAATTTATTTTAAATGTTTAAGTTGATCTTAAATATTTAAGGGATGAGTAGGGATCTAATAAGCGTATGCTGTTGGTCATTTTCCCGAACAATATATGCGTGCAAGTATACACGGTCAACAAGTAATAAAGAGTAAGTAAAGTATCGTTCCCACGGAGAATTAACTAATAAAGTTCACCAAACACTAACCCATAACCATTTCAATCTTATTTAAACGAATGATTCAATATATTAATTAAACTATAAAATTAAACTAATATTAAATACTCCTAGAATAAACTAGATAATGAAGATATGAGATTACAATTTCCCCTATTGATTCATCTAAATCAACACATTTCCTGTTAAGTCAAATCAATTATCACAGATTGTTAGCTGAGAACACGAAAGTAAGATAATACCATCTTTCGATGTACCAAGTCCATATCACATATAATCCACAGATAATAGAGTACACATGAACACCCTAATTATATAAAACACTATATTTCTATGTGATTTATCAATAACAAGGGTTTAAGTGCAAGTCCTCAATTGACTACAAGCGGTGCTTCAGTGTATGTCTATCCGAAGCACAAATCATACATTCCATCACCAAGTAGAACATAAAAACACAAGCTATTAAAATCAGATCTAAACCCATACTTCGTCTTTCAAGTTCATATGGATTATCACAGTAATCGATGGCCAATCAACTAAGCAATTAAGCATGAATCTTAATAGACAAACCAATAACAATCAACAAGACTAACAATGAAGTGTATCAACATAAACTACTCAATAGATTCCATTGCAATCTCAAAATAGAGTTTAACTCATGACTGAATCAACTCCACAATCCAAAATTTGAATAAACATAGAAGATTACAAATAGAAGTGAAAGGGAAATTATGAATAGGAATGGCAAATCTAATTTCTTCTCTTGCTTCAAATCTGAACTCCCACGGATCTTCAATTGCTTCAATCCCCAATTCTAATCTAATCTAGGGTTCTACTCTAATCTAACCTAATCTAATAATCAAACTGAAGAAAAGTGAAAAACATGAGTAAATTATTAATCCCAAAGGGAGGAATGTCTGTGAATATTCAATATAAACCCTAATATAGACTTCCTAGTGTTGAATGCCTCGTTCCCCAAGTTACAAGCCACTTAAGTGAAAGTCAAACTTCTAATCGGATTTAGATCGGCGCGGCCGCGCTGATTTTAGCCTTGAATGAGGCGTGGCCACGCGTCTTGCTGCAGAATTCTCATACCGGCGCGGGCGCGCTGCTTTTGGTCTTGGTTGAGGCGCGGTCGTGCCCTTCTGCAGACTATGCTTTTCTGGGTTTATGGTGCTGCACCTTCTTTGCTATTGTTGCACAATTGCTCCTTTTCCCATTCACATCCATATTAGCCTTACATAGCACCAAGAGAGTTTCCATTCATATAAACTACAAAAGTAAACCAAAATGCATCAAAAGCTACTAAATCAGATGAGTTTAAACAACAAATTAAGTTAGTTAATAGCTAAATAAGTGGTTATAAAACCACTTATCATATGTCTTAACAGTAAGATGCCTCCTAGAAGAAGACTAGTACGTCAATAACAAGAGGGTTCTACGAATGTTGGTCGTTTTCACAATCAATATATGCATGCAAGTATACACGGTCAACAAGTAATAAAGAGTAAATAGAGTATCGTTTCCACAGAGAATTATTTAACAAGAATTACCAAACACTAACCTGTAATCAACTTAATCTTATTTAAACGATGAATTTAGTATTTTGAATAATAATATGCAATTAAACTAAAACTAACTATCCCTAAAATGAAACTAGATAATGAAGATATGAGACTATAATTTCACCTATTGTTTTATCTAAATCAAGACACTTCCCGTTAAGCCAAATTAAATTCTTCGGATTGTTAGTTGAGAACACGAAAGTAAAACATAGCCATCTCTCAATGTACCATATCCATATCACATAAAATCCACACATGATAGAGTGAACATGAACACCCAAATTACATAAATCACTATATTTCTATGTGACTTAACATTAATAAGGGTTTAAACACAAGTTCTCAAATGACTACAAGTGGTGCTTCGGTATATGTCTATCTGAAGCACAAATTATGGAGTCTAACACCATGTAGAATCTACAAACACATGCTATTATGATCAGATCTAAACCCATAATCCGTTTCTCAATTTCATATGGATTATCACGGTAATTAATGTCCAATCAAGTAAGCAATTAAATATGAATCATAATAGACAATTCAATAACAAGTAATAAGACTAACAAGGAAGCATATCAAAATAAACTACACAACAAGATCCATTATAATCTCAAAATGGAGTTTAACTCATGATTGAAATGAAATCCATAATCCACAATTGAATAGACATTGAAAGATACAAAGAGATAAGAGGAGAATTTAGGGTTTGAGATGAGCAAATCTAAATCCTCTTACTTCCAATCTGAATATCCAATGCTCTCCAAGAGCTTCAATCTCCAAAGATCTAATCTAATCTAAGGTTTATCTAATCTAATAGAAGAGAATCTAATCTAAGAATTATAGAAGAAAGCATATATAATATGTTTATCCCAAAAGATGGAATGTCTCTATGATATACTGATATGTCTAATTATAGCCTCATGGTTCCCGTGACTCCTTGCCCAAGCAATCCAACTTAAGTGAAAAGTCAAAGTTGGTCAACCGAACAGGCGTGGCCGCGCGGTCCAGCAGTATAAATTGGGCGCGGCCGCGCAGCAGGGAATTCTGAGATAAGATCAGGCGCAGCTGTGCGTAATCACAGGCCATTCATGGCGCGGTCGCGCAGCGCTTCAGTTCTGTTTTCTCCTGCTTCTGCTGCTTCTACTGCTTCTACTGCTTCTACAGCTGCATCACCCTATTGCCATCACTTCCATATTTGTTCCTTTTAGCATCCTTACATCCCTTTTAGCTTCAAATGTCACCAAGAGAGTTCCCAATCATGCAATCTACAAAAGCAATCAAAAATGCATGAAAAGCTACTACATCATACGAGTTTAAGCAACAATTGAAGTTAGTTGACATTTTGATAAGTAAGTATAAAACCACTTATCAAATACCCCCAAACTTAAACCGTTTCCTGTCCTCAAGGAACAAAACAGAACAAAACAAAATGCAATGCACTAACTAAACTGTATGCAACCTAAACTAACATGCTAACGAATCCAAATATCAGTCAGATATGAAGCTCACAAGAATTGCCTTAGAAAAACTACAAAATCTTCAAACAGAGAGTCCAACCAAGAGCAAGGCCATAATGCATATTATTCTGCAAATCAAAACCTGCCATCACTGATGTAGTGTGTGTGTGTTCTTAGCAACCATTAAACTTGCTATAGAACAAATACTTCACATAATATGCTTCTTAGAGGGAACAATACAGTTTCAACTCAAGAAATGCAATAAACAAGATAAGCTCCAACCAAGACTCCTCATCAACCAAACTAAGAGTCAACAAGGGGTTTATTATGCTTTTATTCACTCACGAGGGCGATATTCGCACATTCCCGTGATTACACCCGACTGTGCAATGTCTAGTCCTCTTAGGCTTTTCAATGATTCCCGTGTAGTAGACATGGCAAACGGGCTGGGCCGGGCTAGAAACGGGCCGGGCCAAAAATGGCCCAGCTTTTCTTGGGCTAGAATTGTGAGGCCCGTGGCCCGGGTTGGGTTAGGCCGGGCCAGCCCGCGGGCTTTTTCCTTCTTTTTTTTTTTCAAAGTTATGCTACACAATTTGTCAATTTAACTCAAAAGGAATATATATTTTTATACATATACAATTACTTAAATGCACAATCAATCTCAATAATACAAATGAACATTTAACTTTAATAAATTGTGTTATTTTTGTTTCAAAATATTAAATCATTTGTTTTGTAAAATATCCCAAAACATATAATTAGTTGCCTTGTTAGTTGTTACATATACAAAAATAAGTGATCCTATATTTGAAATGAAATAAGTAATTTTTAATTATTATTTTTTCTCAACAAAATATAATTGTATACTACTCCGTCTTACATTGTAATACATATATATATATATATATATATATATATATAAGATGTCAGCTTGGCAACAAATAAGCATAAAAACAAATACGAAAGTCGAAAACACTCAAAGCAGTGGTCAAAGCTTTTGCCAATGAAGCATAATACAATATATATATATATATATATATATATATATATATATATCTTGCTTAAACTCTAGATACAAAAATTTAAATTAAAATTTGGAATGAAATAAATTTTGTAATTAATAATTTTTGCTATATACTATACAATTATAATTTGGTATAAGTTATGCTAAAGCCTGAACGGAAAGGAAGAAAAAATATTTTGAAAATTGCATTTAAAACAAACAGTTGTTGTAGCTCAGTTGGTTTGAACTCTTATTTAATAACTTGGAGGTCTTGTGTTCAACCCTCATAAGTAGCATTATTTTGTTTTTTAAAAAAATAAGTCACGGACCGGGCCGGCCTGCAGGCTTAGGCCTCTTTTGCCAGGTCTACCATGTAGCGAGCTTTCGACCAACGACTCCCAAACCATAAGGCTTTAGGGCGCTGGGTGTAAAGAAAACCCCTAGGGCGTACTTGCTCGAATATCAAAGGCCACAGGACTCGACTAGCCAAAGTGTTTATTCAACATATTTTTTTTTCTTTTCTTTTTCTCATTTTTATATTTTTTTATATAAATAGCATACATACCCCTTGTTTTCCCTCAAACTTAAGCTTTTGCGCAATCCTAGTTATTACTAATTGTTTACTAACTCTCTTTCATTAAAACACAAATTTTCCACCAGAAGACAAGTATGTGACCATTTAAACTGAGCAAATCGTAATGGTTACTCTAAAGTGCTATTTGATTACATCAGTTTCAAACAGATTAAAATTCACATCATGGTATAACATTACAATCAAGCCTAAATAATCAAAATTGATCAAAAATCATGTAGTTTCACTCTCCTCATAGGCCAAATGAATTTAACACAAACTGAAAACTTGGATTCATGCAATATGACCTAACTAAATGCTAATTATGCTAAAATTGCACATAAAATCAATGCACATGAAATGCAATTACAAATGAAAACTAAACAAAATAAACTAAGATGCACCATTATATGACTTACTACATGCAACTATACTAATCATGCAAAAATGAAACCAATACCCCCAAACTTAAAATAAACAATGTCCTCATTGGATGGTAAAGGTTAAAGGGAACTCCCCTAAGTGGCATCGTCATCGCTTCCCTCCTCAACTTGTCCTGGTGGTGTGTCTGGCAGGGGATAAGGAACGGCCGATCCATGCACATGAAATTGAACTTGCACTCCCATCTGGCCAAATGCACAAAAATCAGTCGTGAAGGCCTGGAAATTAGTGTTCATTGCATCCATCCTTCGCTGTAAATGACTCTCCATTCTATCCAGTCGATGCTGAGCAACATAGGAAGACTCAGCATGCTGTACGAGAGCCTCCTCAGGAGCTTCTTCACCCTCTAACTGCTCGCTTTGACCATGTAAAATGAATCTAACTCCTTGAGGATGGGATTTGCCTCTGCCCCATACTATATACTTTTCCATGGTAGCATGATTAATCGTGTTCATGGGCAGTTGCATAGGCTCGACATCAGCCCATTGCATAACACAAAGTCGGGTGATAACAGATGCATGTGGGATACCCCTTGAAGTATCGCCTCTCAAGAATTGGTGGATTGATATGACGTAGCCCACATCAATCTTTTTGCCTTTAATAATCCCATATTATTTTGAAGTCGTGCTGGCATCAAATTCGCACATAGGAAGCTATACTAAGACTTCTCGTATCTGCTCAGTGCGGTATATGGGAAGTGCAGTTTTTGATTCCTGCCCTGCTTCAATTTCCACACCGTGCCAGGTTTACATAGATACGTATAGATGGCATCCAACTCAGTGCCCCTGTGAGGACCCAGAATTTTAAACAATTAAAATTTTACGAATAATTTTTTTTTGGGTATTCATTATCAATATTGTGCTGAGTATCTGTGATACGAGTTTAGTAAGATGGTCAAACTGGGTATTGACTGAGAAATATGAGTAGAGATATAGTTAACAGATATTGATAAACTTTAATTCAGTTGATGAAAACCCTAACCCTAATTACGGATAGAGATTTGATAGTTAATACAGTTATTATAATTGTATCTATGATCGTGTGTGTGTATAGTAAGGGATTAATGATCAAATATTGACCAAATAAGGTATAACCTTAGTAAACCCTAATGATAGATTAGAATCTCTAATCTGCAGTTAGGAAACCCTAATTTCTTATTCGGGAATCTTAAACCCTAATTAATAAACCTTAATGGTGATTAGCAAACCCTAATATTATTTATCAAACCCTAAGGATTAAATTTTAAAGGAAACATAGGAAATGACCGAACTATCCTTAAAAATTGTGAGGGAAATTATTAAAATACCCTTTTGGAGGCGAAATAACCAAATTACCCTTAAAATTATATGTGAAATGACCAAAATACCCTCCAATCCAAGTGAACTTAAATCAACCAATCATAGAAGAGATGATGCAAGCATGACATCAACATTAAAGAAACACAAAGATGATATCATCATGATGATGTCATGATGATGTCACCTGGTGGATATTTTGGAAAATGACTATTTTGTCCTAACAGAAAATTAATAATGACTTTTATGTCCTAGGAAGGAAATTGCTAGAAGTTTCCTAGTAATAGGAAAATGACAATTTTGCCCCAAGAGAGATTTGATAATTACCATGGCATCCTTGAAGGAAATTTCTAGGAAATTTCCTAATTATAATAAAATGATAATTTTGTCCTTAAAGAAAATTAATTATGACCAATATGTCCTATGGGGAAATTTCTAAGAAATTTCCTTAAGATGACTTAAAGACCATTTTGCCATTTTCCTAGTGATGGTTAAAGACTACTTTGCTCTTGGTCTTAATTTTATACTAACTTAAACAAAACAAAAGAAAGAAAGAAAGAAAAAGAAAAAGAGAAGAAATTCTCTCTTATCTCTCTCACCCCACCCGAGAATAGAAGAGAAAGAAGAGAGGGAGTGCTACCATGGGAGAAGAGAGGGAGAGAAGAAAAGAAGGAGAAATCAAAAGGAGGCACTCTAAAGGTATAAAAATCTCATAAACTCAAAACCTTAGCTAGTGTAATTTATTTTATTATGGTTGTTTTAGATCAAATGTTGAGCTTAATATCTTAAGCCATATTTGGGTAGATATACATATTTTATGATGTTTCATGTTTAGATAGTACCATTTTAAGAGTTGAAAAGCTTGGAAATCAAAAGAAAACCAAAACAGTTTTCTTGCTCAAAAACCTTGAAAATCAGTCCACTTTGAGGCTTTACCATTTAAAATCTATATATTATTTTTGTGATCCGTCAAAGAGGTGAGTTAGATACATGAGTTATCTATTGAACCCAAGTGGTAGAACTCAACAATGTTAAGCGAATCAACCGTGGTGTTATTTTTCGTAAAACACTCCCTGCCGACAAAAATCTGGAAAAATCAAATGAGTTTTCTAGCCATTTTTGCTGAAGGCTGTTTCGGACAGTGTTGTTGGTCTGAAAATTTGGGCCTTTTGTGGTATTATACTATATAAAGTTAACTAGGTCTTGTCCAAAGATGGTAATTTTTCTATGTCTAGAAAAGGAGATATGGATTTTACAAGAAAGTGTGATTTTAAAAGTAAACTGTAATAACTCAGTGAGTTCAACTCAGAACAATGTGACATTTTTACATGAGGATCTTTCAAATAATATGTAGCTACCCTATAAAGTTCAGAATTTTTTGACAAAACAATAATTTATGATAAATATTGCTATTTTGGACTATTTTAACCTATTTAAAAATACCAAACGAATTTGGAAAATTTCAAGAAACTTATTTTGTGACTCAAATCTCATATATTGATATTCCCCATAATATAAAAAAATAATAAGTTGTTTTGATAATTTTCATACATATTAATGAGTTAAGAATAAATGAGAAATTAAGTTATATTGAATTATAAAACTTAGAAATATGATTTTCATAATTAAATAATTATTATATGTTATAATAAGACTTTATGGGGGTATTTTGATTATTTTTAATAAAAAAATATATAAATGGCATATTATGTGTGTTAAATAAATTAAATAGTAAGAGATAAATAATTAAATTAAATTATTTATAAATGAATAAAATATTATTAAATAATTAATAATATTACTAAGTAATTAAAATATTATTAAAGGATTAATAATATTTATAAATAAATAAAATATTATTAAAGGATTAATAATATTTATAAATGATTAAGATATTATTAAATGATTAATAATATTACTAAGTAATTAAAATATTATTAAAGGATTAATAATATTTATAAATGAATAAAATATTATTAAAAGATTAATAATATTTATAAATTATTAAGATATTATTAAATGATTATTAATATTACTAAGTAATTAAAATATTATTAAAGGATTAATAATATTTATAAATGATTAAGATGTTAAATGATTAATAATATCTGTAAAGGATTAAAGATATTATTAAATAGTTAATAATATTAAAAAGTAAATAAAATATTATTAAATGGTTAATGATGTTAGACAAGGGTCTTAAGATAATTAAAATATTATCAAAGAATGATAATATTACTAATAAGTTAAGGAATTATCTAATGTTTGATTATGTAACTAAATGTTAGATAACTTATTTGAAGATTAGTTGAGATTACGATATGTTATGCTGATTGAAAGATCAATCTTATTAATGATAGGTCTTCTCTAAGAGATTAAATTAGATTGCTTAGCGGTAATCGTCGGATCAGGCAAGTTTTTCTGCACTATGTGCAAACTTTCTATTTTTATGCAAGTTTTTCTAACTTCATTTAAATTCTATATTAAATGCAAGTCATATATATTGATATATGAACTTGTTATAAACATTATTCGTGATATCTGTGATTTGAAGAGGGTTATGACTTATTGTTCAAGCATAACTAAACCATATGAGCTGTTATTTGCGTAAAATGTGTTTGATTTGATATCAAAGCATAAACTGTGGAAAAACCAATATTGTTTGGTGTATATATATACTGATACCGTTTTGTCCCGAGATTATATGGGCAATCATAGTACTGAACTTGGTTTACAATTATGGGTAGTTATAATACTAACCTTGGGTTTCAATTATAGGCAGTTAAAAAAATACTGACCTTGTTAAATTGGTAGGGTGATATGCATACTCCTAGGATATGATTAGGCTGACTCCCTATGAGATATTCGAACAGAACTCCTATACGTCTTTGTGACTCTTAGAAATGAAAGAACTCCTACAAGTCTTTGTGACTCTTAAGAATGAAAGAACTCCTACAAGTTTTTGTGACTCTTAGGAATGAAAGAACTCCTACAAGTCTTTGTGACTCTTGGGAATGACAGAACTCCTATAAGTTTTTATGACTCTTAGGAATGTGAAAAATACTCTGAACTATATGTTCCTTTCATTCAGATACTGTGTGAGTATAATATACAACTTGATTAAAACTTGCTGAGCTTTCTGTAGCTCATCCTTGCAATTATTCTTTTCCTTTGCAGCTTTAGCTGAAATGTCAAAGGTTCTGGAGATCAATAATATGGATGGAAGAACTCAGTCAATGTAAATTTGTCTATATCCTCGGGAACTATACTCTGATGTAATAGTAAGTTGGGATTTATTTGTAAGCCAATTTAAGAATATATAATATTGTATTATCATCTTTAACAAATTGCGTAGTTTTTACCTTTATAGAACATAGGAAGAAATACAGTATGTATATGAACTATACATCTGAATTGGGAGTATTGAAAGATATTGTGGTTCTCTGATGCACTGAGGTCGGTCACACCCCTCAGATTCCAAGAACGACCCTAATATTAATACTACGAATGTCAGATAGATGGGAATTATTGATATGAAAGAAATATCCGTGAGATTATAAACCTATTCATCCAAGTGAGGGTATCCCAACACAGTAAATGTTCTGACGAGAACTACCTGTTCGTTGTGGAATACTGTGAATCTTGGATTGATAGGAATTATTATCTTATGGAATATTTACGTGAGCACCAAATCTGCTACAGGGATTGTAGAGAATTTGGGGGTGTCACAACCCCACTCCCAAGCGTAGATAGAGTCAGGGTGATCTAAGGAAATTTTAGGTATTTGAAATAATTCATTGATGTGTTCCTTTGCAAAGGACACCCGACACCCCTGCACAAAGGCTGTATCAGACTGCGTGATTTTAGCGTTGGCATAGAACTCTTGTACCACAGAGATGGGTGCCGCCATTAGATCCTTAGTAAATAAATTCCAGCCCCTAACTCTAATCATCGATGCCATGTGCCCATCCAACTTTTTATCTGATTTTAAGCCCAGCTCCAATACAAAAGTTATGCCCAATAGAGCATCTTGGAAGTACTGTTGAGCCTCCAAACTCACAAACTTATTATCATCGGAGGCAATGCTGCCCCCTCCCCGCTCAAAGTCGCTTCCCGCAGAAGATGATTAGCTCCGAATACGCTTAGATGCCATTTGAACTGAGAATGAAAGCTTAGCTTGAGCCCTTAGGTATCACTATTTTCATCTCCTCCAAACTTTCTTAATCAGAACCGAACACTATGTCTCCTATCAAACAGGTGTTGTGCAATCTTCTTCACTCCCAACAAAAACTATCACTCTCTGTTACGAATTGGAGTTTGATTTCAGGTAGGGGTTGTTATGGTTTGAATAGGATTACCGTTTGAGAGGATGAGGGATGGTGAGTGGATGGGTGGGTTTTTAGTTGAGGGGCTAATAGGTTTGATTGTGTCTGAAATTAGGGCCTAGTGGTGAAATTAGGGCTCAGTGGTGGATGGAGTTTGTTATCAGGATGTGAAAGTGGGTGTGGGTATGTGTGTTGTGGGGAAGGGGGTTGGAGAAGATGGAAGAAAGTAGATGGGGTGATTTCAATAAGAGACAAAGGAGAGTATGGTAGTGTTCGAATGCTCAAGAGAAGATGAGGGTGCCTGTTTAGCCGAGTCTGTTTGAAATACCTGAAATAAATTGATCGTGACGCGGTCGCGCGTCATCACAAGACATTTTTGGCGCGGTCGCGCTATCCCCTGAACCTTGACACTTCAACTTTTCAACTGTTCTGATCATGTACTTTGATGTCAATTGGATAGAACCTGAGTTATGTACACAAACAATTATTAAAACTACTAAATCTACAAAAAAAATGTTATTGAATATTAAAAGTATGAAGAATTAAACATAGAGGGAGAAATGAGTTAATTTGTAAATAAGAATTAAACAAGGAGAGAGAAAGATTGGATGGGGTGCCTCCTATCTAGCACTTGGTTTATAGTCCTTTAGCTGGACTTCTTCTTATCAACGCTATCCAGTTCCTCTTCGATATGTGAGGAACCCTCCATCCATCAGGACCAATGTATGCTTTGAGAGGTTCCCATTAGTGATAGCCTTTAAATTTAACTCACCTAGCATGCTTCTTGTAGATAAGTTCCCAATTTTGAATATTGAATAGCTAGGTGCTTCCTCCGTTGTGTTTATGAACAGATTGGGGCATTGGGGCGTGTCAAACACAATGGCTCTTCTTCTATTTTCTCTTCCTCGGCCCACCTGGCTTCAAGGTTGCACTATCTCTCATGTCATAAAGAGCATTGTCGACGACGTGACTCCCAAGCGGGCAAGGTTTTGCAAAATTGACTGGATTCTTGAACCTCGGTGGAGAAGGCACTTGGGGTACTAGCAAGGTCGGCTCATATTCGTTGAGACTTACAGTTAGATCTTTGATGGTCTCATTTTCCTTATCCCCATTTGTCTCCTCGATTTTAAATTCTTGTGGCTCATCCAGTTGCAAATTCAACTCGGGCTCTCCATTAGTTTTAGAGTCCATGTCATAGCACTAATTATTTTGAGGACAGTTGTTCAAGGTTTTGAACATTTTATCTATCTGATTCTGAAGATTTTGAATTGACATCTCTTGCTCAATCAATCTCTCCTCATTTGACGCTATAAACTTGAACCACAATTCCTCCAAAATTTAAATTTTCTATTTCAGCCTCGGAATCCATGAATTGAGGACCATTGGTTGAAGTATTGATGAATTGTTCCATTTGGTTCTGAAAATTTTGGCTCGATATTGCTCGACTCATCATCATCTCCTCTTGGTTTGCTAAGAGCTTAGACATGAATTCCTTCAAATTTGACTTTTCTTCTTGTAGCAATGGAGGGGGACATGAAAATTTCGATGGATATGTTGGACTTGGAGCGCAGTATTACTCTTGATAATTATAGCTCCATGAAGAATCTGAGTGATACCCCCAATCTTAATGATAATTGGGATAAGCATAGTTGTTGAGGTAATCACCCCCATACTGTATTTGTCCAAAATTGACGGTGTATTGATGACTCGGATGGTTGGCAGCACAATAATCACAAGTAACTGCTATCTTTCGAATACGTTGGGTTGCAACAACGTCCAACTTCCTCGAACGTGTCTCAAGCTGTGCTGATAATGCAGAAATTGCGTTGAGTCCATCAATCCCTATTTCTCTTGGTTGAGTCATTCTCGTATATGACCATTGATAAGCAAAGTCATCCATGGTCCCTCAAAGAGAGAGAAATATAGGAAGAGAATTAAAAATAAAATATAAGAAAATGTTTAAACTAAGACTAATTTGATTGAAGCTAATGTTGGCAAAAAATTATTAAACTAATTCCCCGGCAACGGCACCAAAAACTTGTGGGCCGTTTTCACAATCAATATATGCGTGCAAGTATACAAGGTCAACAAGTAATAAAGAGTAAGTAGAGTATCTGTGACACCCCTAAATCTGGGTGCTTCAATTTCCAAGGGATTTGGTGTTCACTGTACAAATATCATATATCTATCTACCCATAATAAATGCAAATAATGAAATAGATAGAAAAACACCATTATCTCCCCTTATGGGGTTACAACATCTGAAATCAAATACATAAATAATCCCAGGTCATACTTAACCTTAAATCTCAAATGCAAAAGCGTAAACAAATAAGTCTTAATCAACATAAACATAAGTCTTAACAAATATTCTCAATAAAATAACAAGTCTTCATCACTTGTTGACTTTGCCCTTGTCTTTGCTAGTAGAAGGCTCGTTTGACCTTTCGTTTTTAACTACAATGTTATTATGCAAGAGTGAGCACGATTGCCCACAAGTATAATAATATAAAAACATAATAACATGCGAGTGAATCAAAGACTTCTGAATAAAGAAAACTCGGCTTTTGAATCAAGAATGAATAACAAGAATCAAAAGAACATCTGAGGGTCATAAGACCTTGAACTATGTCCTAGGTTGTCAAGTATTTATACTTTAAACCTTTAACAGTCATAAGACTATATGGACTCTACTTCTCGTACTTAGGGGGATCAGTCCTTAGTACCATACTGTGCACAATATCTCAATGCAAAAGCGTAAATAATCCCCTATTAAATTCATCTCAGTTTGACATCAGAGTCCGTACCAAAGGAAGTTTGGTTTGGATAAGCTCACTAACAGTTCTAGAATTTAGAACGTTCATCAACTATGGACTAGTCGAATCAATAAGGGTTTGCTAATCTTACAAAGTTCAATAGTAATTGATATTTAAATCGAATAATAAATCACAAGAGTATACAATCGAATAAGTATTGTACAACTGAAGTAATACTTTAAAAGACTTATAATATCTCATATGAAACTTAACTTGAATGGACAAGAATAAGAACTTGCATCATGATAATAGTTCAATAATAGAAAGCTTGTTAAATAACTGATTGAGTTTAGAATACTTGCGTAATCAAAATCGAGTTAGAGTAAGGAAACTTGCTCAATTTAAAGAGTATAATTAGAAAACGTGCTTAATATAAAATTAAGATTTAGGAAACTTTCCTCTTGCACAAGCTACAATTAATTCACGTCCCATATTTAATCCTTCATATCAATACATTCATAATACCAATTAATTATAAGTTCGATATACTTATCGAATCACAACATCGATCTTTGAACACGTTATTAGACTTCACAAATAACGGGTTTAAGTCATGTAATTAACTTACTAATTAATCACATAATATAAGTTATTAAACTTATTTAACATCTCATTATATGTTTAACAATATGTTATAACCTCTTGTTATATTCTTAACACACTATTATGTTAGTTAGACTAAGTTAAACTAACATGCTATGATTGAAACTTCAAACAAAACAAAGTAGTTTACTTTCTGCAATTCGCGTCGGGGCGTGTTTTATCGAAGGAGACTGCGCCGGGGCGTAGGCTCGCCTGGGCACGCTTTTCATAAGGAAATTGCGTCGGGGCGCAGTTTTGCCGAGGCGTAGGTTCCCAGATTCGAGTTCTGCAACTAGCGAAGAACACAGTAATAAGCCAAAAAATCCCAAATTAAACTAACACGATGATTTTTAATGCTACCCATGAAGTATAAACTTCATAGAAACATCATACAATGTTTCTAGCATGATTTTAATACTTTAGATCACATAATTAGTCAAATTAGAACACATAATTTCTCTGTTTTCAATATTTTATAAAGTTTTGAAGAAAAACATGAAATTAAACGTTACAGATTCGTTAATACACCGAATCGGTTCGTTTGAATTCTATTTTGTTCATTTAAACATGCATAATCATATTCAATCTTCAATTTAAAGTTAACTAAACAATTAAAGTATGTAAATTTGTATATAAAGGTCATATATACAACTTTCCTACTCTGTAATTCATGAAACTCCAATTAACGTATAATTACATAAAATTAACTACTTTAATTCATGCATACATGGTATAAAACATGTTATGAACACTTATTAATATATATAATGCCATATGATAAACAATCATCAAACTTTCCATTCACAGAGAACTTTTAAAATACGTAAATAGAAAATATAAGAACATGAATTTAAAATTAAAGATGAAGGGATTACCCTTACTAGTTTGTGAAGATGATTCAAAGATGATGATTTAGACTTCTCCAATTCTTCTTCCTCAATCTTTTCTCTCAATTTTCTCTCTAAATGCTCTCTGATGGAATGCTACGTAATATAAACTGATATGATATACAATATAAGTATAATACGTATATATGATATAACGTATATAACTAATGTTGTAGTGGTCAGTTAATCCCATAATGGGTTAACTGGCCAACTCCCCTTAGGACCCTGTTTGGCTATTCCTTTATTCTTCCTTTTTATTTATTTTAATTAACTTCTTATTATATAGTTTAACAATGTCACACCTTTATTAATCAAATAATCTTATTTAAATCAATTAAATAAAATAGAATAATTCCACATTAAATCACATAGTCACATAATTAAAATTCTCATTTATTAATTATGTCAAATCATTAAATCTCTAATTAATTATTAAATTAATTAGAATAACATTATGCATATTAAATAATTCATTTAATCAAATAAGCTCAATTAAATTAATACTTTGAACTCAAAAATTACAACACATTAATTTAATCAATGTAACACATATAATTAAATTAATCTACCATAATTCCATCAATTAATTATTTACTTTAATAATTAAATCATCAAAAAATATATATTTAATTTAATAAATATTAAAAATAATTACAAAATTCTCGTTCGTCACATCTTTCCCCCTTAAAAGGATTCTGTTCCCAGAATCACGGTTTAATTAAATTTGTCCCGTTACATTCTCCCCCCCCCCCCTTACAAAGATTCTATCCCCAGAATCTCTTACATATAAATTAGGCAAATAAGTGCGGATAATTCTTCATCATATGCTCTTCGAGTTCCCACATAGCTTCTTCAGCGTTGTGGTTCCTCCATATTACCTTAACAGAAGGTATTACTTTATTTCTGAGAACTTGTTCTTTCCTGTTAACAACCTGAACATGAACTTCTTCGTAAGATAAGTCTTTCTCAAATTGTAGAGGTTCATATTCAATCACATGTTTGTAATCGGGTTTATATGGTCGTAACACTAACACATGGAAGACGTTGTGGACATGCTCTAGCGCCGGAGGTAATCCTACCTCATATGCGACTTCTCCTATTCTTCGCAGTACTTCAAAGGGTCCAATGAACCTCGGGCTCAATTTCCCCTTCTTACCGAATCTGATCTTTCCCTTCGAGGGAGAGACTTTCAAGAAAACAAAGCTACCCGATTCAAGTTCTACATTATTACGGTGTGGATCGGCGTATTTCTTCTGCCTATCCTGAGCTGCTATCAATCTTGTCCGGATCACTTTGACTATCTCTACTGTCTGCTGTACTAGTTCTGGACCTAGCAATTGTCTCTCGCCAACTTCATCCCAGTATAGTGGAGTTCTACACTTTCTGCCATACAACGCTTCGTAAGGCGGCATGCCAATACTAGCGTGGTAACTGTTGTTGTAACCGAATTCCATGAGCGGTAGGTGATCATCCCAATTTTCTTTAAAATCCATAATACACACTCTCAACATATCCTCCAATGTCTGGATCGTTCTTTCAATCTTCTCGTCTATCTGAGGGTGATATGTCGTACTCATTCTCAATTGTGTTCTCATGCATTCCTGAAGTCGCTTCCAAAAGTTCGATGTGAAGCGCGGACCTCAATCGAAAATAATTGATACTAGAACTCCGTGCCTCAAAAAAATCTCTTTCACATACAGCTTTGCCAACTAATCCAAGTTGAATCTGATTCTGATCGAAAGGAAGTGTGCTGATTTCGTCAGTCGGTTAACGATAACCCATACTGCGTCATAGCCTTTCTAAGTTATCGGAAGGCCAACCACGAAATCCATCGTAATATGTTCCCATTTCTATTCTGGGATCTCTAGAGGTTGTAGCAAACCACTCGGCCTCTGATGTTCTGCTTTCACTTTCTGACATGTCAAACACTTGGCAACACAATCAGCAACATCTCGTTTTAAATTTGGCCACCAGAAGTGCTGTCTGAGATCCTGGTACATCTTGGTACTCCCAGGGTGAATCAAATACCGTGAACTGTGAGTTTCGCTTAAAATATCCTCCTTAATCTCTAGCACTGGCGATACCCAAACTCTGCTTTTGAATCTCAGTAGTCCCTCACTATCCACCTTGAATTTTAGTTCATCCCCTTCGGATATCCTCTTCTTCACCTTCTCACATTATTCGTCCTGAAGTTGAGCTTCTTTAACTTTATCCAATAGAGTTGTACTAGCTTGTATCTGGAACAGCTTTTCTTCAATAACCATCGGACATCTTACTTCCAATTCCAGCTTCTCCATTGCTGAAATTAACTCCTCCTGGGCAGTCAATAACATTAATTTCTCTCAACCCTTTCTGTTTAAGGCATCAGCAACCACATTTGCTTTACCTAGATGGTATAAGATTTAGCAATCATAGTCCTTAATTAATTCTAACTATCTCCTCTGGCGTATATTCAAATCCTTCTGTGTAAAAATATATTTCAGATTATTGTGGTCTATATATATCTCACACTTCTCCCCATAGAGATAGTGTCTCCAGATCTTCAAAGAAAATACCACTGCAGCTAACTCCAAGTCATGGGTCGGATACCCCTTCTCATAGTCCTTCAATTTTCATGATGCATACGCAATGACTTTGCCGTTTTGCATAAGCACATAGCCAAGTCTTTTATGCGACGCATCACTATAAACCACAAAATTTTCTGTGTCATCTGGAAGAGATAACACAGGTGCCGAACTCAACCTCTTCTTAAGCCCTTAGAAGCTTTCCTCACACTTCTCTGTCCAAACGAATTTCACAGCTTTCCTAGTCAAATTCGTCAGCGGAGTTACGATCTTGGAAAAGTCCTGAATGAATCTTCTATAATAACCTGCCAATTCAAGAAAACTTCTCACTTCCGACGGTGTTTTCAGCTGATCCCAGTTCATCACAGCTTCGACTTTGGAGGGATCTACCAAAATTTCGTCCTTATCAATCACATGCCCGAGAAATTGTACCCTCTCAATCCAAAATTCTCATTTCAAAAACTTGGCATACAACTTCTCACTTCTCAATGCCTCCAAAGTTACCTTCAAGTGCTCTACATATTCTTCCTTGGTCTTTGAATACACCAGAATGTCGTCGATAAACACCACTACAAATTTGACCAAAAATGGCTTGAACACTCCGTTCATTAGGCCCATAAATGCTGCAGGCGCATTTGTTAGACCAAATGACATCACCAAAAATTCGTAGTGACCATATCGAGTCCTAAACGTCGTCTTCGGAACATCCTCTGGCCTCACCTTCAGCTGATGGTAACCACTTCTCAGGTCTATCTTCGAGAAGTATCTCACTCCTTTCAACTGATCAAACAGGTCGTCAATCCTTGGCAATGGGTACTTATTCTTAATCGTGACCTTATTCAACTCTCTGTAATTGATGCAGAGCTGCATCGTCCCATCCTTCTTCTTTACAAATAACACCGACGCTCCCCACGGCTATACACTCGGTTGTATGTACTTCTTGTCCAGTAACTCTTGCAGTTGTACCATCAATTCTTTCATCTCTATCGGAGCCATCCGGTACGGTGCCTTTGATATTGGAGCCGTTCCTGGCACCAAATCGATCACAAACTCAACCTCTCTATCTGGGGAAGTCTTGGCAGATCATCTAAAAATACGTCTACGAAGTCCCTCACGACTGGTATCTCCTCTAGCTTCGGACTCTCTTTACGACTATTGGCAATGTAGGCTAAGTATCCTACACAGTCTTATCTCAATAACTTCCTGGCCTGCATCATCGTCAAATAACTCGCTTGTCTAGGCGACTTGCTGTCATAAAATATAACCTTTGATAGAGTCATAAGGTTAATACACTTCCTCTGGCAATCAATTACAGCCCCATAATTGAATAGCCAATCCATTCCCAGAATAACATCGAATTTCCCAAGTCTAATCGGAATAAGATCTATGTTCATAATGTTACCCTTGATATCCACCCTACAGTTCTTGTGTACATACTTAACAGGGATCACTTCTCTATTCGTAATTTCTATGTTCATAGGGTATTCTAACTCTTCTTTAGGCAATCCTAAGTTCTTAGCAAAGTCATCGAATCTAAATGAACAAGTAGCACCCGAATCAAATAATACATATGCATTAACTTTATTGATCGAAATGATACCTGACACTACATCGCGAGACTGCACAGCATCCTGCACTATCATATTGAATGTCCTGGCGGTAGGTCGATTTGTTGCGATTGGTCCCGTTATAGTCAGGGCATTTCCACCGCTGCCTCCTCTATTCCCTCCTAATCCTGCCCCTCCAGATACTTTCTTAGGACAATCCCTAGCCAAGTGGTCCTTCAACCCACATGTGAAGCAGGCGCCCTTCTTAGGGTTAGGGCAGTTAGGTGATATGTGGCCTTCCTGACCACAATTGTAGCACACCCGCTTTCCTTTTATACAGACCCTCAGGTAAGCTTTTTGGCAGGTCGGACATGCTTCAATCCTTTTCTTCTGGTTTCCTTGCTGGTTCCCGGTCGATGTGTTATCGTTCCACCTTCTCTTCTGACTATTACTTCCTCCCGTGTTGCTGCCACTAGCCTTGTTATTTCCTTCACTTTCATTCTTCTTCTACTCCTGGTTGTACTTGGTCACCGCATCGCTTCCACCTTTAGCGAGGATGGCCTCCTCCAACACTCCAGCAAAGGTGTTTAGTTGGAACATCGACACCTTGCTATATAACCAGGGCTTCAGTCCCTGTTCAAACCTCCTTGCTTTTCTCTCGTCCGTGTGTACTTGGTATGTGGCAAACCTAGCCAACTCATTGAATCTCGCTACATAGTCTGGTACGGACATATTCCCCTGCTTCAGCTCTAGAAACTGAACATCCATTTGGTTTTGCCAGCTTATCGAAAAATACATCTCGAAAAACATTTCTTTGAACCTTTCCCAGGTTATCACGCCTTCTCCTCCTCGGACTTTATTTGCCTGCCACCAATAATTGGCTTCTGACTTCAGCATAAATGTAGCGTAAGCGGTCTTCTGGTCTTCACCGAACCTAGCAACATCAAAAACTTTCTCCATTTCCATGACCCATGTCTGAGCTTCTATCGGACTCATGGATCCTTTAAACTTTGGCGGTCCCACCACCTTGAAGTCCTTGAACGAGGTGTTTGATGGAGCTTGTGGTTGATTGTTAATCACTCCAGCTAATAAATTCACCAACTGTTGAATGGGGTTAGCGTTAGCATTGGCGTTGTTATTGTTTGTTGACCCTTCTTGGGCCGGTTGACGGTTTGATCTTCTTTTCAGCGGCATATTTCTGTTAAGATATACGCTTATTAGATCTTTATTCAATTCTTTAAATATCTAAGACTTAACTTAAATACTTTAGCATCATCACTTAACACATAATCATCTCAAATAAATTCTAATATTTTATTTAATCAAAAGTTTTAAATATAAGAAGATAGCATCACTCCTATTTACATCAACTATCCCGAGATATAGAATCTATAGGATTTAAATCATCAAAATATTCCTTTGTTTATAATCACATCGGAATTTACATTATTAACTACTCAAAAAAGTATTCACATAATCATTTGTTCCTATCACTGCCTACTAAGGTGTCGAACAGCTTTATTTTATTCTTCCTCCATAATGCGGAACATCGTCCTGCGGTCTAGCATATACTAGGGCAAACCCTCGAACTGAACTGGATAGTACATAGCCCGATCCTGGGCCTTGTCAATTGCATTCTGAAATGTATAATCTGTCTCCTCAATCTTTGCTTTCTTTGCACGATCATTATCCTCTACAATATCTGCACGTCGTGAATCCCTCACCCAAGCATCCTCTGCTATGGCAAGCTTTGCTTGGTTTCTCTTTCAAATCAATCTTCACCTTCTCTATCTCAGCTGACTTTTCTTCACCTTGGCCCTTCTCGTGGATCAACTCCCACTCTACATCTCCAAGACGTGTGTAAAGAGTCTCAACCTCACCATCCTTCTACTCGATGGTAGTCTGTTGAGTAACCGTCTGTTCCTTCAGTTCCTGAATAGTATCCCTAACTCTATGTTACGGTCATACAGCTCATCGTACATCTTAGCACTGATAGATTTCGGTGGGAATTCTTCAGGGTCTTCATCCTCCTCTTCAGCTGCCTCAGCCTGAATCTCAATCTCCTCAGAGTCCTCCTCTGAGTCAAATGCCGGCTCATGCTCCTAACCAACGACTATGATCAAAGGAGATGGCTCTCATCGAACTAACTGCTCCCAGACTATGTGAATGTCTCTGGGCTCTTCCTCAATAGCCACTCGGGGTACAACCTCCCTAGGCTGACTGGATCCTCCAATATCTGACATCCTGACAAATCAAATTTTAAGTCTTAGTTCTTACGTGATGCTAATCGATATCGCACGAGTACATAATTATAAACACATAGCACATAAGGTAAATTTATTATCTTTCTTAAAACTCGATAAGAGTTATCCTTACTACGTTATTGATCTCTTAAAAGGCTACTACCCTAAAGTTATCCCCCACCTAAGGTTCATAACCTACATCTTTGATACCAACTTGTGACACCCCCAAATTTGGGTACTTCAATTTCAATGGAATTTGGTGTTCACTGTACAAATATCATATATCTATCTACCCATAACAAATGCAAACCATGAAATAGATAGAAAAACTTCATTATCTCCCCTTATGGGGTTACAACATCTGAAATAAAATACATAAATAATCCCAGGTCATACTTAACCTTAAATCTCGAATACATAAGCGTAAACAAATAAGTCTTAATCAACATAAACATAAGTCTTAACAAATATTCTCAATAAAACAACAAGTCTTCATCACTTGTTGACTTTGCCCTTGCCTTTGCTAGTGGAAGGCTCGTTGGACCTTTCGTTCTTAACTGCAATGTTATTATGCAAGAGTGAGCACGATTGCCCACAAGTACAATAATATAACAATATAATAACATGCGAGTGAATCAAAGACTTCTAAATAAAGAAAACTCGGCTTTTGAATCAAGAATGAATAACAAGAATCAAAAGAACATCTGATGGTTATAAGACCTTGAACTATGTCCTAAGTTGTTAAGGATTTATACTTTAAACCTTTAACAGTCATAAGACTATATGGACTCTACTTCTCGTACTTAGGGGGATAAGCCCTTAGTACCATACTGTGCACAATATCTCAACGCTAAAGCGTAAATAATCCCCTATTAAAGGGTTGTTCATCTCAGTTTGACATCAGAGTCCGCACCAATGAAAGTTTGGTTTGGATAAGCTCACTAACAGTTCTAGAATTTAGAACGTTCATCAACTATGGACTAGTCAAATCAATAAGGGTTCGCTAATCTTACAAGGTTCAACAATAATTGATATTTAAATCAAATAATAAATCTCAAGAGTATACAATCGAATAAGTATTGTATAACTGAAGTAATACTTTAAAAGACTTATAATATCTCATATGAAACTTAACTTGAATGGACAAGAATAAGAACTTACATCATGATAATTGTTTAATAATAGAAAGCTTGTTAAATAACTGATTGAGTTTAGAATACTTGCGTAATCGAAATCGAGTTAGAGTAAGGAAACTTGCTCAATTTAAAGAGTATAGTTAGAAAACTTGCTCAATATTAAAGTAAGGTTTAGGAAACTTGCCTCTTGCACAACCTACAATTAATTCACATCCCTTAATTAATCTTACATATGAATACATTCACAATACCAATTAATTATAAGTTCGATATACTTATCGAATCACAACATCGATCTTAGAACACGCTATTAGACTTCACAAATAATGGGTTTAAGTTATGTAATTAACTTACTAATTAGTCACATAATATAAGTTATTAAACTTATTTAACATCTCATTATATGTTTAACAATCTGTTATAACCTCTTGTTATATTCTTAACACAGTATTATGTTAGTTAGACTAAGTTAAACTAACATTCCATGATTGAAACTTCAAACAAAACAAAGTAGTTTACTTTCTGCAATTCGCGCCAGGTGCGTTTTATCGAAGGAGACTGCGCCGGGTTGTAGGCTCGTCGGGGCGCGCTTTTCATAAGGAAACTTCGTTTGGGGGCAGCTTCGTCGGGGTGCGTTTCTCATAAGGAAACTGCGTCGGGCACAGGTTACTAGATTCGAGTTCTGTAACTCGTGAAAAACACAGTAATAAGCCAATAAATCCCAAATTAAACTAACACGATGATTTTTAATGCTACCCATGAAGTATAAACTTCACAGAAATATCATACAATGTTTCTAGCATGATTCTAATACTTTAGATCACAAAATTAGTCAAATTAGAACACATAATTTCTCTATTTTCAATATTTTGTAAAGTTTTGAAGAAAAACATGAAATTAAACGTTACAGATTCATTAATACACTTAATCCGTCCGTTTGAATTTAGTTTTGCTCGTTTAAACATGCATAATCATATTCAATCATCAATTTAAAGTTAACTAAATAATTAAAGCATGTAAATTTGTACATAAGGGCCATATATACTAATTTCATACTTTGTAATTCATGAAACTCCAATTAACGTATAATTACATGAAATTAACTACTTTAATTCATGCATACATGGTATAAAACATGTTATGAACACTTATTAATATATATAAAGCCATATGATCAACAATCATCAAACTTTCCATTCACAAAGAACTTTTAAAATACGTAAATGGAACATATAAAAACATGAATTTAAAATTAAAGATGAAGGGATTACCCTTGCTAGTTTGTGAATATTGTTAGTTCCCAGAGGGCACACAATAGATCTAGAAGGGGGGTTAGATAGATTCTTTTTATTTTCAAAACATCTTTTCCATTTTATTATGTGTTGCTAAGTAATTAGCATATAACAAACATAAGAATCATTTCAAGCACAGCTGAATAAGTTAAAGATCCCCTTCATAGATATTTTGTTAACTATTGTTCTAAAGTTAGTTTATTTATAAGAGATTATTACAGTTATAGCAGTTATAGCAGTTATCGGTACATAAGATAAATGACAGTATGTAAAAGACACAAGGGATTTTAAGTGGTTCAGAGACTCAAGCTTCTAATCCACTCTTTTGCTTCAATAAGCAGGGATTCCACTAAGGAAGTCTTTACATCTTTGAATCACTATGATTCCTTCAAGGTTAGCAGCCTTGGAACTTCAGTTCACTAAGAACTCTTCAAGTCCAGCAGACTTAGAACTTCAGTTCACTAAGAACTCTTCAAGTCCAGCAAACTTGGTAGCTCTTGTACCCTCTGGTACAGCAAGTCCAGCAGACTTGACTTTGATTTAGTCAGGGACCCCTCAGGCCCTGGCTTCTTGTTGATGTTGTTGTTGGTGCTGAGCTGCTAAGATGACTTGAAGCTTGTTCATCCTTTGGTACTTAGTAGCTTGGCGTGATCCTCTTTAGATTCTGCATCGAGACTGGATCACCTTTGATGAACTGCTAAGTTGGTCATGAAGCTTGACATGTTTGAGTACTTAGAAGTCCATCACTTCTACTTTGGTGCAGCTGATCTTTTGGTTGATGCTTGTCTTCACCGGATCTCAACTTTGCACCCTTTCACCACTTAGGGTCTGCTAAGTCTTTGTACTTTTGGTAGACTCCATCTGGTACTTAGCATCCCCTGAACTTTGGTTGACTTGTATGTAGATTTGGTTCTGCATCTAAACTTCTTCAACTCTTGGTTGTTCATGGTGATTCGTCGAGTGACTCTTTCGATCTTCTTTCTGATCTGCCACTTTTCTTACTATCTTCTTGGCCTTCTCGACTCTGAGTTTAGCTGCCATTCTGATTGGCATTCTCATTGTTGTTGAGTGAAGCCTTTATCAGTTAAAGCTCTTCTCTTAGCTTACTTCACTTCTACTTTCGTAGTCTCACTGCCACTAAGACATATTCTGTTCAGCTTTGTAGAACTCGTAGAGTCAACAACTCAACAACCCAACAACTCTTTTTAACAACTCAGCAACACTTCATCTTTTTAAGCTTTAGCTATTAAATATTCTTCCATAAGCTTTTCATTGGAATATAGCCATTAGAAGTTATTTGAATTGCTTCGCAGATTTTGAGTTATTTGGTGCAGACTGCTGATTTGACGTGACAGTCCCTTTTTGACTTTTCTAACACATCAGTCTACTATTTCATCTACCACTTCAGAGATGTCACTTTAACGTGTCAGGTTGGTAGTCACCTTTATTTCTCCCTTCCGATTCCTCGATTAGAACATCAAGAGTTGTCCTTCTGCATCAATGCTCTCAATCAGTAATGTTTTAATGTTAGTCCTTATATTGAGACGTTGCCGAGGCTTCAATATTCAGATGACCAAACTCTACAATTCTGATGCAAATGACCTTGAACTTGATCGTAGTTTATCTGTTGAATGTTGCTTATTTACTGATTGAGACAACACTACGATTTTGAGAGTGTTCTTTGGATTGTCAATATAGAACCTCTCTTCCTTCATTCGTGCAGTGCTTCAACACTTCTACTTGCCTTAACTTATCTAAGGAACTGACAACTTATCTGAATTCTCTGGCCCTTCTGGATTGCAAGACTCATCTGATTAGTCATGCTTAGCTCTCACTCTCTCTGTGATCTCCCGTTCACATGTCATTAAGGGTTTGACCCATGTTTAATCTTCTTCGTCTATTCTTTATAGGTTGGCCAGTATCTCTGAATAAACTGCATCAGTTCCTGCTTCACATTTGGCAAGCACTACAATCATGGTCACACCCAAGATCGTCGTCTTCTGTTGGTTTAACAGACTGCACTTGCTAACTTCCTTTGGTCAGCCACTTCATCTGAAGTTTCCTTACAATTGCTTGTGGAAGATTTCTCATAATGGCTTCACTTCTCAATCAGAATGCTGATTGAGTTGGTGCTTCGATCTTCTGATTGCTTACATGCCATTCGGTGAGTGCTCTCTGGCGTTCTTCAGGTAGATTACATCTTTACAACTCTGACCAGAGGCTACAACTTTGGATACTTTGGGAGTGCTCATTTGTTGAGAATCGTATTATCTCTACAATTCTTTCTTGGCGTTGTGAGCACTCGATAGACTTTGTCGAAGCCTTAGTTCTGCAGACTATGATCTTGCTTTGGTTCTGCAAACACTACAATTTCGAGAGCAGATCATATGACAGGCTACGATTTCTGCCTTAACACTTGCTATTTTTGTCTGATCTAGCTCGACTACGATTTCTACCTCTAATATGATCAGTAGACTCCACGACTTCAAGTGTGGCCTACGATTCTTGACTTGGCTTCGGCAGGCGCTCGACTGGCGCTTAGACAGGCTGTCTCTACGATTCTAAACATGACTTCCTCAATAGACTACGGCTTCGAGAAAGTCCTTATTGATACACCCTGATCCTGCCTTGTCTCTCTTGGCAGACTACGAACTTCGAGAGCTACTATCCTCACAGACTACGATTTTGCCTTAATAGTCTCCGAGTCTTCCTTGTCTCTCCTGGCAGACTACGAAGGCTGGTGCAGTGCTCGACGATCAGACAGGCCTATCTATTACATTACATAAGATCAACCTAACAAGCTTGATCTTTCTATATTTAGTCCTTGTACATCATATTCTTTTGAAGGACTTTACAAAGATGTTTTGTTCATGTAGGATTAACCTAACATATTTGATCATTTCATTTTAAGTCCTTGTACATATATTCTTATTATCTATTTAAAGACTTTACAACTTTTATCAATGCAGACATATTTGTAGATTCATTCATTAAGATCATAATCAAATCTTATATAAATAGGAATAGCATTCTCATGCTTGTTCCTAACAATCTCCTCCTATTTGATTATGACAAAAAATAATAAGTGCATATGTATGAGATGAATGAATCTTAATATACAGTGAGCAGCTGTATTTCTAAAATAGATAATCATGAATGTCATTGATGATAATTTAGAATTACATATAAGATGACACTCTATATCCTGGATCCAGAACATACCTATTTAGCTAGAAATGTACCTTCTTTGCTTCATTGTTTACTCCATGTATGTCTCCAGGATGTTTGTTGATCAGCTACTCATTTTTCTTTTCTTCTTCAGTCTGCTCTCGCTCAGATGAATGCTCTTCTTCTTTATCTTTTGCTTTGTCTTTCTCTTGTTCTGGCTCCCCCTCAGACTTTGTCTCCATAGGGTCATCATCCTTTGGCTCCCCTTCAGATGATGACACATTTGCTGCTGTTGCTGCTTTGTTCTTCTTCTTCCTCTTCTTATCCTTCTTTGCTTTTCTGCTGCTTCTGCTCTTGCTCTTCTCTTCTGCCTTCATTCTTCTCTCCTGGCTCTTCCTTGAATGCCTCTTTTTCTCCCCCTTTTTGTCATTAATCACTAGGGAAAGCTGTTGGACAGTTGTCATAAGCTGATCCATCAAGTAAGATGAGTTTCCAACCTCAAGCTTGAGTTCCTGTTGGCTTAGCTGCAACTGTATGGAGAGAGACTGATTCAGAGAGTCAATATTGTCAGAGAGAGATAGTATTTGATATGCACTTTCCTTCTGAGCTTGCAGAGCTTCTTCCTTCTGATCATTGATAGACTTCAGATATATTTGATCTCTCTCTTTGAACTTGAGAGATATATCTGATATCATGGCCTGAAGTCTATTGTGACACTCACTTTCTCCTTCTCCTGACAACATATTAGCTTCTGCAGCAATGAGAAATATCTTCTCAACCAACTCTTTAGGGTTCTTCAGTAACTCTAGCTCCTGAAGAGTTTGGTCATTTGGTTGAGCAGACTCTTGCTGAACATCAGGTTGGACTTCACGATTCTCATTCTTGGACATGCTTTCAAAGGTAGTGAGAATCTGATAGATCGTTGAGTACCAATCACTGTTGGAAGATGAAGGACTATCAGACAATGCTGTTGGGACAGAATAAAACTTCTCAGTCTGAGCTTGATCATTTTTAATGGTAGAGTGAAAGGAATCTACGATTATAGTCTTGGTTATGACCCTTCTGCCATTTAAACCTACTCTACAATCGTAGGGAATGTAGTGGTTGTCGGCATTTCGATAGACTCTGAAGTGAGACTGGTCTTTGATCAGCTGTGCTGCAAATTTCTTTACCCTTGGAAAGTTCTATATCACCAGCTCCAAGTTGGGAGATAAGAGAAGCACCATGAGAAGTAGCTGTTATCACCAGTGATGGATGCCTTTACCCATGGCATTTGAGGATAAAACAATCTTATCGCATGGTCCTTGGTTTCAGGCTCATATAGCAAGGTTGAAGTGTCCAACTTCATAGCTTTGAGATTGTTGAGCAGATTTGCTGTAGACATTTTCACCACATTCAGCCTTTCATTTCCATGGTTAAACCATTTGCCTGGAAGTAAATTTAGATTTTCATCATCAACTTCCACCACAATTCTTTTCTTGAGGCTAACAGGAGAAGGAATATGAAAATCTTTTGGCTCCTCATCCTCAGAACTGGAGTCTTCCCCACTCTCTTCAAGTCCTGACCTGGAGTCAAACCAGAGCATACTTCCTACAACTGACTCATTAGTATATTCTTGTATTTGATCATCATTTTCAGTAGAGCTAGTCTTTGCAGACTCACTGGGCACTTCGTGCTCTGCAGTCTTCAATCTTTTGCTACTTGATTTTGCAGACATTTTCCTCCTTTTTCCCTTAGCATCTTCTCCCTTGGATTCAGCCTCATTATCACTGAATTCAATTGTCTTTGAAGACGATTCTCCTTTCTTTGAAACTGATTTAGCAACCAGTCTATTACTCTTCCTTCGTCTTGAGGGTTCAGTTCTAGGAGATTCAGGCTTTTCTCCATCTTTAGATTTTGAGGCCTCTGAGTCATCAAACGAGCTCCTTTGGGGTTCAACAACAGGAGCAGGCACTTCTTCTTTAGATTCTTAGTCCTTTGAAACAGCAGAAGGACTCCTTGGACTTTCAGCAGTAGAAGATCCAATTTCTTCAGATTTAGTTCCTTCCTTATCAGCAGAATGGCTACTTTGGGGCTCAGCCATAGGACTCACATTTTCCTCTTCATCTTCAGACTTTGCTTCCTCTTTCTCAAATTCTAATTCCTTCTCATTAATGGATTGGCTGCTTGAGGATTCATCTATAGAGTTTTTAGTTACCTTTTCTTCTTCTAAATCTACTCTTTCCTTTTCAGCAAACAGACTTCTTTGGGGAACTGATTGTGACTTCTTCACCACTTTTGCTTTCTTCTTGGATGGCCTTACAGACTTGGACTCTAGAATGATTGAATCCTCAGAGTGTGATAGCTCCTCCTCCACATCACTTGCCTTCCTCTTCTTCGTAGTGCTCTTACTGCTGCTGCCATATGTCATTAGCCTTTTGTTTTCCATTGGATTCTTCTTCCAGTTTATAAACAGCTTTGGAGACAACACCTTCTGACTGTTTAGGACTTCGCCCTCATCATCCTTAATGTTATTCTTCAGCTTCTTCTTCAGAATGATGCTTAGAAATCTCCTATAAAAAACCTTTGTAAGTGGTTTGTCTATTGACTTCTTCTTTTCAGCCTTGTCTAGCCACTCAGACATTAAGTCGAACAGTATAACACCAAAGTTGATTTGCTTCTTGAGAGCAATGGCAGTCATGATTCTCAGCTGATGATCACTTACTGCATCATGAGTTGTGTCCTTTCTTAGTATACACTTCCCCACTATCTCAACAAGAAACTCGTATTCTTCAGGAAACTCCTTTTTCTTCATGTTCTTCAGACTAGGTTTTCTTTTGTAACGCATGACTTTCTTCCCTTCTTCAATGTCGACCTCTTCGAGGTTCTTCAGACCCGAGTCTGGAAAACCTAACCACTGGTTAATGTCTGTTGGTTTCAACTTCAGAATCTGGCCTTTGGCCTTAATCGTTAGGGTTCTAGAGCTTGTAGTCGCATTTGAGTAGAACTCTCTTACCAGGTTTGAATAGATTCGGGTGTTTGATTCCAGGCATTCAGAGAATCCAACCTTCTTTACCAACTGAAGAATATCTCTGAACTTCTTCTCGGATTTCTCAAACTTCTTAGTACCGAGTTGAATACCAGTGATGACACGCTGGTCTTCCATTTAAAGAGTTAAGGGTTTCTGGGTTTATGACTTTGTGAGAGTATTTTGAGATATCAGGGAACGATTTGAGGATGGATAGCTGTTTGAGAGGACTTGATTGTTTGGAGGTGTTTAGGTTTTGGTTTGAGAGAGAGTGTATGGATTAGACAGACTTGTAACTTTTGATGAACTTTCAAAAATGTAACTGCCACTTGATTTGAATTTTCCCTCTTGTAACTGTTCCCTCCACGTTTCTTAGTGGGACAGTTGTAAGAGTCTGATATGTCACAATCTGTAACTTCTTCTAACACGTCAGTTTATTCTATTTGACTTTTCTTCAGTTGACTATTGACTTCTTCAGTTCGTGGAGTGACTTATGACTTAGCTCAGTACTCCACGATTTCTTCGACTGGTCTACAGACTTTGTGTCTTCTTTGATGATCGTAGTCTGTAGTCATGTTTCAATAGACAACTTCTTCATTAGACTTCAAGAGAGTGGCAATATTCATTTGCAGTTTGCATTTTTCTGAGGAGTTACTACTTGCTTCAGCAGAGATTCTTGTGATGCAATCAATATCTGCACTTCTTCTGGGTTAAGGTTGCTCAGGAAGGGCCAACCTCTTAGATCAAAGCTAAGGGTTAGGTTTGTCCCTGAGGTGTTTACTAGATGAAGAGCTTTATAGACGTGGTGGCTTCAATGACATCACAATGGGCTTTTCTGCTGGGGAGTTCACTTACCAACTCTGGATATTCTTTGATGTTGGTATTTGTGTAGGCTGCAATCGTAGTGTCACCATGCTCTTACACTACGATCAGGTGTCTTATCATAGGGACTCAATGATTTGAGTGGTTGGTTGATATGGTTATCAGTAGCACATTTTGGGACGTTACTACTGACTTTGGATCTTTATTTGGTTCATCAGTCACAGAGTTTTGGGACTCTGTAACTGGGATGCTTCTGTTATGGGTTAGCTCCTGTCTCTATGATCTTGACAGAAGTGGTCTTGATATTTGTGGAGTGGTCAACAGACATGCACCATGGTTGACCTATACTCTGAGCTTATCTCAGATCTTTTGGCAAGAGTTCTACTTCTTCATTTTGCTTCCAGAGCTTCACCATCTCCATATCTTCAGCTGTTCTTCCTTTGCTACTTAAATATTTATCATCAATAATTGAAAGATCTAAAGGATTTGCTCTATTGTGCTCCTTTGACACAGTTAGTGCTGCTGCTCTTAGCAGATCACTGCTCCCTCATAGTTGACACTATCTTCTCAAAGAAAGATGAACTATTCTTCTTCACATGCATAGGTGAGGTAGCTTTGCATATCTCCTTTAGGCTGAAATCATCATGAATGAATAAACCTCATTAAATCATAGAAAGGTATCCTCAAGACTGATCACTCCACGATTGTTAACAAAACTATGAACGTAGTCTTTCTCATTCAGGCTTCAGTATCTTCTACACTCGTGGAGCTTATGCTTCTATGATGCATTCTTCATGATCCTTTGATATAAACTTCCTGGATGTTTCCTTTGGGATGATGTGCTTTGCATGGATAAGTATGGAAGATCTCTTTCATCTTGACATGAATGGCCAGCTTCCATATGAAGATCATCAAACATGAACTTCATTCATAGGGACTCAGCAAGTCTTCAAGAGCAGGCTGTAGCATTGAATAATTTGATCAAGAGCATTGCTAAAATGTCTTGAGCTTCCAGTTGGTTGAATCTTTGTGACTGAAACCATCTGCTTCAGTATTCCTTAGTGTGGTCAGATAGACCAAGTACCTGCAGGTTAAGTAATTTCTATTTTGGTACCCATGCTTGATTGGGTCCAGCTAGGTTAGTTTTCTCAAAATCCCAATTCCTCATGTTCTTGAATTTATATCACATTAGCATCAGCAATCATATTCATGCATATATCAGATTTAGATATGACATTTATAATGCATGATGGTGAGTGTGTAAATGATTAAGCTTTTTGATATAACACTCTTTTTCATTGAATGTTTCACCCTTTACTTGGTTATGTTCACAGATTTTGAATGTTCACAGAGTAGGAATCAACTCTATTGCTTATTTATATCTGGTTGATTCATGGAGATGATCAGTTTCTAAGAACCTTCAAGATACTCCTCTAGTGTTGATCATACTCTACATTTTATCAAAAGCACATAACATAGGTTTGTATATATGTACATACATACCAACCCTTTAGCAAGGATTAATCCACTTAAGCTTATTTGGATTTAGATTAACTTATGACATACTCCAGACTTCTTTCAAGATGCTATCTTCAACCTAAAACGTGGGTGGAGAGAAAGTTTGTTGACAATTAAGTTTCCAACCTTAATGTACTTTCTCTCTTCCCCTTTTTAGGAAGAGTATGGTCTCTTGATAGAATATTGTTGTAGTACATAAGGTGATGCAACATGATGTACATATAAATATTAATGAGGAACCGTACCTTTACACTGTTAGTTTCTTGACAGTCATTTGTCTTACTATAATGATGTTAGGCATTGATGTGCAAATCTTTATATTCATTGCTAACAGCTTGTTGCTCCATTTGACCTTAGATCAATCAGGCATCGTCTTGGAGTTGACAACATAGAAAAGTCTTGGTAGCTTGAGTTCTTTGATAACCTTGAACCTCAAGGTTCAGATCCAACTGTGTTAGGAATATTCATGAGAATGGTATTCCTATTTATATAAGATTTGATTATGATCTCAATGAATGAATATGCAAGTATGCTTGCATTGATGAAAGCTGTAAAGTCCTTTAATAGATAATAGGAATATATGTACAAGGACTTAGAATGAATTGATCAAATATGTTAGGTTGATCCTACATAAACAAAATAACTTTGTGAAGTCCTTAAAAAGAAATGATGTACAAGGACTAAATATAAAAAGATCAAACTTGTTAGGTTGATCTTAAATTATGTAATAGATAGGTCTGTCTGATCATCGAAGCACTACACCATAGTCTGCCAGAAGAGACAAGGAAGACTTAGAGACTATCAAGGCAGAATCGCAGTCTGCAAGGATAGTAGCTTTTGAAGTTTGTAGTCTGCCAGGAGAGACAAGGCAGAATCGTAGTGTGTTGAGAAGAACTTTCTCGAAGCCGTATTCTGTCGAGGAAGCCATGTTCAGAATCGTAGAGACAGCCTGTCTAAGCGCGGACCGAGCGCATGCCGAAGCCAAGTCAAGAATCGTAGGCCACACACAAAGTCGTGGAGTCTATTGATCATATCAGGGGCAGAAATCGAAGTCGTGCAAGATCAGTCAAGGACAGCAAGTGATAAGGCAGAAATCGTAGTCTGTCATGATTTGCTCTCAGAGTCGTAGTGTCTGCAGAACCAAAGCAAAATCATAGTCTGCAGAACTAAGGCTTCGACAAGTTATCAGATGCTCACAACGACCAAGAAAGAATCGTAGTGTCAACACGATTCTCAACAGATGAGCACTCCCAGAATATCCAAAGTATGAAGCCTCTGGTCAGAGCTGTAAAGATACAATCTACCTGAAGGAAGCCAGAGAGCACTCACCAAATGCCCTACATGCAATCAGAAGATTTAAGCACCAACTCAATCAGCGTCTTGATTGAGAAGTGAAGCCATTCAGGAGAAGTCTTCCACAAGCAAATCCTAAGAAGACTTCAGATAAAGCGACTGACTAAAGGAAGTCAGCAAGTGCAGTGTCTGCCAAGATAAATAGAAGACAACAATCTTGGGTGTGACCAGGATCGTAGTGCTTTCAAGATGAATAGCTGGAACTGGTGAAACTTGCACAAAGATACTGGCCAATCTATGAAGAACAGACAGAAGTGATTAAGCATAGGTCAGACCATTGATGATAGGTGAACGGGAGATCACAAGGAGAAAGAGAGTTGGGCATGCCACAAATCTGATAAGTCTTGCAATATAGAAGGGCCAGAGTATTAATTCAAGTTATCAGTCCCTAATACAAGTCAAGGCAAGCAGAAGTATTGAAGCACTGCACAAGTGAAGGAAGAAAGGTTCTACATTGCAAATCCAAAGTACTCCTTCAAAATCGTAGTATTGTCTCAACCAGTCAAGGAGCAACATTCAATAAGGCAAACTACGATTCAGTTCAAGGTCGTCTGTGTGACGCCCCCAAATTCAGGTCCCAAGAACCTCTAACCTGATACATCATTTCTATAATTATTACGAAATATATAAACATAAATTATTTATACAATAACCTTTACACGTAACTCCCAAGGTCGGTAACCTTAACTTAATACACATATTCATTTTCTACACGACTTACAATGTCATTTGCATCCAATACTATTACAATTTTAACCGTACAATAATCCAATCCTGGAACTTGCCTTTGCATTTGCCTGTGTCCGAAGTTTCGTCTTAATCTGAAATATTTATCATGATATAGCAAGGGTGAGCAACAAGTTTGCCCAGCAAGTTTAAGTTCAAATGAAGATATATCATGATTGAAAAGAATAATAAGCTTTCGAATTTTCAACAATATAATAATTGTGAAAGAGCATAAATCATAGTTTCAATAAAGGAATGACTGAACCAATAATGTTTAATGTCAACAAGGACCATGAACAACTTTAACAGAACCTTAAGGTAATGAACGTGATCAGCCTTTTATACCTGATGAACATATGCAACATACACTAAGTGCGAATAAATAATCAGTAGAGATGGGAATAATCAACAATAATTATTCACTACCATGCTTCGAAAATATAACTCAAGTTTGAGTTAGAGAAAACTTGCTCAATAAAAGAGTATAGGAACTTGCCTGTATCGTCGATTACTGCTACGCAATCTAATTTAAATAGCTTTATTGGAAAAGACCTATCAGTTATAAGATTGATCTTTCAATTAGCATAACATACCTTATAAGTAAATTATCTAACATTTAAACACATAGTCAAATACTAGATAACCTTAACACTATACATATACACAAGTCTAAACCTAGCACACATCGAGTCTTTAATAATATTCAATATAGTATACTGAGTGATTTCTCACAAACAACCAACAAATTAGCTTCCGTCTCGTCTACACTATTTTCACAGTGAGTTAGATCGGTTACTAATTCGTATATACCTCCGCTCCCTGAAGGAATCGTTTAGCCCAACTACTATACATCAACCAATAAAGGGTACGATTGCACTATCTTAAACTTAAAACTTACTCGTTCACTTTATAAATTCTTATTATATCTTGGTAAACTATTTACTATTTCAGAAAAATCAAATTCCTCATTTCAGTAAACTGAAATCAAACTATCTTCCCTTCCTAACCTTTTAAGTTTCCATTTCAGCAAGCTGAAACCAAACTGTTTTTCTAACATTTTCAGTTTCCATTTCAGCACCTGAACTGTTCATTTCAGGAAGCTGAAATACCCTTTTCACGAAAATACCAAATTAGTTCATTATTTTTCTATCCTTTGGCCAAACATATATACATATAATCCATACACAAAAATAATTTTTCTGAAAATTTTCAACTCCCTTAAATATTTTTCAAAAATCCATTTCTAGTTAATTCCTTAAGAAATTAGCTACCTCACGCTTAACTCCAGAAATTTCCAACTCTTGGCGGGATCTTACACATGTTAACGTAGACATCTAGTTTAAATTTCGTGGCCATCGGAGTTATAGAACTCCGGTTATAGCGATTTTCATAGAAAAAATTGCAAATATTGAAATGGTCATAACTTGGTCGATTTAAGTCGGAATGAGCTCATTTTTGTACACAAGATACTTTATCTCATATATTCTCATGTCCCAAAATATTGGAATTTATTTCATAAATTAAGTTGCCGAAATAGCCCCTACAAATTCTGGACAGAATGCTTTTTAGCATTTTTTAGCTTTTGCTTTCTTTACTAAATTCAGTCCACCCAAAAATCTATAATTCCTTTTTCAGTGATTCCACTTGAAAACGTTAGAAGACTTATATATCTAACTCCCAAAATTGACCACACTCAAAAATTCAAAATAGAATAGGAGATATGGTCGTTTGAATTTTATATTGCGTTTTCTCAAAATCTGATTTTTCCATCTTAGTGATTTCTAAGAAAACTTTCAAGATCTCTTTATTATTCAAATATTAACCACCAAAAACTAACATAATACATACCCATACATCATACACTCATGGGTCTACCATGATCCATGATCTATTACATCAAGAATCACCAAACATAAGATTAAACACAACTAAGGCTAAGAAAAATTAGGGTTTCTACATTTTAAAAAATCTAATTTCTATTTCTTAGTTTAGAACCAACTTTTGATCCATAAAAGGGTTAGATATAAACTTGAAACACTATTAAACACATAGATATAAGGTTTTAACCTCAAGATCATAACTTTACACAAATCAAAACTCAAATCAAATAAAAAAAATTTAGACTATATAGGTTGAGATTTTTGTTATACCTTAGTTTTTCTTCCTTCTTCTTCCTAAGCTTGGTTAGGAAGCTATGGAACCATAAGAACTCTCCCTCTCTTATTCTCCTTCATGGCCAAACTCCCTCTTCTCTCTCTTGCTTCTAGCTTTGTTCTTTATTTCTCTCTCTCTTAGCATTATATTTTCTTTTACTAGCTAACTTGGAGAATGAATAAAAATGAAGAAAACTTTTTAATTGGAATGAAGGGAAAGGTATTTATAGTAGGAGAGATGTATATATATAATATATGTATGTATATTAAATCTCCTAACAAATCTTCATCTTCTCTCTCTAATATCTTGCATATCTATCCAAGATCTCTTCTTTCTCTTTCATAATCCTAACAAATCTTTCTATATCTATCAAATATCTTTTCATATCTATCCAATATCTTTTCATATCTATCCATAAGATTTAATTCACATGCTCCCTTTCCTTCCTAGCTTGGGCCGAAATCTTGGGTCTTGATTTAATATCTTTTGGGCTTGCAAATTACTTCCCCCTTATTCCTCCTCACCAAATTTCAGCCCTATAGGCTCAATCCTCCTATCATTTGATTTATATAATACTTAGCATAATAACTAACATACCCCCTCCCTAATTGGGCTTAATTCTTGGGCTTTTATTTTAATTCCTTTGGGCTTGGATTTTGCTTAGAATGCTTACTAATTAAAATTAACTTGGGCTCCCACCCATAATAAATTGGACCATTATTATACTTGTCCCATACATGAGATATTGGGCTAGCTTAATAATTTAATTACTCTTAAATCAATTTAGCTACAAGTCCAATGCTTAAATAAACAATTGGGCTTTTTATTAAATTCCTTGGGCCATAAAATCAACTTAGCTCCATACTTTTGATTTTTATCTTACTCTAATCTTTTAGTTAGGATTTCCACTATACACCTTTGTAAATAAATTCCTTACTCATATATCTTTAATTTCATAACCCAATTAGACTTCTGTTACTTAGGTTATAAAATTAATTATTTGAGATATATAAAATAAATCTCTTAGGGTATTTAATTACCCCACCTAATATATATATTAGGTTATAAAACTTTATTCTTAATTCTCTTTTTATACAAAATAAATGTATACGCATTATATAATGTATAATTATTTAATCATACACATAATTCACATAAGTCATAACATACTCCACTAAGTGTATTAACTTAATAGTCCTAATTGACTTAATAAGTTATAAACACTCACATAATCATACAAAATAATCTAATAGGTTGATACATATTTTATAAATCTCTTAGATTAGGCTACTAGTATATAATTAAAAAACTAGGACAATTAAATAAAAATAACACTTGAGGTTATTTAATTCAAATACCTAATTTATATATTAGGTCACCAAACTTAATAGGGATCGCAGTACCTTATCCTTAATATTCCTTCAAGTACATATAGATTCATTTCTAGGGTTTAGAAATTTTTGTAACCCCTACTTTTCTTTATTCTCATTCAAATAGTAAACCATATAGGTTCTACTTAAAAATTTTAAATTATTCCTCTATTTCCACTCTAGGTTTTATCATTTAACCTTTATTTTAATCATTTAAAATCTTATAAATTTTCGGGTTATCACAATCTGCATCAGAAACGTAGAGTTTGATCATCTGAGTATTGAAGCATTGGCAACTGTTCAATATGAAGTCTGACATTTGAACGTTGCTGATTGAGAGCATCGATGCAGAAGGACAACTCTTGTGGATTCGAATCAAGGAATCAGAAAGGAGAAATAAAGGTGACTACCAGCCTGACACGGAAAAATGACATCTCTGAAGTGGTAGGTGAGATAGCATACTACAGTGTCAGAAAAGTCAAAAAGGGGCTGTCACGTCAAATCAGCAGTCTGCACCAAATATCTCAAGATCTACAAAGCAACTCAAATAGCTCCCAACGACTATATCCCAACGGGAAGATTATAGGGGAGTATATATCAGCTAGAGCCTCAAAGATGAAAGGTTGCTGAGTACAAAATCGTTGAGTTGTTGGAATGCTATGTTGTTGACTCTACGAGTTCCACCAGAGCTGAACAGAACAAGTATCAATGGCAGTGAGACTACGAAAGTGGAAGTGAAGTAGATTGGAAGAATGGATCTAACAGTTGAAGGCTTCACTCAACAACAATGAGGATGCCATTGAAAATGTCAGCTAAGCTGAGAGCCGAGAAGGCCAAAAAGATAGCATTCAGAAAAGTGGCAAAGCAGAAAGAAGATCCGAAGAGCCACTCTACGAATCACCAAGAGCTGAAGAAGAACAGATGCAGAACCATGTCTGCATATCAATCAAGAAAGGTTCAGGGAATGCTAAGGACAAAAAGAAGTTGATCAGCAATAACAAGCCTTAGCAGACCCGAGTGGTGATGGTGCATAGCTGAGATCAGATGAAGATGAGCAGAACAGAAAGAAGATCAGCTGAAAAAGAAGACTGCTAAGTACTCAAGATGTTATGCTTCAATGAACATTTTAGCAGTTTATCCAGTGGTGGTCCAGACTCGACGCAGAATGCAAAGAGGACCACACCAAGCTGCTAAGTACAAGAGATGATCAAGCTTCAAGTCATCTTAGCAGCAAAGCACCAACAACAACTACAACAATAACAAGTAGCCAGGGCTTGAGGGGTCCTTGTCCAAAGGGACTAAATTGAGTTCCAAGGCTGTTGGCCTTGAAGAGTTCTTAGTGAACTAGAGTTCCAAGCCTGCTGGGCTTGAAGAGTTCTTAGTGAAATAGAGAAGTGCCAAAGCAGATGGCCTTGAAGGAATTTTAGTGATTCGGGGTGCTTCCCCTTCCTTAGTGGAATTCCTACTAGTGAAGCAGAAGAGTGGATTAGGAGCTTGAGTCTCTGAACCAGTTAAAATCCCTTGTGTCTTTTACATTCAGTCATTTACTTTCTATCATTTACATTATGTACTTAACTGCTATAACTGCCATGGATGTAATAACTACTTACAACTAAACTGACTCCACGAACAATGTGTAACAATGTTTATGAATATATCAATGAAAAGGATCTTTAACTTATTCCGCTGTGCTTGAAAAGATTCTTATGTTTGTCATATGTTAATTCATTAGCAATACAAAATAAACTGGAAAAGTATTTAAATATAAAAAGGATCTATTCAACCCCCCCTTCTAGATCTATTGTGTGCCTACTGGGAACCAATAATTGGTATCAGAGCAGGTTCTCATGCTATACCCTAAAGCTAATCGCTTTGAGTCTAATCCTAGGCACAAATATTATTCTAAACTTAGTTTAGTAGTAAGTCACTTGTAAATGTAGATGAGCTCTCACGTTGGAAATTATGTGTACAGGTAAATGTGTATATATATCTGAAGCTGCTCAGATTGGTCCATGTTCTTAAATGCTATAACAACAAGACCAATCCTTGTCCACGGTCAATCTTGTAGTCTGCAGACCAGAGATGGGAAGTCAGGAGGTATCAACAGCAAAGAATCGAGCATCCACCATTTTGAAAGATGAAAGGCCTATACATGCAATGCACCGCTTATCCAAAGAAGAAAGAAAAAATTCTTCTAATATGTATTTGGCTAACCAGTTGGATCTAATCCTTGCGGTTCGAGGCTATCAAAGAACTAAAGCTGCCAAGACTTTACTAGCTCACTTTTCCAAGACTATATCTGATTGATCGAAGGTCAAATGGAGCAACAAGCTGTCAACAATTAATGCAAAGATATGCACATCAATGCCTAATATCATAAGAGCAAGACAAATGACTATTAAGGAACTGACAGTGTAAAGGTACGGTTCCTCATTAATACTTATGTGTACATCATGATGCATCACCTTATGAACTACTACAGTATTCTATCAAGAAACCATACTCTTCCTAAAAAGGGGAAGAGAGAAAGTACATTAAGGTTTGAAACTTAACTGTCAACAAACTTTCTCTCCACCCACGTTTTAGGTTGAAGATAACATCTTGAAAGAAGTCTAAAATATGTCATAAGCTAATCAAATCTAATTAAGCTTAAAGTGGATTAACCTTTGCTGAAAGGTTGGTATGTATGCATATATATACAAACCTATGTTCTATGTTTTTGATAAAACATAGAGTATAATCAACACTAGGGAAGTATCTTGAAGACTCTTAGAAACTTGTCATCTCTATGAATCGACCAGGTACAATAAGTAATAGAGTTGATTCTTACTCTGTGAATATTCAAAATCTGTGAACATAACCAAGCAAAGGGTGAAACAATCAAAGAGAAAAAGTGTTCATTAAAATGCTTAAATCATGCACACACTCACTATCATGCATTAAATATCATATCTAAATCTATTAGATGCATGAATATGATTGTTGATGCTAATTTGATATATATTCAAAAATATGAGGAATAAGGATTTTTGAGAAAACTAACCTAGCAGGACCCAATCAATCATGGGTTCCAAAATAGAAATTATCTAAACCTGCAGGTACTTGGTCTATCTGACCACACTAAGGAATGCTGAAGCAGATGGCTTCAGTCATGAAGATTCAACTAGCTGGAGGCTTTAGACATTTCAGCAATGTGCTTGACAAAATCATCCTATGCCAAAGCCTATTCTAGAAGACTTGCTGAGTTCACATGGTTGCTGATCTCTATATGGAAGTGGGATATTCATGACAAGATGAAGGAGATCTCCTATGCTTATTCATACAAAGCATATCAACTCAGAGGGTACATCAAAGAAGTTCACATCAGAGGATCATCAAGCATTGATCATGAAGAATGCATCATAGAAGCAGAACTCCACGAGTGCAGTCTACCAAAGAGCTTAAGAAGAATCGTAGTGTTCTCTATGATCAAGACTGAGTCCAGCCAGTGCAAGCCAACACACGACGATTATGGCACAATGACCATAATCGTAGTGTTCCTTCAGTCAGCATCAAAGTTTATTTATCTGATGAAGGAAAAAGGGCAACAAACTGAATAAAGGCTGATAGATGTTGACAAATTGATAGTCCCAATGATTATACATTATCCTTAGTGTATATTGAAGAAACTAAGGACTACAAGCCTGCTGAAAACACCTGTTCAGGTATCAGATGAAAAAGACTACATTCGTAGTTTTGTCAACAATCGTGGAGTGATAAGGTCTAAGGAGGATTTCTATGATTCAATAAGGATTGTTCAATTATGATGATTCTCAGCCTGAGGAAGGTATGTAAGGCTGCCTTATATGTGTATACAAAGAAGAAGAATTCATCCATCTCAGAGAAGATAGTTCCAACTATGGGGGAGCAGTGATCTGCTAAGAACAGATGCACTAATGATGTCAAAGGAGCACAATGAAGCAAATACTTCTGGTCTTTCAAACATTGAAGATAGCTACTTAATGCATAAGGAAGATCAGGAGAGAAGTTGAAGGTGATGAAGAGTGGAAGAACAGCTGAAGATATGGAGATGGTGAAGCTCAAGGAGCAAAATGAAGAAGTGGAATTCTTGCCAGAAGATCTGAGATAGGCTGAGGATATAGGTCAACCATGGTTCATGTCTGATGACCACACCACGAATATCAAGACCACTTCTGTCAAAATCATAGAGACAGGAGCAAACCCAAAACAGAAACATTCCAGTTATAGAGTCTCAAAACTTTGTGACTGATGAACCAAATGAAGATTCATAATCAAGTAGTAACGTCCCAAAACGTGCTACTGATAACCATATAAACTACCTACCTCAAATCGTAGAGTGCCTACGATCAAACATCTGATCGTAATGTAAGAGCAGGAGGACACCACGATTGCAGCCTATACAAAAGCCAACACCAATGAATATCCAGAGTTGGTGAATGAACTCCCCAGCGAAGAGGTTAAATGTGATATCAGTACTGTACATGCCTATAAAGCTCTTCGTCTGATAAGTGCCTCAAGGACAAACCTGACCCTTATTCTTGGACTAAGAGGTTGGCCCTTCCTGAGCTACCTTATTTCAGAAGGAGTGCGAATATTGAATGCATCACAAGAATCTCTGCTGAAGTAAGTAGCATCTCATCAGAAGATTACAAGCTACAAATAAGAATTGCCACTCCCTTAGAGTCTAATAAAGAAGTTATCTATTAAAGCATAACCACAGACTGATCATCGAAGAAGAAGCAAAGGTTGTAGTTCAGTCTGGAAAATCGTGGAGTACTGAGCTAAGTCATAAGGACACTCCACTAACTGAAGAAGTCAAATAGTCAACTGAAAAAAAGTTAAATCTGATAAACTGACGTGTGTGAAGAAGTTACAGATTGTGACCTATCAGATTCTTACAACTGTCCCACTAAGAAACGTAGAAGGAACAGTTAGAAGAGGGAAATTCAAATTATTGGCAGTTACAACTTTGAGAGTTCATCAAAAGTTGTAAGTCTGTCAAATCCAGACACTCTCTTACCCAAATCAAAACCTAAACACTTCCAAACCGTCAAAACCTCTCAAACAGCTATCTATCCTCAAATCTCTTCTTGACATCTCACAAAGTCATAAAACCAGAAAACCCTAACTCTTCAAATGGCAGACTAGCGTGTAATCACTAGCATTCAACTTGGAACGAAGAAGTTTGAGAAATTAGAAAAAAAGTTCAGAGATATTCTTGAGCTTGTGAAGAAGGCTGGATTCTCAGAATGCCTTGAGACTAACACTCTAATGTATGTTGACTTGGTTAAAGAATTCCACTCCAACGCGACCATGAATTCTGGAACCCTATCTACCAAGGTCAAAGGTCAGATTCTGAAATTGAAATCCACTAACATCAACAGTGCTTAGGTTTCTCTGACCTAGGTCTGAAAAGCCTTGATGAAGTCGACACGGAAGGAGCCAAGAAGGTTATGTTGTACAAGAGAAACCCCAGTCTGAAGGATATGAAGAAAAAAGAGTTTCCTGAAGAATTTGAGTTCCTTGTAGAGATAGTGGGCAAATGTATACTATGCAAGGACACTGCACATGACACTGTGAGTGATCAACAGTTGAAGATCATGTCTGTAATAGTACTGAAGAAGAGAATTAACTTTAGAGCTATCCTGCTCGACCTAATGTCCAAATGGCTGGACAAGGCGGAGAAGAAGAAGTTAACACAGAAATCTCTCACAAAGGTTTTCCATGGAAGGTTCTTGAGTATCATTCTGAAGAAGAAGCTGAAGAATAAGATTAAGGATGATGAAGGTGTAATCCTAAATAGCCATAAGGTGATGACCCCTACGCTGTTTACAAACTGGAAGAAGAACCCAATGGAGAACAAAAGGTTGATGACATATGGCAGCAGCAACAAGAGTACTTCGAAGAAGAGGAAGGCAAGTGCTATGATAGAGGAGGAACTGTCACACTCTGAGGACTCAATTATCCCAAAGATCAAGTTTGTAAAGCCATCCATGAAGAAAGCTAAGGTGGGGAAAAAGCCTAAGTCAGTTCCCAGAAGAAGTATATCTACTTAAGAGGTTGAATCTAAGAAGGAGAAAGTTGAACTTAAAAAAGAGGTAGCTAAGTCTGAAGATGAAGAAGAATATGCAAGTCCTATGGCTAACTCCCAAAGTAGCCATTCTACTGATAAGGGAGGATCTAAATCTGAAGCAATTAGATCTCCTTCTGCTGAAGTCTCAAGAATTCCTTCTGAGGGTTCTAAAAATGTAGAGTCTGGAGAAGAAGCATCTACTCCTACTGTTGCTTATCATCAAAGAAGGTTGTCTGATGACTCAGAGACTTCAAAGTCTGAAGATGGAGAAGAGTCTGAATCCCCTGAAGCTGAACCCCCAAGAAGAAGGAAGAGCAACAGACTGATTGCTCAATTAGTTTCAAAAAGGGGAGAATCGTCTCCAAAGATAATTGAAGTAAGTAATGATGAGCCATAATCCAAGGAAGAAGATGTTAAGGGAAAAAGAAGGAAGATGTCTACAAAGGATAGCAGCAAGAGATTGAAGACTACAAAGCAAGAAGTGCTAAGTGAGTTTGCAAAGACAAGTTCTGATGATGATGATGAAGATGATGATCAAATGCATGAACAAACTAATGAGTTAGTTAAAGGAAGTATGCTTCGGTCTAACTCCAGCTCAGAACATGAAGAAAGTGAAGGAAATTCCAGTCCAGAGAATGAAATAGTAGAAGATTTTCACATCCCTTGTCCTATTCATCGTAAGAGAAGAATAGTGGTGGAAGTTGATGAAGAACCAGTAGATATACTTCCAGGAAAATGGGTTAATCTTGGAAATGAAAGGCTGAATGTGGTGAAGATGACCGCATCATATCTGCTAAACAACCTCGAAGCTATAAAGCTGGACACTTCAACTCTGATATATGAGCCTGAAGTCAAGGATCATGTGATAAGGTGGTTCTATCCTTATATGCCCTAGGTGAAGGTATCGATTACCAATGATAACATCAACTTCTCATGGTGCTTCTCTTACTTTCCCAACTTGGAGCTGGTGGCTCAAAACTTTCCAAGGGTGAAGAAGTTTGCAACTCTGCTGATCAAAGACCAATCTCACTTCAGAGTCTATCGACATACTGGCAATCACTACATTCCCTACGATTGTCGAGTAGGTTCAGATGGCATACAAATCATACCAAAGACTATGATCGTAGAGTCCTCTCACTCTACCTCTGAAGATGGTCAAGATGAATTTGAGAAGCTGTATTTTGCTCAAGCAGTATGGTACTCAACGATCTATCAGATTCTCACTACTTTTGAAAACTTGTCCAAGGGTGAGAATCGTGGAGTCCAATCTAGTGCTCAGCAAAAAATTGATCAACCAGTGGCTCAGCAGGGAGCTGACCAACAAGCTGCAGAACAGAAGGAGGATGAATAACTAGATGCCAAATCACTTCAAGAGCAAGAGTTGCTAAAGAACTCTGAAGAATTGATTGCGGATATCTCTCTCATTGCTGCAGAAGTAAAGGACATGTCAACAGGAGAAGACAATGAGTTGTCCAAAAGGTTTTAAGCCAGAATTTCAGACATATCTCTCAAGCTTCAACTGAGGGATCAAATATTTTTAAAATCTATGAATAATCAGAAGGAAGAAGCTCTGAAAGCTCAGAAGGAAAGTGCAGACCAAATACTGTCTCTCTTTGACAAGATTGACAATCTGAATCAGTCCTTCTCCCTACAACTTGAGCTCAGCCAACAAGAACTCAAGATTGAGGTTGGTAACTCATCTCACCTGATGGAGCAGCTTATGTCAAACGTGGAGCAACTTTCTCAAGTGATTAATGACAAAAAGGGGGAGAAAAAGAGACGTTCAAGAAAAAGAGAAAAGAAGCAGAAAAGGAGGAACTCAGTGAGAAGACTGAAGTCTGAGAAGAAGAAGAAAAGTAGAAAAGCTGATAAGGAGGACAAAAAGAAGAACAAAGCAGCAGCAGCAACAGCAGAAGCAGAGTCATCATCTGAGGGGGAGCCAAAGGATGATGACCCCATGAACATAGAGTCTAAGGGGGGAGAAAGAAGAAAAAGAAGAAAAGAAAGATGAGTAGCTGAGTAGCTGACCAACAGACAGTCTGGAGACATACATGAAGCAGAAAAGGTACATTTCTATCTAGTTAGGTATATTCTGGATCCATAATGTAGAGTGTCATACATTATGTAATTTCATATTATCATCAATAACATTCATGATTATCTATTTTAGAAATACAACTGCTCACTATGTATAAGATTCATTCATCTTATGCATATGCACTGATTGTTTTTGTCATAATCAAATATGGGGAGATTGTTAGGAATATTCATGAGAATGGTATTCCTATTTATATAAGATTTGATTATGATCTCAATGAATGAATATGCAAGTATGCTTGCATTGATGAAAGCTATAAAGTCCTTTGATAGATAATAGGAATATATGTACAAGGACTTAGAATGAATTGATCAAATATGTTAAGTTGATCCTACATAAACAAAACAGCTTTGTGAAGTCCTTAAAAAGAAATGATGTACAAGGACTAAATATAGAAAGATCAAACTTGTTAGGTTGATCTTAAATTATGTAATAAATAAGTTTGTCTGATCATCGAAGCACTGCACCAGCCTTAGTAGTCTGTCAGGAGAGACAAGGAAGACTTAGAGACTATCAAGGCAGAATCGCAGTCTGCAAGGATAGTAGCTCTTGAAGTTCGTAGTTTGCCAGGAGAGACAAGGCAGGATCGTAGTGTGTTGAGAAGAACTTTCTCGAAGCCGTATTCTGTCGAGGAAGCCATGTTCAGAATCGTAGAGACAGCCTATCTAAGCCCGGACCGAGCGCCTGCCGAAGCCAAGTCAAGAATCGTAGGCCACACGCGAAGTCGTGGAGTCTACTGATCATATCAGGGGCAGAAATTATAGTCGAGCAAGATCAGTCAAGGACAGCAAGTGATAAGGCAGAAATTGTAGTCTGTCATGATTTGCTCTCAGAGTCGTAGTGTCTGCAGAACCAAAGCAAAATCGTAGTCTGCAGAACTAAGGCTTCGACAAGTTATCAAATGCTCACAACAACCAAGAAAGAATTGTAGTGTCAACACGATTCTTAACAGATGAGCACTCCCAGAATATCCAAAGTATGAAGCCTCTAGTCAGAACTGTAAAGATACAATCTACCTGAAGGAAGCCAGAGAGCACTCACCGAATGGCCTGCATGCAATAAGAATACTTAAGCACCAACTTAATCAACGTCTTAATTGAGAAGTGAAGCCATTCAGGAGAAGTCTTCCACAAGCAAATCCTAAGAAGACTTCAGGTAAAGCGACTGACTAAAGGAAGTCAGCAAGTGCAGTGTCTGTCAAGATAAACAGAAGACAACAATCTTGGGTGTGACCAGGATCGTAGTGCTTGTAAGATGAAGAGCTGGAACTGGTGAAACTTGCACAGAGATACTGGCCAATCTATGAAGAACAGACAGAAGTGATTAAGCATGTGGTCAGACCATTGATGATAGGTGAACGGGAGATCATAAGGAGAAAGAGAGCTGGGCATGCCACAAATCTGATAAGTCTTGCAATTTAGAAGGGCCAGAGTATTAAGTTAAGTTATCAGTCCCTAATACAAGTTAAGGCAAGCAGAAGTATTGAAACACTGCACAAGTGAAGGAAGAAAGGTTCTACATTGCAAATCCAAAGAACTCCTTCAGAATCATAGTATTGTCTCAACCAGTCAAGGAGAAACATTCAACAAGGCAAACTACGATTCAGTTCAAGGTCATCTACATCAGAAACGTAGAGTTCGATCATCTGAGTATTGAAGCATTGGCAACGGTTCAATATAAAGTCTGACATTCGAACGTTGCTGATTGAGAGCATCGATGTAGAAGGACAACTCTTATGGATTCGAATCAAAGAATCAGAAAGGAGAAATAAAGGTGACTACCAGCCTGACACGAAAAAGTGACATCTCTGAAGTGGTAGGTGAGATAGCAGACTGCAGTGTCAAAAAAGCCAAAAAGGGGCTGTCACGTCAAATCAGCAGTCTGCACCAAATATCTCAAAATTTGCAAAGTAACTCAAATAGCTCCCAACGGCTATATCCCAACGGGAAGATTATAGGGGAGTATATATCAGCTAGAGCCTCAAAGATGAAAGGTTACTAAGTTGCAGAATCGTTGAGTTGTTGGAATGCTATGTTATTGACTCTACGAGTTCCACCAGAGCTGAACAGAACAAGTCTCAGTGGCAGTGAGACTATGAAAGTGGAAGTGAAGCAGATTGGAAGAAGGGATCTAATAGTTGAAGGCTTCACTCAACAACAATAAGGATGCCATTGAAAATGGCAGCTAAGCTGAGAGCCAAGAAGGCCAAGAAGATAGCATTCAGAAAAGTGGCAGAGCAAAAAGAAGATCCAAAAAGCCACTCTACGAATCACCAAGAACCAAGAGCTGAAGAAGAATAGATGCAGAACCATGTCTGTATATAGTCAAGAAAGGTTCAGGGAATGCTAAGGACCAAAAGAAGTTGATCAGCAATAACAAGCCTTAGCAGACCCGAGTGGTGATGGTGCACAGCTGAGATCAGATGAAGATGAGCAGAACAAAAAGAAGATCAGCTGCACCAAAGAAGAAGACTGCTAAGTACTCAAGATGTTATGCTTCAATGAACATCTTAGTAGTCTATCCAGTGGTGGTCCAAGCTGCTAAGTACAAGAGATGATCAAGCTTCAAGTCATCTTAGCAGCAAAGCACCAACAACAACTACAACAACAACAAGTAGCCAGGGCCTGAGGGGTCCTTATCTAGAGGGACTAAATTGAGTTCCATGGCTACTGGCCTTGAAGAGTTCTTAGTGAACTGGAGTTCCAAGCCTGCTAGGCTTGAAGAGTTCTGAGTGAACTAGAGAAGTGCCAAGGCTGCTGGCTTTGATGGAATCTTAGTGATTCGGGGTGCTGCCCCTTCCTTAGTGGAATTCCTACTAGTGAAGCAGAAGAGTGGATTAGAAGCTTGAGTCTCTGAACTACTTAAAATCCCTTATGTCTTTTACATTCAGTCATTTACTTTCTGTCATTTACATTATGTACTTAACTGCTATAACTGCCATGGATGTAATAACTACTTACAACTAAATTGACTCCACGAACAATGTGTAACAATGTTTATGAATATATCAATGAAGGGGATCTTTAACTTATTCTGCTGTGCTTGAAAAGATTCTTATGTTTGTCATATGCTAATTCATTTGCAATAAAAAATAAACTGGAAAAGAATTTGAATTTAAAAAGGATCTATTTAACCCCCCCTTCTAGATCTATTGTGTGCCTATTGGGAACCAACAAACTGGTTAGCCAAGTACATTCTGAAGGAAATCTTGTTTCTTCTCTGGATAAGCATTTCATTGCATGTATAGACCTTTCATCTTTTAGAACAGTGGATGACAGACTCTTTGCTTTTGATGCCTTTTGACTTCCCATCACTGGTTTGAAGACTGCTAATTGACTTTGGACACGGAATTGGTCTTGTTGCTATATCATTTTAGAACAGGGACCAATCTGAGCAGCTTCAGATGAAAATGCACATTTACCTGTACACATAATTTCCAACGTGTGAGCTCATCTGCAATCATAAGTGACTTACTACTAAACTAAATTTAGAAAATGGTTTGTGCCTAGGATCAGACTCAAAGAGTTAGCTTTAGGGTATAGTATGAGAACCGACTCTGATACCAATTGTTAGTTCCCAGAGGGCACACAATAGATCTAGAAGGGGGGTTGAATAAATTCTTTTTATTTTCAAAACATCTTTTCCATTTATTATGTGTTGCTAAGTAATTAGCATATGACAAACATAAGAGTCATTTCAAGCACAGCGGAATAAGTTAAAGATTCCCTTCGTAGATATTTTGTTAACCATTGTTCTAGAGTTAGTTTATTTGTAAGAGATTATTACAATTATAGAGTTATAGCAGTTATCGGTACATAAGATAAATGACAGTATGTAAAAGACACAAGGGATTTTAAGTGGTTCAGCAACTCAAGCTCCTAATCCACTCTTCTGCTTTAACAAGTAGGGATTCCACTAAGGAAGTTTTTACATCTTTGAATCACTACGATTCCTTCAAGGCTAGCAGCCTTAGAACTTTAGTTCACTAAAAACTCTTCAAGTCCAGTAGACTTGGAACTTCAGTTCACTAAAAACTCTTTAAGTCCAGCAGACTTGGTATCTCTTGTACCCTCTGGTACAGCAAGTCCAGCAGACTTGACTTTGATTTAGTCAAGTACCCCTCAAGCCCTGGCTTCTTGTTAATGTTGTTATTGGTGCTGAGCTGCTAAGATGACTTGAAGCTTGTTTATCTTTTGGTACTTAGCAGCTTGGCATGATCCTCCTTAGATTCTGGATCGAGACTGGATCACCTTTGATGAACTGCTAAGTTGTTCATGAAGCTTGACATCTTTAAGTATTTAGCAGTCCATCACTTCATCTTTGGTGCAGCTGATCTTTTGGTTGATGCTTGTCTTCACCGGATCTCAGCTTTGTACCCTTTCACCACTTAGGGTCTGCTAAGTCTATGTACTTTTGGTAGACTCCATCTGGTACTTAGCATCCCCTGAACCTTGGTTAACTTGTGCGCAGATTTGGTTCTGCATCTAATCTTCTTCAGCTCTTGGTTGTTCATGATGATTCGTCGAGTGACTTTTTGGATCTTCTTTCTGGTCTGCCACTTTTCTTACTGTCTTCTTGGCCTTCTCGGCTCTCAGTTTAGCTACCATTCTAATTGGCATTCTCATTATTGTTGAGTGAAGCCTTTATTAGTTAAAGCTCTTCTCTTAGCTTACTTCACTTCTACTTTCGTAGTTCACTACCACTGAGGCATATTCTGTTCAGCTTTGTAGAACTCGTAGAGTCAACAACCCAGCAACTCTTTTTAACAACTCAGCTACACTTCATCTTTGTAAGCTTCAGCTATTAAATAACCTTCCATAAGCTTTCCGTTAGAATATAGCCATTAGAAGCTATTTGAATTGCTTCGCAGATTTTGAGTTATTTGGTGCAGACTGCTGATTTGACGTGACAGTCCCTTTTTGACTTTTTTGACACAGCAGTCTACTATTTCATCTAACACTTCAGAGATGTCACTTTAACATGTCAGGCTAGTAGTCACCTTTATTTCTCCCTTATGATTCCTCGATTAGAACATCAGGAGTTATCCTTCTGCATCGATGCTCTCAATCAGCAACGTTCGAATGTCAGTCCTTATATTGAGACGTTGCCGAGGCTTCAATATTCAGATGATCGATCCCTACGATTCTGATTCAGATGACCTTGAACTTGATCATAGTTTGTCTGTTGAATGTTGCTTATTGACTGGTTGAGACAACACTACGATTTTGAGAGTGTTCTTTGGATTGTCAATGTAGAACCTCTCTTCCTTCATTCGTGCAGTGCTTCAACACTTCTGTTTGCCTTGACTTATCTCAGGAACTGACAACTTGTCTGAATGCTCTGGCCCTTCTGGATTGCAAAACTCTTCTGATTAGTCATGCTCAGCTCTCACTCTCTCTGTGATCTCCCGTTCACATGTCATTAAGGGTCTGACCCATGCTTAATCTTCTTCGTCTATTCTTTATAGGTTGGCCAGTATCTCTGAATAAACTGCATCAGTTCCTGCTTCACATCTGGCAAGCACTACAATCATGGTCACACCCAAGATCGTTGTCTTCTGTTGGTTTGACAGACTGCACTTGCTAACTTCCTTTGGTCAGCTACTTTATCTGAAGTTTCCTTACGATTGCTTGTGGAAGACTTCTCCTGAATGGCTTCACTTCTCAATCAGAATGCTGATTGAGTTGGTGCTTCGATCTACTAATTGCTTTCATGCCATTCAGTGAGTGCTCTCTGGCTTTCTTCAGGTAGATTGCATCTTTACAGCTCTAACCAGAGGCTACAACTTTGGATACTTTGGGAGTGCTCATTTGTTGAGAATCGTATTGTCTTTACGATTCTTTCTTGGCGTTGTGAGCACTCGATAGACTTTGTCGAAGCCTTAGTTCTGCAGACTACGATCTTGCTTTGGTTCTGCAGACACTACGATTCCGAGAGTAGATCATATGACAGACTACGATTTCTGCCTTAACACTTGTTGTCTTTGTCTGATCTAGCTCGACTACGATTTCTGCCTCTAATATGATCAGTAGAACCCACGACTTCAAGTGTGGCCTATGATTCTTGACTTGGCTTCGGCAGGCGCTCGACCAGCGCTTAGACAGGCTATCTCTATGATTCTGAACATGACTTCCTCAATAGACTACAGCTTCGAGAAAGTCCTTATCGATACACCATGATCCTGCCTTGTCTCTCCTAGCAGACTACGAACTTCGAGAGCTACTATCCTCACAGACTACGATTCTGCCTTGATAGTCTCCGAGTCTTCCTTGTCTCTTCTGGCAGACTACGAAGGCTGGTGCAGTGCTCGACGATCAGACAGGCCTATCTATTACATTACATAAGATCAACCTAACAAGCTTGATCTTTCTATATTTAGTCCTTGTACATCATATTCTTTTGAAGGACTTTACAAAGATGTTTTGTTCATGTAGGATGAACCTAATATATTTGATCATTTCATTCTAAGTCCTTGTACATATATTCCTTTTATCTATTTAAAGACTTTACAGCTTTTATCAATGCAGACATATTTGCATATTCATTCATTAAGATCATAATCAAATCTTATATAAATAGGAATAACATTTTCATGCTTATTCCTAACAAAGATGATTCAAAGATGATGATCTAGACTTCTCCAATTCTTTTTCCTCAATCTTTTCTCTCAATTTTCTCTTTAAATTCTCTCTGATGAAACGCTACATAATATAAACTGATATGATATACAATATAAGTATAATACGTATATTTGATATAACATATATAACTAATGTCGTAGTGGTCAGTTAATCCCATAATGGGTTAACTGGCTAACTCCCCTTAGGGCCCTGTTTGGCTATTCCTTTATTCTTCCTGTTCCTTTATTTTAATTAACTTCTTATTATATAGTTTAATAATGTCACACCTTTATTAATTAAATAATCTTATTTAAATCAATTAAATAAAATAGATTAATTCCACATTAAATCACATAGTCACATAATTAAAATTCTCATTTATTAATTATGTCAAATCATTAAATCTCTAATTAATTATTAAATTAATTAGAATAACATTATGCTTATTAAATAATTCATTTAATCAAATAAGCTCAATTAAATTCATACTTTGAACTCAAAAATTATAACACATTAATTTAATCAATGTAACACATATAATTAAATTAATCTACCACAATTCCATCAATTAATTATTTACTTCAATAATTAAATCATCAAAAAATATATATTTAATTCAATAAATATTAAAAATAATTACAAAATTCTAGTTCGTCACAGCATCGTTTTCACGCAGAATTATTTAACAAGAATTATCAAACACTAACCCATAATCAACTTAATCTTATTTAATCGATGGATTTAGTATTTTGAATAATAATATGCAATTAAACTAAAACTAAATATCCCTAGAATGAAACTAGATAATGAAGATATGAGACTACAATTTCACCTATTGTTTTATCTAAATCAATACACTTCCCATTAAGCCAAATTGATTGCTTTAGATTGTTAGTTGAGAACACGAAAGCAAAACATAGCCATCTCTCGATGTACCATGTCCATATCACATAAAATCCACACATAATAGAATGAATGCGAACACCCAAATTACATAAACCACTATATTTCTATGTGACTTAACATTAATAGGGTTTAAACACAAGTTCTCAAATAACTACAAGTGGTGCTTCAGTATATGTCTATCCGAAGCACAAATTATAGAGTCTAACACTAGGGGTGTGCAACCGATTTTTACCGGACCGGTACCAAACTGAACTGGTACCGAAATTGGCTAAATTTTGGTACCGATATCGGTACCAGTTGGACCGGTATACCGAATCGGTTTACCGGTTCGGTACCGATTTTTTACCGAAAAAATTGAAAAATTAATATAATTATTATTTTATTATTTTTTTTATTTTTTTTATTTTTATTATTATTATTATTATTATCATTATTTTATTAATATTATTATTAGTATTAGTATTAGTATTATTATTAATTATTTATTAATAATAAAAAAATTTAGAAAACCGGTATATACCGGTTCGGTTCGGTTTGTACCGAACCATAAAAGCTCGGTACCGGTACCGAACCGATTTTTTTTTATACCGAACCGACCGGTTCGGACCGGTCCAGAAAATCGAAAAACCAAAAAAATTGATTTTTTTTGCACACCCCTATCTAGCACCATGTAGAATCCACAAACACATGCTATTATGATCAGATCTAAACTCATAATTCGTTTCTCAATTTCATATGGATTATCACGGTAATTGATGGCCAATCAAATAAGCAATTAAGTATGAATCATAATAAACAGTCCAATAACAAGTAATAAGACTAACAAGGAAGCATATCAAAATAAACTACACAACAAGATCCATTATAATCTCAAAATGGAGTTTAACTCATGATTGAAATGAAATCCATAATCCACAATTGAATAAACATTGAAAGATACAAAGAGATAAGAGGAGAATTTAGGGTTTGAGATGAGCAAATCTGAATCCTCTTGCTTCCAATCTAAATATTCAATGCTCTTCAAGAGCTTCAATCTCCAAAGATCTAATCTAATCTAGGGTTTATCTAATCTGATGGAATAGAATCTAATCTAAGAATTATAAAAGAAAGCATATATAAGATGTTTATCCCAAAAGATGGAATGTCTCTATGATATACTGATATGTCTAATTATAGCCTCATCGTTCCCGTGACTCCTTGCCCAAACAATCCAGCTTAAGTGAAAAGTTAAAGTTGGTCAAACCAACAGGCGCGGCCGCGCGGTCCAGCAGTACAAATTGGGCGCAGCTGCGCAGCTGGGAATTCTGAGACATGATCAGGCACGGGAGCGTGTAATCACAAGCCATTCATGGCACGGTCGCGCAGCACTTCAGTTCTATTTTCTCCTGCTTCTGCTGCTGCTGCTGCTGCATCACCCTATTTCCATCACTTCCATATTTGTTCCTTTTAGCATCCTTACATCAACTTTAGCTTCAAATGCCACCAAGAGAGTTCCCAATCATGAAATCTACAAAAGCAATCAAAAATGCATGAAAAGCTACTACATCATACAAGTTTAAGCAACAATTGAAGTTAGTTGACATTTAGATAAGTAGGTATAAAACCACTTATCAACGAACAATAACAACGATGAGGCGAATGCCAATCCAGTTCAGCAACTGGTGAATTTACTAACGAGAGCACTTGCGAATCAGCCGCAAGTTCAAGCTGCAACGTTTAAGGAGTTCAAAGAGGTAGGACAGCCATAATTCAAGGGATCTGTGAATCCGATTGAGGCCCAGACGTGGGTGATGGAAATGGAAAAGGTCTTCGATGTTGCCAGAATCAATGAGGACCAGAAGACGGCTTTTGCTACGTTTATGCTGAAGTCGGAAGCTAGTTATTGGTGGCAAGCTAACAAAGCTCGAGGAGGAGAAGGTGTTATAGCATGGGACAGATTCAAAGAGATGTTCTTTGAGATGTATTTTCCAGTAAGCTAGCAGAACCAAATGGAGGTTTAGTTTTTGGAGCTGAAGCAAGGAGCGATGTCGGTGCCGGAGTACGCCGCAAAGTTCAATGAGCTGGCAAGATTTGCGACGTACCAGGTCAATACTAATGAGAGGAAGGCAAGCAGGTTCGAACAGGGATTGAAGCCCTAGTTATACAGTAAGGTCTCCATGTTCCAGTTGAGCACATTTGCTGCAGTGTTGGAAAAGGCGATCATCGCGAAAGTTAGGAGCGATGCCTTGACCAAATACAATCAAGATCAGAAGAAGAAGAAGAATGAAACTGAGAATAAATCTGGTGGAAGTGGTGCCAACAACCAGAAAAGGAAGTGGAACGACGGTATTTCTGCTGGGAGTCAACAGGGAAGTCAGCAAAAAAGAAGGTTTGAAGCTTGTGCTACATGTGGGAAGAATCACACTGGAGTGTGCTTAAAAGGAAGGTGAGTATGTTTCAACTATGGTAAGGAAGGCCACATTGCGCCGAATTATTCTAACCCGAAGAAGGGAGCTTGTTTTACATGTGGATCAAAGGATCACATGGCTCGGGATTGCTCTAAGAAGCCTGTTGGAGGGTCGACAAAAGGAAGAGGAACCAACAGCGGCAGTACTTTGACTATTGCTGGACCACCGCAGACGAGCCGACCCACCGCCAAAACATTCAACATGACTGTGCAGGATGCTGTGCAGTCAAAGGATGTGGTGTCAGGTATCATTCCGATCAATAGTATTAATGATTATATATTATTTGATTCGGGTGCTACTTGTTCATTTATATCCGATAACTTTGCTAAGAATTTAGACTTACCTAAGGAGGAATTAATTTACCCTTTGAACATAGAGATTGCTAATAGGGAGGTTATTCCTGTTAGGTTTGTACACAAGAACTGTAGATTGGTCATTAAGGGTTATGAGTTGATGGTAGACTTAATTCCGATAAAACTTAGGGAATTTGATGTTATACTGGGAATGAATTGGTTGTTCAACCATAGGGCGGTAATTAATTGCCAGAAGAAATCTGTGAACCTTATGACTCCGTTGATGGTAGTGTTTTATGGCAGCAAATCGCCTAGACAAGCGAGTTGTCTGACGATTATGCAAGCCAAGAAGTTATTGAAACAAGGTTGTGTAGGGTTCTTAGCCTACATAGTGGATACTCATAAGGAAGATTCAAAGTTGGAAAAGATATCAGTGGTTAAGGAATTTGGGGATATGTTTCCTAGCGATTTGTTAGGACTTTCGCTGGATAGAGAGATAGAGTCCGTGATCGACTTAGCGTCGGGGACTGCTCTGATATCGAAAGCCCCGTACAGAATGGCTCCGGTGGAGATGAAGGAGTTGATGGTTCAACTACAGGAATTGCTGGACAAGAAGTATATTCAGCCGAGCGTATCGCCATGGGGAGCACCGGTATTGTTCGTTAAGAAAAAGGACGGATCAATGCGGCTTTGCATTGATTATAGGGAGTTGAACAAAGTCACGATTAAGAATAAGTATCCTTTGCCAAGGATCGATGACTTGTTCAATCAGCTGAAGGGAGCTAGATACTTCTCGAAAATAGATTTGAGAAGCGATTATCATTAGTTGAAGGTAAGGAGAGAGGATGTACCGAAGACGACATTTAGAACTTGGTATGGCCATTACGAGTTCTTGGTGATGTCATTTGGTCTAACAAATGCACCTAAGGCATTTATGGACTTAATGAATAGGGTGTTTAAGCCATTTCTAGACAAGTTCGTAGTGGTGTTCATTGATGACATTTTGGTGTATTCCAAAACCAAGGAGGAACATACTGAACATTTGAGGTTGATGTTGAAATCGCTAACACGGGAGAAGTTGTAAGCAAAATTCTCGAAATGCGAGTTCTGGTTAGAACTTGTGCAATTTCTAGGTCACGTGATTGACAAAGATGGGATTTCGGTAGATCCGTCGAAGGTTGAAGCTGTAATAAAGTGGGATCAACCAAAGACACCATCAGAAGTTAGGAGTTTCTTGGGTTTGGTAAGTTACTACAGGAGATTCATACAAGACTTTTCCAAAATCGCAACTCTGTTGACGAATTTGACTAGGAAAACGGTGAAGTTCGTTTGGATGGAAAAATATGAGAAAAGTTTTCAGGAACTGAAGAAGAGGTTGAGTACTGCGCCTGTGTTGTCATTGCCTGATAGTACAGGAAATTTCGTGGTATACAGTGATGCTTCACATAAAGGACTAGTCTGTGTGTTGATGCAAAATGGCAAAGTCATTGCTTATGCATCACGTCAGTTGAAGGATTATGAGAAAGGGTATCTGACCCATGATTTAGAATTGGCGACAGTAGTGTTTGCTCTGAAGATTTAGAGACACTACCTATATGGAGAGAAGTGTGAGATATATACAGACCATAATAGTATGAAGTATATCTTTACAAAAAAATATTTGAATATGCGCCAAAGAATATAGTTGGAGCTTATCAAGGATTACGATTGCGAGATTCTATACCATCCCGGTAAAGCGAATGTTGTGGCTGATGCCTTAAGCAGAAAGGGTCGGGAGAAGTTAATGTTGTTAACTGCTCAGGAGAAGTTGGTAGAAGAGATGGCTAAGTTGGAGATGGAAGTTAAGTATCCGAAGGAATCAGATGGTAAACTGTTTCAAGTAACTACTGGTCCAACCTTGGTGGACAAGGTAAAAGAGGCACAACTTCATGATGAGGAGTGTGAAACGATACGAAAGAGAATAACCAATGGTAAAGAAATAAAGTTCAAAATTGGTACCAACGGACTACTACGATTTGAAAAGAGAATCTGGGTACCGCCAGTACCAGAAGTCAAAGAGAAAATTTTGAGTGAAACTCATAGTTCAAAATATTCGATTCACCCTAAAAGTACAAAGATGTACCAGGATCTCAGACAACATTTCTGGTGGCCGAATATGAAGAGAGACGTTGCTGAATGTGTTGCAAAATGCCTAACATGTCAGAAAGTCAAAGCAGAACATCAGAGACCAAGTGGATTATTACAACCGCTAGAGATTCCAGAATAGAAGTGGCAGCATAGAACGATGAATTTCGTGGTTGGTCTTCGAACGACCCAAAAGGGTTTTGATGCGGTATGCATTATCGTGGATCGACTGCCAAAGTCAGCGCATTTCTTATCGATCAAGATTAGATTCAATTTGGATCAATTGGCGAAGCTATATGTTAAGGAAATTATTTCTGGACACGGTGTTCCGGTGTCAATTGTATCAGACAAAGATCCGCGTTTCACGTTAAATTTCTGGAAGCGATTACAGGAATGCTTGGGAACGCAATTGCGAATGAGTACGGCGTACAATCCTCAAACTGATGGGCAGAGCGAGAGAACGATCCAGACTTTAGAGGATATGTTGAGAGCTTGTGTTATGGACTTCAAGGGAAGTTGGAATGATCATCTACTGTTGGTGGAATTCGCTTACAAAAATAGTTACTATGCAAGTATTGGCATACCGCCTTATGAGCATTGTACGGCAAGAAATGCAGGACTCCATTATGCTGGGATGAGGTTGGTGAACGACAACTGTTAGGGCCAGAATTTGTACAACAAAATGCTAAGATCGTCAAGCTGATTAGAACGAGATTAGTAGCTGCTCAAGACAGATAGAAGAAATATGCTGATTATCATAGTCAGAATCGAGAGTTTAAAGTGGGAAGCTTCGTTTTCTTGAAGGTATCTCCCTAGAAGGGGAAGATTCAATTTGGCAAGAAGGGAAAACTGAGTCCTACATTTATTGGACCCTTTGAGATAGTGCGAAGGGTTGGGGAGGTAGCTTATGAGGTTGCGTTACCTCCGGAATTAGATCATATTCATAATGTTTTCCATATTTCAGTATTGCGACCGTACAAACACGATAACAAGCATGTTATAGAGTATAAGCCATTGCAATTTGATAAAGACTTAACATATGAAGAAGTTCATGTTCAGATAGTTGACAGGAAAGAGCAAGTCCTTAGAAATAAAGTGATACCTTCTGTTAAGGTAATTTGGAGGAACCATAATGCTGAAGAAGTTATGTGGGAACTCGAAGATGTTATGATAAAAACCTATCCTCAGTTATTTGCTTAATTTCTTGTATAACGATTCTGGGGACAGAATCTTTTTAAGGGGGGAAGAATGTGACGAATGAGTTTATTGAGTTGTGATTTTGGGGACAGGATCCTTTTAAGGAGGGAAGATTGTAACAAATGAGATTTTTATATTTTAATTTTAAATATTTATTAAATTAAATAAATATTTTAGTTGATTTATTTATTGGATGGAATAAATAAATGATGTGATTATGTGGTGTAGTAATTTAATTAAGTGTATATTAATTAAATTAATGATTAATATTAAATTGATGGTTTAGTAATTTTATGGTTGAAGTTCTAATTTAATTGAGATAATTAAATTAGATGAATTATTATGTGGTAATTTGATAGTAGTGATTTAATGAATAATTATAGTAATGGCTAATTTAATTTAAATAATTAAATTAGAGATTTACTAATTTGTTACATGAAATTATGAATAATAAATAAATTATAATTGTGTAGCAATTTAATTTATGTGGATAAATTGATGTTAGCTTTAATTTAATTAAATTGGAATATTGGGATTTAATTGAATAAAGTGTGACATTTAAACTATATAGTAAATGGGTTATTAAAATAAATTGAAATGAGTTTTAATTTAGTTTTACCAAATAAGGCCCTTAGCTTTTAAAAGTCTATTTTAATTCAGTTTTACCAAACAAGACCTAAGTCTTTTAAAATTCTATTTTAAGTTTGTTTTTGCCAAACAAGCCTTAGTGGCTTTTGATTTTCAAAAACATGTAGCTGATATATATATTTAATAGAGAGATAATATATTTGTCAATTATTATATTATGTAATTATATGTATATCAATATTGTTACGTTAAGTTAGAGTTAGAAGAGAAAGAGCAGAAAACGAAAACAAGAGAGAAAAGAAGAGAGAAGAAGAAAGGAGAAGAAAGAAAAGTTCTATGTGAAATCAAAAACAAGAGTCCATCATCATCTTCTTCTAAAGCTAACAAGGTAATAATCTAAACTTTAAGATGGTTAAATTATGTTTTTCATTGTTCTTTATAAAAATATGTTTTACTTCTCTGTGTTTGAATTTTCATAACAATTGGTGCGAACATGATTTATATATATAAATTGTATGTATAAACTGTTGTATATGATGTGTGTGAGTATTTAAGTGGTTTAATTCATGTAAATATGATGAACATGAATAAATCATGTTCATAATAATTTACAGTGAAGTATTTTGAAAAATGGTTTCTTTGATATAAAAATTGATATCTAATTCATGTTATTCTATGTAAATTGGTTATAGATTGTGATAATATGTTAAGAAACAAAAATAACATGATTTGAATTAAGTGATTTGGTTTAAAAATAAAGTCACAGTGTTTATTTTTGTCAAGAACACTTAACAATGGAGTTTTCTTCAAAATCATAGAATTAAAAGATTTTAATTAATTGTTGTGATATTTATATGTGTTAAATCATGTTAGAAGAAAAAATTTATGTTTCTGTAAAGTTTTATATGAATTATGTGAGTTAAAAGTTATGTTTAATCGAAGTTAATAAGCCAAATTAGCTTTTTCTGCACAGTTTGCGAGGCTGTCTACGTCCCACTTTGTCGTGGCGCCGCAGCGCCTCTCCTGTAAGGACCAAGAATTTCACATGATTATATATGTAATTTTTACGAATAATTTTTTTTTAGAAAGTACTTAAACCATATAAGTGTATATGTGAATTAAGCTATAAAGTTAATTTATTAACTAAGAAGTATACTTAATCATTTTCAAGAAAGAGTAATATAAGTTTTGTTAGAAATTTACATAGCTTGAATGTTAGCCTTGATTATTAAATTAAAAGGATTTACAATCTTTAAGTAATTAATTATTGATATGAATATGTGAGTGATCATAACTTATTAAGTCAATTAGAGCTATTAAGTTAATACACTATGGGAATATGTTATGACATATGTGAATTATATACGTGATTGAATAAATATACATTATATAATGTGTATACATTTATTTGGTAAAGAGAATTAAGAATAAAGTTATGTAACCTAATACATATATTAGGTATAGTAATTTAAAACCTAATGGGTTATAATATAAGAGAATGATAGTATTTAAAAATATATACTAATCTTAAGAGATTTATTTTATACATCTCAATTAATTAATTTTATAACCTAAGTAAAGCAAGTCTAATTGGGTTATGAAATTAAAGATATATGAGTAAGGAATTAACTTACTAATGTGTGTAAGAAAAACCTAATTAAATGATTAGGAGAGGATATAAATTAAAAAGTATAAACTATGTTAAATTGCAAGCCCAAAGAATAAGAATTTGCTAGCCCAAATGAATTAATCAAAGCTCAAACTCTTAGTCCAATTAAGAGATGACTTATTGGACTTTTAGTATGCTAAATGAGGAATTAAAAAATAAATCAAATGGGCCAAAAAAGCGCCTAGTGGCCAAAAATTGCAATAAGAGGGAAAGGGGAAAGTATGTGATGATTACTTTGCTTTTTGTGAGTGGATAAGTTAGGCTAGGTGTCACCTTACTTATGGAGCCAACACTTGAAGCTTATCTTGCTTGTAATGATGAGAGAGAGAGGGATAAGATTAGTAAAAGATATGGATAGATATACATCTTATCTATACACTTTTTACTAACTAAGTAAATTAAATATACCTACATATCTTACAAACCAACAAAAGTTATTTCTTATCTATTCCATTTCATTTCCTTATCTAGTTAAAGAAAGAGAAAGAGAGAAACTAAGAAAGAGAGAGAGAAAGGAGGAGAGGTTCGGCCACTATAGGAGAGAAAGAGGGGGAGATTTGTGAAGTTCCATAGATCTTTAATCAAGTATTAGGAAGAAGGAAAGAAAGGAAAGCAAAGGTATAAACAAAATTCCTACTTCTATAGTCTATTTTTCTTTTTATTTGATTTGAGTTTGATGTTTGTAAAGTTATGATTTTGAGGCTCAAAAACCTTGGGTCTATGTGTTTAATAGTGTTTCATGTTTAGATCTAAACCTTTTGATGATCAAAAGTTAGATCTAAAGTATGAAATAGGAAATAAGATTTTTCAAAAGTTAGAAAAACCCCAAATTTTTAGCCTTGGTTGTGTTTAATATTATGATTGGTGATTTTTGATGAAATAAATCATGGATCATAATAGATCCATGAATATATGATGTATTGGTATGTATTATGGTGATTGATGATGGGTTATGTTGGTGTATTGGTGAGAGTATGAAAGTTTTCTTACAAAACACAAAAGGTTGAAAATCAGATTTTTGTGAAAACGAAGTATGAAATGAAAACTACCATATCTCTTATTCTACTTTGAATTTTTGAGTATGGTCAATTTTTGGAGTTAGATATATGAATCTTCTAATAGATCCAAGTGGAATCACTGAAAAATATATTGTAGATTTTCGTATGGACTGATTTTAGTAAAGGAAGCAAAATCTGAAAAATGCTTAAAAGTAGGCTGTCCAAAAATTGTGAGGGCAATTTCGACAACTTAATATATGAAATAAATTCCAATTTTTTGGGAAATGAAAATATATGAGATAAAGTAGCTTGTGTCCAAAAATGAGCTCATTCCGACTTAAATTGACTAAGTTATGACTATTTCAATATTTGCGTTTTCCGACAAAAATTGTTATAATCGGAGTTCTATAACTCCGATGACCACGAAATTTAAACTGGAAGCTCACATTAACACGTGTAAGATCCCTTCAAGAGTTGGAATTTCTGAAGTTTGGCATGATAGGGCTAATTTCTTAAGGTTTTAACTAGAAACGGATTTTTGAAAAATACTTAAGGGAGTTGAAAAATTTCAAAAAAAATTATTTTTGTGTATGGAATATATATATATATATATATATGATTGGCCAAAGGATAGAAAAATAATAAACTAATTTGGTATTTTCGTGAATAGGTTATTTCAGCTTCCTGAAATGAACAATTCAGAGTACTAAAATGGAAACTGAAATGTCAGGAAGAGAAGTCAGTTTTGTTTCAGCTTGTTGAAATGTAAACTGAAATGGTTAGGAAGAGAAGACAGTTTGGTTTCAGTTTGCTGAAATGATATGTTAAGTCTCCTGAATTCATAAATAGTTTACCGAGTTATAATAAGAACTTATAAATGAACTGAGTAAGTGTTAAGTCTAAGGTAGTGCAATCGTTCCATTTAATGGTTAATGTATAGTAGCTGGGCTAAACGATTCCTTCATATGGAGAAGGTATATACGAATTAGTAACCGATCTAACTCATTATGAAAACAGTGTAGACGAGACGAAAATTGATTTGTTGGTTGTTTGTGGGAAACCACTCAGTATACTATATGGAATACTATTAAAGACTAGATGTGTGCTAGGTTTAGACTTGTAAATAAGTATGGTGTTAAGGATATCTAATAGTTGATTTTGTGATTACATGTTAGATAAATTATTATGAGTAAGATATATGATGCTAATTAAGAGATCGATCTTATTAATGATAGGTCTTACAAAAGAAGTTAACTTAAATTGTGTAGCAGTTGTTAACGAATCAGGCAAGTTTTCTAACTCAAACTTGGGTTATATTTTTAAAACATGTTAGTGAATAATTATTGATGATTATTCACATCTTTATTGATTATTGTTATTCGCACAAAATTCAATTAATTCAGGTTCTATTATTTGAACTATTTACGAGCTATGTCTCAGCTATTTATTTTGGCGAGACTAATATTTGTTAAATCATGAAACGTTCTATTTATTATGAACTGATTTATTGTTGGAAGATCTATGTCATTGATTTCTGCTATATCAATATTGATATTATATGTTGAAATCATAGTATTTTTTTGAAAGCAATCCAAACCATATTATTGTGGTACGGACTCATGATGTAAGACTGAGATTAATAAATTTTATTATCGTAAAACGACCTATGCGCTATTATTGAGTATTATGCATAATATAAGGAACAAAGGAGTTGGCCGCTCTAGGTACTTGCAGAGGAGTATAGTTTAGTTTTTATAACTAACTTATATTCCTAAGGTAATTTAGTTTTAATAACTAATAATTCCTTTATTAGTTCATGATCCTTTTGTGATCACTCAGCATGAAATCTGGGAATATTCCACTTTATTGAATATTGTTGCAGTATTGTCAATTCTTCTTATTCACTTGAATATTATTGAATCTTTGAAAGAATCTTACTCTTTTATCCTTGATATGTTATTCAGTATGAAGTTTGAGAAAGTTTTATTAGTGAGATTGAATTATTCTTCAGCTACTTCAAAACCCTTTGATTATTGTTGAAGTTCTATAGAAGCTAGACTCTTCTATTCATGATATATATCATTTATTGTATACTTTAACTTGCTGAGCAAACTCGTTGCTCACCCTTGCTTAAATAAAACATTTAAGCTAAAGCCGAGGTAGCAAAAGGTTCTAACAGAGACAAAGATAAAGGCAAGGCTCAGGAGTAGTTATTGTCAACTTTTAATGGTTAGGTTATATTATGTAAATTAATTATATAAACCTTTTTGGATACATAAGGGTATGTAAGTTATGTTAAGGTTAGTTAACCTGGGATATTGTTATAAGTTGTATTAAGTAATGTTATGAATGATATTTTTTATTAATGAATGGGTAGTTAGATGTGATATGTATGATGGATCGTGAGCACCAAACCCGAGGTTAGGGAACCCGGATTTGGGGGCGTCACATGTTCTGTGAGTAAACAGGGCGCTACAGCGCCACAACAGCATCTGATGACGTGGCACGGTGCCGCAGCGCCAGTTCAGAGTGTTAACTGGAGCACTGCAGTGCCAGGTCCGGTTCTACAGTCCTGATGACGTGGTACGGCGTTGCAGCACCGGCTGAAGTTCATTATGTGGCGCTGCAGCGCCACCTATGCAGATTAGCCAAAAAATTCTATCTAAGTGTATAATTCTGTGAGAATGTTAATGTAATAATTATAAAAGCATGTTAATAAAATTATATGTTAATTGAACAGTATGTGATCATATTTTTAATATGAGATTTATGATTGTAAATTATAACTTGGTTAATTGATTAACAAGTTCAAGTTTGACATGGATAATAATAATAAATGGGGTTCGATCATGTTATGAACTAACTAATGATTGAACCTAATGACTAAGAGTTGTGAGTTAACTTAGATGGGTTAACTAATAATGTGACTTAGCTGTGTGGTAACTAATTTGTGTTGCTATTGTTAATAATGTGTACGTAGGATAATTGTGGAACGAGTTGTTATATACTAGCTTACGCACGAGGCAAGTCTTTTTATCCTAACTCAATTATGATTAAGCAAGTTGTGTTATCTTTTCTTGTTACCAATTACGCAAGTTCTTTAATTCCATATTGAACAAGTATTTTATTTAGTTTCCTTATTGAAAATAATGTAACCTTGACTTAATTGTTCAAGCAAGGCTTTATAGTATCTTTCAAATATGCTTTAAGTTTACTTCTAAAGCATGACTGTTAAAATATGATGTTTATTGTTGTGACTCATAGTTATTCCATAATTCTTTTGTTATCGAACTCTTAAATTATTATAAGTTTGATTCAACTACTCCTTATTTGATGATAGTTGAACTCTAAATTACCCATTGAACTTATCTAAGCCAAACTTTTTTGGTGCAGACTTGTTAATTAAAGCTGAGATGAACAACCCTATTATAGGAGATTACCATGCAAAAGCGTTAAGATGTTTGTGCATAATACATGGTACTAAGGGCTGATCCCCCTAAGTACGAGTTAAAGGTCCATATAGTCTAACGACTGTTAAAGGTCTAAGTAGAAATACTTATAACCTGGGACATAGTTCAAGGTCTTGTGACCCTCAAATGAATTCTAAATCTTGTTTTCAATTCTTCATTATTGATGATAGAGAATGTTATTCAATTCGATTGAACTTATTCAGTAACAGTGTTACGTTACCTTTATTGATTATTATTCAAGTGAACTTTTATTTACTCACTCTTGCATATATAACCATTGCAGCCAAAGTTGAGAAGGTTGACGAGCCATCAATCAGTAAAAAAAAAAAGGCAAGATGAACAAGTAGCGAATACTTGTTTAATTTGATTATGTGATTTTGTATAAGACTTAATTTATTTATGTAATGTTTTATTTCCGAATTTTATGACGATGTTTAAGGTTAGAAACCTGAGAACGTTTTGTTAAGGTTGTAATCCTTTTATAAGGAAGATTTTTATCATTAAGGTTGTCATTTATTTTGCATTCCTTATTATGGGCAGTTAGTTACGTTTTATTTAGATAGTAAACACCAAATTCTGTAGAAATGAAGTACTCGAATTTGGAGGTATCACAAAAACTAAGAAAAAATTCTGGCGTCGACACACTCCATTCAAATGTTTAACTTAATAGTTGATTGAAGTAACCTATAATATATAATTCAAGAATTTATTATATAAATAAGGAGAAAATGTATGTACACAGCTGTATAGTACACAGTCAGCTATGATGACGGTTTTTTGGGCACCGTCGTCATAGCTATTCTGGGTTACGGCGACGGGTGAACCGTCGCCATTGCTCAAATAATTCATCGTCATAGTCCGACCGTATAATACACAGTTGTGTATATACGTATAGCTCTATAAATAAATATTAAATAATTTAATACTCCTACAATTATCTTTTTAAAATTCTAATTAAATATTTACTCTATTTTAATTTATTAACATAATAAATTATTATCCTTACCACCTGTGCTTAGTATAGAGTTGGTAAACTTGTTATTCACAAACATAAAAAATTGTGAAAAACCTCGAACCCCATAATATAAGAACTTTTATCTGTAAAGAAAAATAATATTAGCTTGGGTAATATGCTTAAATTAAATAACTTAGCGGAAAAAAAAATGCTTAAATTTTAAAACAGGTATTTAAGTCAAATTCTACCCAAAGAAAAAGAATATGCTAATCTAGGGTTTCTTTCTTCAACATATAAGTACAATCTTGGTCCACCCATTCAACTATCCCTTATATCTAGGTTTCCGTCTCCCTTGCAGCCCTTCTTTTCATCATCAAACTAGAAAATGACTGTTACATTCACCGATTTGCATATCGAATCTGGACTTAAATCTCTCAATGAGTTTCTTTCGGGAAAAACATATATCTCTGGGTCTGTTGCCTTACTCTGTACTCTACTCTTCTTTATGTATATTTTCTATTTACTTTCGCTTGCCGGTTGATTTGTAATTACAGGGATAAGCTTACAAAGGATGATGTAAAGGTTTATGCAGCTGTTTTGGAGAAGCCCAGTGGTGATCTCTTCCCGAATGCAAGTCAGTGGTACGACAGCATTTCTTCCCAACTCGCCGCAAGGTATGTGAAATTCTTTCACATAATTAACATTTGACTTAATACAATTTTTTGAACTTTTTTTAGATGTGTTATGTATGATTTTCATTTTGTGTTTTTCTCTATGTTGTTGAGGTGAATTGTGAATGTATATGCGGTTAATCTGAATTATATTGTTACATTAAAAAACTTTTATAGTAGTGTAACATGAAGAGTGATGAGGAAAAGGATACAGAGGAAGAATTCATTATATTACTCCGTTCCACAATTAGAAATTCATTTTGACTTTTTATGTCCATTTGTGAATTCCTTAAATTCAAAATTGATATGAATTCATGTATTTTTTAGTTAGCTTACAATAGTTATAGTTGTTTGTACTAAAATTAGTTAATATTGGTTTTGAATTTTTGGATTTCACAAAAAAAATCAAAATTATCTTTAATTGTGGAACAAGGGGAGTATTATGATTTAAATTTCTGGCTATGTTGGCCCCTATGGAATTATAAAACGGTGGATTATATAATATTTGGGGTGTTGGATAGTATTTCTTTTGGTATTATACTATCCGTAAATTGTATTCTAGAATAGAATTTGGAGTAATCATTACATAATTACAATGCAACACCTGAATATAGTCCCTACACACATGGATAGCATTTACTTTGCCTTAGTCAATTTTTTCGTGTAAAACAATCGTTGATATTTTGTTACCTGTTTATAGGGGTTATTCCACTTTGTAGTTCTGCTAGCCTACAATGTCATGATGATGTTATTAACAAAGCAATAAATGATTTAAGAAATTTTTACGATGTTACTTTATGAATTGAAGTATTTTATTTATTAAACTGGCAAATTTCAACTTATCCAAAAATGAGAAACTGTCCAATCTCAATCTTGACAATGTATGTTATTTGTTCTAGCTATGGTCTTATAGGCTAATTTTTGTTAATCGACTCACAGATTTTCCCCGGTTGTTTTTCACTAGTTTAAAGTCAAATCCAGAATCTTAATTCCACCCTTATCCTTCCGCTTGATATCTCAATCGTCCCTATTTGACTGTTCATTTTTTCATTCTGTTCATAGCTCCGGCCATGTCCGTCTGCTGATTCTTTCTTTGTCTGTTAGATGGAAAGGATTGGTCCTAAATGTAGACTCATATTACAGCATCATCACTAATGGTTATTGCTATCCCACAGTGCAGCTGCTGCTACTATTATTCTAATCTAGATAGGAGAGAGGATGCCATGGCTTGAACCCTCAAACTTGCCCACACCCACATATAGGAACACCTCAAACACGCTTGATGCTTTGGTGTTGCTTATAATAGCCACTGAATAATATTTTAGGCGATTCATTGTGGAGGGAGGTTTGTCATTTACGGAACTAAATTACTAATTGTGATGCGTTTCGAAGGAATAACAAATTGTGATACATAAACCTTGTTAACAACTCAGCTCTCATAATATTGTATATTTAAGATTGAAGAGTACTTGTTTCAATAGTTTGCTTGCCTAAAGATTTAAAGGTGAAACCATGTCCTTGTATGGAAAAATTTTAAGCAGACTGAAGTAATTATTTCATTTTGTGGATATACTCTTAGCTATGACCTGAAGTCAAATCATTTCTTATTTGTAACTTTTGAATTTTGTAGTTTCCCTGGTAAAGCTATTGGTGTAAGAATTGCCAGCCATTCTGCTCCAGCTGAAGCTACTCCAGCTAAGGAAGCTAAAAAGGTTTGTATTACAATCTTGTAACTTGTTTTTGATCAAGATTGTGTTGCCAATGTAGTTAAATGAGAATCTGTGCAGAAGAATCAAGACATCTTTTTGTGCCTCACAAATGTGTTTCTTTTTTTCTTCATTTTTTTTCTTTCTGCTTTCACAATACCTGGAGTTTTCTGTCTTATGATTTAGCTATTGTCTTAGTTCATTGTGATGACCAGAACCTGTAACTGCTTGAGAACCATTCTACTTGAATAATGCCAATTGGCACACTAAAGTTTTCTCTGTTTCTGTTTCGCACTTAAAAGTTTGTTACTTTTTTATCTAACTAAATGTCGACAAAATCGGGGATTTGTTAATACTTGATACTTCACCTGGTTATGTTTCCCCCATTCTTCCTCTATGCTGTTATGTAGTTTTTTCTTCTAAAATGAACGAGTTTTGTATAATTAGGTTCATATATCTTCTGTGAACCGAAAGAGTGATGTTTTAAATCCTAGAAAGGGGGAGAGGACCTTGTTGTATTCTGTAGCCGGTGATGTTAATAGTTGTAGTTTCCTAGCTAGCTCGGGTTTCAGTAGTAGTGATTAAGCTGCATTACTGACCTGTGATGAAGTCTCATATTTGCAGCGCTTTATCCCTGCGAGACCTGGTATTAAGAGTGTAACGCCCTCGAATCCGGGCGCTCATCCGCCCGAACAAGGGTCGACGCTAACTCAATATCTTTCATAACTTAACCAATGATCTCATAATCATATTGGTTGAATTAGTCTATTACAGACTATAAAATTGTAAATTTTCCTAAACTTCATTCCTGGATTGTAACTTGATCTCGCTCTCATTCTTTCTATAAGTATCAACTTATAGTTCATTAGTATATATGGATAACACCATATATATATATATCAGTCAAATTTTTTTTAACCGTATGATTTAAACATTCTATACTTCTATATATCCAAGGTTCACAGTATTACTAACAAAGATTGTTCTTGGCAACAGAGGGGCGCATTCCGGTAATTTTGGTATCTTATCGGCGCTCATTAATGTAACCTCAGTGCTTACAGAACTCTCATTATCATTCAATACCCTCACTTAGATACATATCATTATAAAGATATCTCTTCATATCGATATTTTCTATTCATCTGAAATTCACAATATTAATAACACACTTGTACTTGGAACAGAGCAACCTTGCAATGAATTTGGTTTCTTCATCGGTGTTAAGTCTCTGTTCTTATAGCACTTACAATATTATTCAATATCCTCATTCAGATTTATAGTTCTTTATTAACATTGTATTAATGTTTTACTACTATCTATCTGAAGTTCAGAGTATCGACATAACATGATCAATCCATATTACCAATACCTTCACTCAGATTAATAGATCTTTAATAGTTTTAAGTTATATCAATTTAAAGACAACACCATTCTGATGATAATAACATGATATTATTAATATAATCTTTGATTACATGGTTTGCTTTTTCGTATTACAGAAGTCATTATGACTTAATACAAATACAAGTAAATAAAACATGAAATCTAATCTACGCTTCTTTTTGTGTTCATGATATTCTTATATTTCTTCTTTAACTGCAAATAAACTTTTATTCGCAAGAATGAGCACTACGGCTCATCAAGTCTAGCTAATAACACATAAGCAGTTTATGATTTTATATAAATTTTAACATGCTTGATTTAACATATTTTTCAATTAATGATCAAGTTAACTCATGCTCAACAATGATAAATAATCATATGCAGCATTACATATCAATTAACACTTAACATTTAATCAATACTTAACACATGCTTCTTAATATCACATAACACTTTTATATATTATCTTCACATATCAACTATCACACAATAACATTAACAAGACTAGAAATAATAGTACATAGGTTTAGGATAGAAAACTTGCCTCGTTTATCTTTTACAGATAAATATATCAAGGATTTAAATGCTCGTCGTAAATCCTACACGATTATAAGTTTATTTAGACTAATTAATCGTTTAATGTATAAATCTTTTAAGTTTTATTTTGGGCATTATAATCGCTTATAAATAAGACTTCTACTATACATGAAATAATTTGAGCATTATATCTGCTCATAAATGAATATTCAGCTATTATATTTGAGATAATCTCAGCATTGTAACTGCTTATAAAATGAATATTCATCAATTATATTTAAAATAAATTGAGCATTATAATTGCTTACCAAATGAATATGCTTATTAAATATTTGAAGAAAATCGGACATAGTAACTGCTTATTAAAGTATATTTTCTATTTTATAAGAGAAATAAATCGGACATTATAACTGCTTGTAAATAGGATTTTTGTATTATATACTTAAAAATAATTTGGGCATTATAACTGCTTGTAAAATTATATTTTTACTAAATACATGAAATAATTTGAAAGTTATAACTACTAGAGTACACCTCTTGTAGTTGCTAGCTTTACTTCCAATTGCGTAGCGCTTCGAAAGTATTTTTTCTCTCACTATTGCTCTCAATTTATTTGTGTAGAGTAATTTTTGCTCTTGAAATGTATGAAAATAATGAATGAATGGTGGAGTATTTATAGACTAGGAAAAAGTGGCTTAGTAAACTTTAATCACCTAAACTTTTCTTACTTTTTCATTGAAAATTACACTTTAATACTCCATAAATATCTAGAGAAGAAGTGAGCAAATTGAACACCTTTCTCACCTAAAGTGGCTGGCCATAATGATCCAATGGGTAGGATTAAATCTCATCTTGCTTTGTTTTGATTGGTCAAAAATAATTCACTTGGATAGCTAATTCGCGACGTGATTGGTCGATACCATTTCATATGAATTTAGTTACTAATTAGTTAGTGTAACTTGTTACTCTTTTCCTAGTTTGGTTATACTAAATTGGTATTGTCTAACTCAGCTTTGATTGGTCTAAACCATTTCACATGGATAGTCATACTTGATCGTGATTGGTTGAAAGCAATTCACTTGGATTCCCAGTTACATACTGGTTTAATTTCAACTAATAGTTTAAATAAGTATAATAATTAAGTATTTATACATATATCTTTAGTATTACTTGTATAATATTCATATTCTACTCATATTATACTTCGTATTAATCTTATATTAATCTCGTATAATTTTCAGTATAATGCTCGTATTATACTGTACAATATACTCGTATTATTCTTCGTATTCCTTTCGTATTCGATTTGAATTCTCCTCGTGTTTGTGAATTAATAATATTCAGAAATTATTATGGGTAGAAATTTTATTGATGGAAAAGTATTCATCATCCATATTAACGCTATTCAGAAATTTGAAATTTCAAAATTCGGAGAAAAATTCTTGAATGAATAGTGTTTTCAGCTTTTTCGTAGGAAAATTATTATTGGTTCAATGGTCTCTAAATTGTGTATAACACTATGTCGTGAAATATAATGAGTCGAAATGATGAAAAGAACAGATCAAAAAGACGAAAGGCGTTTTCTCGAAAGTTGTGTTTTTTGTCTTTTTTCTCAGAAAACTTTTTATTGTCTCCCTGGGTTCTATGACTCATATAAACACTATATCGTGAAATGAGAAAAATCCGAAAAGGATGCAAGACGGATTTCATGGATGTATCTAATTTCTAGGTTCTAACCTTAAATTAACTTCTTGATTTTAATAAGTGTTAAGGTTAACTACTTAAACCAAAACACAAAATCCTACACATCAAATATCATATAACACATTTGAAGCTCAATTCAAGCTTATTTATTCATATAACACATGGCTTAGGTTATAGTTCTAACCTCTAATCGTATACAATCGTATCTACGAGTCATTTTTTAGCCTTTCAGATAGCTCAACATATACATGAGCAATCGTTATTTTGGTTTTAAATTGACAACCTTTATTAGATCTTGTCAGATCACATTTGAAATATTTGGGATATTACAAAGACTGTCATTTCTGGTTTCAAGGCACAGCCTAGTATACTAGATACAATTTAGCTCTCACTTGCTTTGAGCCTTAGGTTGGTAAAATTTCGGTGAAAAGATTAGGCAGTATAATCTATTTTTTGGTAGGTAGCTGACCTATGCCTATACCAATTAAAAGCTTGTTTTCTCCCACTTTTTCCCACTTTTTCTCTTTGTCTTTGTCTGTCTCTATTGCCATCTATAGCAATCTTCCATCAAACTGAATGGTTTCCATATTTCACCAAAGAGTTGTCGGGAGGTAATTTGTATCCAAAGGGTCTAAAAGATTAAATTATCCACGTGCATATGGTTATGTGAACATTTAAATGGCTGCCTACTTTACTAATGGTACCTTGCCCAATATTCTGGTAGAATTTGTTTATGGTATGTTTGTTTATGATTGATTTTCTATTCTTGTTTTTGTTTTTTCAGTTTTTACTTTTGTATTATTGCATTTCCTTCCAACAACTTAGAAAGAGTTTATTCCCCAGGAATCTCCTGCTGAAGATGATGATGACCTTGATCTGTTTGGTGATGAGACCGAGGAGGAGAAGGCGGCGGCAGAACAGAGAGAGGCATCAAAAGCATCCTCCAAGAAGAAAGAGAGTGAGTTTCATTGTTTTTTACATGAACTAGTTTTGTCACAATGATGCATGTTTATGATTATAGAATTTATACTAAAGTTGGTTTAGAAAGTTGCAAGTTTTACTTAAATGTGTTGGAAAACCTTGATTTCTTGCTTGGGGTTTTCATTACTTGATGGAATCAATTTTTGGGATTGGAATTACAATAAAATACAACCCCCCCCCCCAAAAAAAAAATAAAAAAATAAAATAAAATAAAATAAAATAAATAAATTAAATTAAATAAAAATAAATAAATAAATAAATTAACATAGACTCTAAATCTCTGAATTCCTAAGTAGATACCTACCAATTCTATCCATGAGCTTGAAGTTATGCTACCTTCAAACTTCATTTAAACTTTAAATTGAATTTATTGGAATTTTTTTTACTAGATTTGAAGGGAAACTCTCATAGCAAGATAACCTTAGAATTCTAGTTAGGTACTACCAGTGAATTTTATATATTTTTTGACCTAACTGTAAGCAATAACACGAGGGAATCAACCTCAATTATAAGGGGAAACAGTCAAAGCAATTTTACTATCTTGTAAATTTCTTGATTCTTTATCCTATTACAGTGTTACGATGTTCAACACGTAATTCTAGTTAATTTACCACGACAATTGTGCCACTACTAAATACTCTATCTCGCTAAACTGGCTTAGTTTGACGTTTTTAGTCAAAATGACCATTTTTGTAATCAAAATTTATACAATTTTTTTTTTGTAAATATAGGTGGATAAACTACAACCATAAGAAACTATGTTGCATTTACACCTCCAATTTTCATGTGTAAAAATATATAAAAATATTTTTAATTCTTAATTCTAGAAGTGGTAAATTTGACCAAGAAAGTCAAAAATAGACTCCCTCCGTCCCGAAATTATTGCAATACTTTTCTAATTCGGATGTACCAAATTATTTCCAACATTTCTAAATTTGGCAACTTTTAATAATTCAATGTGCAATTTGCCCTTAATGGTTCCTTAACAAAGATTTTGAAGTTATTTGTCCCACCGTTATTATAACAATATTTCCTACTTAGCTTTACACATTCAAAAATTGCAACTTTGGGCTCCAATTTTGATTTTTTTTAACATAGTAGTGTATTATTATTACAAGGGTGTTTTAGACATTGTATAAAGTCAACACAAATCCTTAAAATGCGTGAAAAGTCAATGGTTGCAATAAATATGGGATGGAGGGAGTATACCTTTTGACCAAATAACCTGTCTATCGTTTAGTCCTGTGCATCAATTTTGTCATTATTTCAGACTTGTACTTTACTTTTTGTAGCTTCTTGTAGTTGTACCTATTATAGCAGTATATGGCGCTTTTCTTTTTAGGAAATGATAACAAGGTTCTCTTTTGTGCTGTATGCAATTTGTTTTTTTAATATTTTGGGTTCCAATATTTTGTTTTAGGTGGGAAATCATCTGTTCTTTTGGATGTGAAGCCTTGGGATGATGAGACAGACATGAAGAAATTGGAAGAGGCTGTTCGCAGTGTTGAAATGCCCGGGCTCTTTTGGGGAGCTTGTATGATTTGATTTAAATTGATATGCACATTTCCTTGCTTACAAATGCACTTGCACTTGAACAAACACTGATCTATCTTTGTGTTCGCTTTATGCAGCAAAACTACTTCCTGTTGGTTATGGGATAAAGAAAATGACTATCATGCTGACCATTGTGGATGACCTTGTGTCCGTTGATTCTCTCATAGAGGAGCATCTCACAGTTGAGCCTATAAATGAATATGTACAGAGCTGTGATATTGTTGCCTTCAACAAAATCTGAGAAGAACTTAGAAAAATTGTTCCAGACTTTGCCCCATTCCAGGCAGTAATTTTGTTACGTTGTAGTCGTGATTGTTCTTGGTTTTAGTTATTTTTTCTGTGAGTTGTATGATTTGTCCTAAAAAGGACTGATGTTTTAAAATGTCTTGACTGGAAACATTTGATGTTGTGGAGCTTAATTTTATGTTAATGACTATCGTGTCATTGACTGATTACATATTTATTTTGTTTATGTGATTAATGGCAGCTGTTTTGCAATGGTCAGTCTTGGATCACTATGTGCATCTTGTACTGATCAGACTATTGCAAAATAGAACCAAGATAGCCAAAGTAGCTCTTTGGTTCTGTTTGATCGTCTCTTAATACCTCTTAATGGATTTCCCTTTGATTCGGTTAGAGGTAAATTTTGTTTGGCAAATTTGTTTTTATCAGTTAGACACAAAAATAATTCTATATCATTTAGATGCATGTTTGAGTGAGAAAATTTTCTTTTTGGGACAAAAATAATCTCTTCAATATTACAAATTCCGTCTTTTATCCCCAATACAAATTTAACATACGATCTCTCCTTTGCTGCTGCTGCTCTTCTCTTTCGCTCCTGCTCTTCTCCTTTGTTGTTGCTTTTCTTTTGTCGAAAATGTTCTCTTCCTTTTTCATCTATTGTTCGTTATTATCAATGGTCCGGGTCAGAGCAGCTCTTCCATGGCTGTTATGCTCATGTTTAGGATGTGACTTTGCCTTTTTTTCGAGCAAACTAGGTTATTGTGATACAGTTTTCAGTTTCTATCATAAGCGTTTTAGGAAATCAAGTGATTCTGTCAAAGGTAGTTTGACAATAGCTAGTTCTTTTATTACAGAAGAAACATTCTTAGGGTTGACCTTTTGAAGTGATTTTAGGTATTTCATAATCATAATTGATTTGTATTTCATAATCATAATTGAATTTGAAAATATCTCCAATGGACTTCATAAAGTCAAAATTGCTCTTATATTTTGGAATGAATAGAGTAGTTATTATCATTTAGCATTTCTTAGAAACTAAATATTAGCTGTCATCTAATATAGATATAGTGACAAAGTTCAAATCTTTCCCATCCTAATCTTCATAAATGACATAAATTGGAGTTGCCTTAGTCACAACTAGGTGCTTTTGTGTTCTTTGACATTTCTCTCTGCATTTACTTATTCTTTCTTTTGCGCTCAGAAGTTAGTGGACAAGAACAAGGAAATAATACAACTTTTCTTGTAAGATGGGTAGGGATTTGTATGTGGATCCTAAAAGTTAAATTTGTTGGTTATATAGGTCTGAGTTAATTTAAAGTAGATGTCCTAAATTTAGTGGTCATGTTTAGAAAATAATCCATACATTTGAAAGTGTTTCTTCAAGCTTAATGTCCATAGCCATTACTAGGTTCATAAATGACATGTTTTTTGACATATCTCACTCCATATCGTCAGGTTCTTCAATTAGTGTTTTTGTTCTCACAATTTATATATTTATATGTACATATGTATGTACATATGTATCTATATATTGTCTTTTCTATCCTCTAGGAACTCTATTTTCCCATTTTTTGTGTCTATCCTTCTTTGCATACCTTATGGTCTGATATGCAAATATTATTTGTTTAACCATATAAACGTAAGTGGTAATCAACACTCGTTACTATTGTATTTTTGTGTGCTTTTACTGTAGTTCTCTCTCTCTCTCAAAATTGATCTGAACTTTCCAAAAACCATGAATTTAGTAAAACCATGAATTTGGGTGATACTATCGACTCAATAGCTTTGTTGTATTTATTGGATTTGGGTATATCCAGGGGCGGAGCGGGGGGGGGGGGGGGGGGGTGGTCCAGGGGACCCCAGGCTGCCGAAAAAATTAGTATGTAGTAGGTATGTGGGAGGGTCTTGCCTGAAATCCGGCAATGGCGGGGGGTTCGGGGAGCTCTGCGTGCGTTGGGAAGAAGAAGAAAGGGGAAGAAATTTAAAAATATATATATAACTTAACAAAACGACGTCGTTTTGTTTATGAAATTTGAAAAAAAAAGAGATGGCTTTTATATATATTGTTAACTATAATAATATGGCTTTTTGTTTATGGCTTTTTACTGCTTTTATATATATGACTTCGTTAGCCTGGATTGTTAATTCTTATCAAGTTGGCTTTAGTTTTGCCTGTTGCGACTACTAGTGTGGAACGAGTATTTTCTGCGATAAATATTGTTAAGACAGATTTGCGCAACAAGATGAGAGATGACTTTCTCACCGACTGTTTGGTGTGCTATGTCGAGAGAGATGTTTTTAGGCGTATTGATAATGAAGTGATTATCCAACATTTTCAGAACATGACAACTCGCAGGTTGAATTTACCGCCTTTACCGTCCGAAGAGAGACTCCGCCTTCTAGTACCGTTACCGGTTCAACAGTCAACAAGTCTTAGTTGTATTTGTCATTATTTCTATTAAATTTGAACATAATATATTTTGAATTTTATTCAGTATGTTTATATATACATTTGAATTTTACATGCATAATCCGGATCTCCCAGCTTTAAATCTCTGACTCCGCCACTGTATATCTATTTATATGTAGGAAAAATGGATTTGTTCTTTTTCTTTGTAGTAGCTGCCCAACTACAGTCTACTAGTATACGTCCACAAATAACTCATCTTCAACATGTATAGTAACTGAGTACTCTATAATGTGTAGTTGTGTCTCAATAGCATACACATACATTATAATAGTGAAGATCCTCTTGATTTGTCGTCAATATGTTTCCCTCAGTGAACAGAGTCTATAGGAAATAAGTGATTCAATATGCTAGTGTTATGAATAATTGGATGCTATTTAAATGTTTGTTCTTTATTGTTTACACTTTTTATAATCTATGTACTTTAGGTATGGAATAAAACGGTGAAACTCAAAAACAAAAAAGGACTAGAGTGAGTTGGATGAATGAATCACTAGTGAAAACTTTTTTAGAAGCATGCATTCGTGAGGTTGTGGAAAATGGTAGGGAAGGTGCAAGCCTCAAGCCACAATCATGGAGAAAGGTATGAGAAATACTAAAAGTTACCTACAACATGATTGTGGATCAAAAATAAATGAAAAATCATTTTGACTACTTGCGAGGAAAATATGGTGCATGGTGCAAACTCAAAAGTAAGATAGGAAATGTGTATGACCCGTCAACGGATAGGTTCAACCTTTCTGATGAGGAATGGATACAAGAGATAAAGGTGTTTTTTTAATTTGTTTACATTTTAAGTTAATTAGTAATAGTCCTTAAAAATATGTTATAACATGTTGAACTTACTGTTTGAATACAGGCAAATAAAAAGGTATAAACGTTGAAGACCTCACCTCTAATCTTTCCCGATCTTTGTATTGCATTATTTGATGGAACTGCGGCAGCGGGACTTGATAGTTGGGGTCCTAGTTGTGGAAGAGCTAGGACTAAAGATACACTTTAGACTTGGAGGTTGTTAGTCTTGAGGACATTCTTTTTAGCACCCAAGGTCAAGGGTCTTCTATTCCATCTCCTACAATGAAGCTAATATATTACAACAGTGATATAATATATTATAACAGTGCTATAATTTATTAGTTTCATTATAATAATATATTAGTTATAATATATTAGTTTCATTATATTATATTATAACAGTGCTATAAAAACATGGAATTAATATCGAATATATTTAATATTGAAATGAAACTAATATATGAATAAGTGATAACAATGCTACTGAACAATTATGTTATTATTGGTAAGGTATAATAGTCGTCCAAACGTTAATCATACAAATGTTAAATCCTACTCCCTCCGCTCCTAATCCATTTGGAATTTCATAATCCATATGAAATCTTAATTAATAAAATGCATATTTTATCAGATCTGCTATAAATCTTAATTATAATAAATGTAAAATGTCATATGCCCATACACAGTAATATTTATATTTTTACGTTGTATTATTTTATAAATATAAAATGTATGTTTAATAAATGTAAAATGTATTATAAAATACAACGCACCAAATGTATGTTTACATGAATATTTGTTTCTTAATTAATGAAAACATATATTTTTTGCGTTTATAAAATGTATTATAAGTTGATTAAAAATATATGTTTACAAAATAATAGTGATATAAGAGGTTGAGATTAATTTGATCTAAAAAATTTTAGTCTCAAACAAGCAGTTGTTGCAGCTCAATTGGTTTAACTCTTATTTAATAAGTTGGAGGTCTTGTGTTCAACCCTCACAAGCATCATTGTTTTTTTTAAAAAAAATCACGAACAGACCACGGGCCGGGCCGGGCCAAAATGGCCTAGCTTTACATGGGCTAAAATAATAAAGCCCATAGCCCGCTTTTTTTCTTGCGGCCCGAGCGGTGGCTTGCGGGCTTCTTTTGCCAGGTCTAGTAAAGATAAAGTCGATTTATATTCTTCAAACTTTAAATCTTGAATTTTGAACTTATGATTGTTCTTATATACCTTGAAAGAGCGGTCTATGCCATTTGATTCGGCTAGACCTATATTATGAATTTGAAAAGCGATCCAAACCAATTGATTGGTGCGGAGTCTTATATTGATTGAGATGAACAACCCTTTTGAAGGGGAAACTATATTTGTCGGGAGACCGACGTGCACTTGAGTACGATTAAATATTATGCATAATGTAGGGTACTTTAGGCTGATCACCTGTTGTACTTGTTTTATTGGATTATCAGTATATTTCTGTTAATTCTAGTAGAAGTTCATAGTCCTTAGTGACTGCTCAGTATTCATTTTTCTTGAATTGTGAAAAGGTTAAACCTTGAATCTTATTGTTATCTTGAGTCCTTAGCAACTATTGTTGAAAACTATTGATACTTCTTGTTATCCTTGAACTATCATCTATTGTTGTACTCTTGAGAACTAAAAACTATACTGATCCCCTTATTGTTATATTACTTGCTGAGCAAACTTATTGCTCATTCTTGCTTTTCCCTAAAAACATTTCAGTTAAGGCAGAGCAGGGTGGACCTTCGGGCACCGACAAGGGCAAAGGCAAAGCTACGGAGTAGCTTTATATTATGTAGAACTCTATGACGTTGTAATAAGATCTTATTATATTATGTATTAGTTAAGTTTATATATGCTTAAGATATATTTAAGTTATGTATTCGATGTTTAAGTTACGAGACCTTGGGACGTGAATGATTATATTAAATAAATGTAATCTATTCGTAGTATTGTGTTATTCCGCTGTGCGATATATTATTATTGTATTAGATTGTAGAACGTGACGAACCGAATTCGAGACGACTATGGCTGTCCAAATTTGGGGGCGTCATAGGTTGGTATTAGAGTTGTAGTTATAAAATTTAGGAGCGAGAGTCCTTAGATTATAACTTAGGAGAATTTAGAAAGTTAGAAGGAGATAAAACTCATGTAGAGTTTTCCTAGAGAGACTTAGTGTGTTATGAAATGTAACTTCATTCTATACAATGAACTTATGTTTTATTTAACATTCTAATGGAGTTGCTGTTTGTTTGTCTTGTGTTTGTGATTGTAGGATGACAGACATGGGAGTACCTAGTAGAGTGGCAGAGGAGGAGCCCAGAGATATACATGTGGTATATGAGGCACCTCTAGAGGCTGTGCCTGTGCAAGCTGTTGCACCGTCTGAGTTTGACGACGAGGACGAGATCGAGGGAGAGTTTGACCCAGAGAACGAGTCCATGGAGGACGAGCCTACAGAGAGCGAGCCCATGGAGGACTCTTACGAGCCTAATCTCGAGGAGCAGATGCTGGGAGAGTATGAGGAGCGTATTCTAGAGTTAGACTGCCGAGTACAGGAGCTGGAGGCTGAGGCTTAGGAGAGAGAGTCCGAGTTCCAGAAGCTGAGGGACGAGGACCATCAGAGGAAGCTAGTGATGCAGGAGTTAGAGGTGGAGATTACCTACTGCAAGGAGGCAGGGATCCAGATGGGGACCTTGTTTCACAAGTCAGTGGCTAGGAATGTGGATCTGGTAGGAAAGCTAAAAGAGGTAGAGCAGAGGGAACTGAGCGAGAAGACTGAGAAAGTGGCACTTCGTACTCAGCTAGAGTTGGAAGTAATGTATAGGATCCACTTCGAGGAGAAGTGGGAAGCAGCAAACGAGAGAGCAGGCGACTTAGAGGATGAAGTCATATTCAAGAAGAGGAAGGTGAACAAGATGGGTTATGTGTTTCGCTCAGCTATTGAGAGAGTGATCGATGGTATATACCAATACCCGGCAGAGCAAGGACATACCCTACACACTGTGAGCCGAGAGTTGGTGGCATACATAGCGCAGATAGAGTATAAGAGCGCTGTGGAGCGCGAATTATGAAACTAGCAGTAGCTTTAGTAGTTTTCTGTTGTGATGTATATACTATGATGTAATCCCAGTCTTTTGTGTAAGGTATGGGATAGATATGTAAACCCTGAGTAGGCATATGTTAGAGGGGTAGTATGTTAGCGGTTCCCCCGTCTTTTGTGATAATAGGGGATATGTGATAACATTTATAGCAGTATGCTAGGGATAATCATGTAACGAAATGAATTGGCATATGAATATAAATGATCTTATTTCAGAAACGTGTTATAAAATTTTATTCCTTTTTACTTAAGAAATACTTAATTAATATAATTGAGTAATAATAAAATGAAAAATTTGTGATGCAGATAATGGCACCAAGACGTAGATTAACTGCACCTGAGGAATCAGTGAACAACGAAAGAGAACAAGTAGATCCCATTCAGAAACTAGTTGATCTGTTAGGAGAAGCTCTTAGGGTAAGGAATAAAGAACCCGTTCGCCCCAATCCCCAAACAGTTCTAGTGACAAATTTTAAGGATTTTAGAAGTGTAGGACCCCCAGAATTCGAGGGTACTACCGACCCGATCATTGTGCAGACATGGATCAAAGAGATCGAAAAAACTTTCACCATTGCTCGTGTGGGTGAAGACCAGAAGTCGGTATTTGCTACATACATGATGAGAGGCAAAGCCAACTACTGGTGGGAGGCGAATCAGCAAAGGGCTGGAGAAGGAATAATAACATGGGAGAGATTCAAGACTATGTTCTTTGAGAACCATTTTCCAAAGAGCATGAAGAATAGGATGGAGGTTAAGTTCTTAAAACTGAAGCAAGGTGATATGACGGTGGCACAGTACGCGGCTAAGTTCAATGAACTAGTGCGGTTTGCAGAATACCAAGTAGGAGATGAAGAGAGGAAGGCGAGATGTTTTGAACAAGGACTGAAGCCTTGACTGTTCAAAAAGGTATCAGTTCTTCAGATTGACTTTTTTGCGATATTGTTGGAAAAGGTGATCATTGCAGAAGGTGGCAGTGAAGCCTTAAGTCTTTATAACAAGGAGAAGAAAGGAAAGAATGCTGGAGGAGAAAGCTGTGCTGGAGGGAGCAGCAGTGGAGGTAGTAATTTGGGAAAGAGAAAATGGGAGAATAACAACAACAACAAAAATAACAACAATCAGTCAGGGAATTTTTGTGGAGGCTTTAAGAAGAGGGCTGAAGGATGCCCAAAATGTGGAAAGAATCATCAGGGCGAGTGCTGGAAGGGACGCGACACTTGCTTCAACTGCGGCCAGGAGGTACACATTTCGCCCAACTGCCCGAAATCGAAATAGATACATGGGTGTTTTGATTGCAGCTCAACGGAGCATGGAATCAAGGATTGCCCGAAGAAGGGAAGTGGCGGAGGTAGCAGCCAACAAGGGGGAGGTAACAAACTGATGATCGGCGGACCGACACAATCCAACCGCCCAATCGCCAGAACCTTTAACATGACCGTCCAGGATGCAGTAGTTGCGAAGGACGTGGTGTCAGGTATAATCCCAATCAATGATATAAATGCATATGTATTATTTGATTTGGGTGCCACCTGTTCCTTTGTATCTAAAGAATTTGCTAGTAGATTAAATATACCCCGAGAACGATTAGAAGATCCCTTGAACATAGAAGTTGCGAACAAAGAAGTAATCCCTATAGAATATGTTAATCAAAATTGTCGCGCAAACATTAGAGATCATGAACTGAACTTAGATTTGATTCCAATTAGATTGGGAGAATTTGACGTAATACTGGGAATGGATTGGTTGTATAACCATGCTGCGATAATTGACTGTCAGAATAAATGTGTGAACCTTCAGACTCCAAGTAAGTCTAAGGTAGTGTTTTATGGTAGGTCATCGCTTAAGCAATCGTGTTGCCTTACGATGATGCAAGCTAAGAAATTGTTAATGAAAGGATGTGTAGGTTACTTAGCTTACATTGTAGATACTCGAAAAAAGGGAGTAGAAATTAAGGATATATTCGTAGTAAGAGAATTCCAAGATGTATTTTCGGACGATCTGCCTGGTCTTCCGCTAGACAGATAAATCCAATTCGTAATAGACTTAGCACCGGGAACGACACCAATTTCAAAAGCTCCATATCGTATGGCGCCAGTAGAAATGAAGGAATTGATGATACAACTGCAAGAGTTACTAGATAAAGGTTACATACGACCGAGTGTGTCTCCTTGGGGAGCACCAGTGTTGTTTGTTAAGAAAAAGGACGGATCGATGAGACTCTGTATCTATTATCGAGAATTGAACAGAGTAACGATCAAGAACAGATATCCGTTAGCAAGGATAGATGACCTTTTTGATCAACTGAAGGGAGCAAAGTGTTTCTCGAAGATTGACCTACGAACGGGTTATCACCAACTGAAGGTATGGGAAGAAGACATACCAAAGACTGCGTTTCGAACCCGTTATGGACATTACAAGTTTTTTGTAATGTTATTCGGATTGACTAATGCTCCGGCAGCATTCATGGACTTGATGAATCGAGTCTTCAAGCCATACTTGGATAAGTTTATGGTAGTTTTCATCGACGACATCTTGATCTACTCGAAGACAGATGAAGAGCACGCCGAACATCTGAAGATAGTTTTGGAAGCACTAAGGAAGGAGAAGATGTATGCGAAGTTTTCTAAGTGTGAATTTTGGATGGAGAAGGTTCAATTCTTAGGACACGTGGTGGATAAGAATGGAATCTCAGTAGACCCTGCGAAGGTAGAAGCAGTAAGTAATTGACAACAGCTGAAAACACCAACGGAGATAAGAAGTTTCTTAGGGTTAGCTGGGTACTATCAAAGATTCATCCAAGATTTTTCTAAGATAGAAACCCCGTTGACCAATCTAACGAGAAAGACGGTGAAGTTTGTATGGACGGACAAATGCGAGGAGAGTTTTCTAGAGTTGAAGAAAAGATTAAACAAAGCGCCTGTGTTGTCACTACCAGATGATGCGGGAGGTTTTGTGGTGTATAGTGATGCATCGCACAAGGGACTAAGTTGTGTGCTTATGCAACATAGTAAAGTTATTGCATATGCATCACGACAATTAAAGGACTACGAAAAACGATACCTACTCACGACTTAGAGTTAGCGGCAGTAGTTTTTGCGTTGAAGATATGAAGGCATTATTTGTACGGAGAGAAATGTGAGATATACACGGACCACAAAAGTCTGAAATATATATTCACACAGAAGGAGTTGAATATGCGTCAGAGAAGGTGGTTAGAGCTAATCAAGGATTATGACTGCGATATTCTTTATCACCCGGGTAAGGCAAACGTAGTTGCCGACGCTCTGAGCAGAAAAGAAAGGGAGAAATTGTTTCACTTGACGACTTAAGAGGAGTTGATAAGAGAGATAGAGAAATTGGAAATAGAGGTAAAGGGACTGAAGAGTTCTGAAGAAAAGTTGTTCGTAACGGAAGCTCGTCCAACCTTGTTGGATAGAGTAAAGGAATCACAAGAGAAAGATGAGGAGTGCGAGAAAATCAGAAAGAGGATCGCAGAAAATGATGAACAAAGATTCAGAATAAATAAAGAAGGTGTCTTGAGATTCGAAGGGAGTGTGTGGGTGCCAGTGATAATCGAATTGAGGGAAGAAATTTTTCACGAGGCACACAATACGACGCATTCCATTCATCCAGGAGGCACAAAGATGTACCTGAGATTTGAGGCAACAGTTTTGGTGGCCCAATCTGAAACGGGAAGTCGTAGAGTGCGTTAGTAGATGTCTGACTTGCCAATGCATTAAAGTAGAGCATCAGCGGCCGAGTGGTTTACTACAACCGTTGGAAATATTGGAGTGGAAATGGGAGCACATTACGATAGACTTCGTGGTAGGACTTCCAGTCACACAGAAAGGATATGATGCCATTTGGGTTATCGTGGACAGACTAACGAAGACCACACATTTCCTACCGATCAAGATCCACTATAGTTTGAATCAGTTAGCGAGTCTGTACGTTAAGGAGATTGTTTCACGGCATGGAGTGCCGATGTCAATTATTTCTGATCGAGATCCGCACTTCACGTCAAATTTCTGGAAAAGCTTACAAGAGAGAATGGAAACGCAGTTGAGGTTGAGTACTGCTTATCATCCTCAGACAGATGGACAGAGTGAGCGAACAATACAAACGCTGGAGGACATGCTTAGAACTTGCGTGATGGACTTCAAGGGAAATTGGGACGGCCACCTACCCTTAGTGGAAATTGCATATAATAATAGTTATCATGCGAGTATCGGCATGCCACCGTACAAAGCTCTTTATGGAAGAAAGTGCAGAACGCCGTTATGTTGGGATGAAGTCGGAGAAAGATGAATACTCAGACCAGAGTTAGTACAACAAACCGCAGACGTGGTGACAGTAATAAGAGCCAGACTGGTAGCAGCTCAAGATTGCCAGAAAAAGTATACAGACTTGCATCGACAAGACCGAGACTTTAAAGTCGGTAGTTTTGTATTCTTGAAGGTATCTCCTTGGAAGGGAAAAATATAATTCGGTAAAAAGGGAAAGTTGAGTCCGAGATTCATAGGACCGTTCGAGATTCTGAAGCGAGTGGGCGAAGTAGCATACCAAGTTGCATTACCACCAGAGTTAGAGCACATCCACAAAGTGTTTTACATCTCCGTGTTGCGTCCGTATAAGGCCGACTACAAGCACGTGATTTCTTATGAGCCCATTCAAGTGGAGAAAAACCTGGCATATGAAGAAATTCCTATCCAAATATTAGATAGGAAAGAGCAGATATTAAGGAATAAAGTTATTTCATCTGTAAAAGTACTTTGGCGTAACCACGAGGTCGAGGAGACTACGTGAGAATTAGAAGATAGGATGATGAGGGACTATCCCCATCTATTTGTGTAACCTTGTAACAATTCTGAGGACGAAATTTTTATAAGGGGGGAATATGTAATACCAGAGAATTTTCGAATATTATTAATGAAGGTCGAATATTTATTTGAATATAAATGATACTGTGTTATGAGATGAGTTAACTAAATTACTTCAAATTGAATATATAATAATTGAGAAAAGTATGGAGTTTATGATAAGCTCGTAGAATGCCTTGTGTGGCACGAGAATGGAAACGATGATGGGAGATTAATAAGTAAATCGATTAACTAATAATATATTGTTAATTAATTGTTATTATGAATGATAGACTATTAATGAGTAATTAATTGATAATGTGTTGATTAATTATCATTATGAGAAATAGAATAATAATAAGTAAATTGTTTATAAATACAATAAGATTTATATTTATTTAATTGTTGTGTGTGAGGAATGTGATAGTTAATCGTATAATAATGTTAATAATTGTTATTATGGTTAATAATCGGTTAATAGAGTAAATGAATAATTAATATAATGATTACTCAATTAATTTCTAAAGTGTCATATTATGTAATAGGTGATTGTATGTTAAAGTGCCTACATCTAGTGTATGAAGAGACGTGACACTAACATGTGATTTCATATAATATATAAGAACTATATATTAAGATTGATTTAATGGTGTAAGTTACATAATAATAATTCTTATGTGACATTAAGTGATGTGTGAGAACATTAAATAGGTACCTCATGAATATTTTACTAAGTAAACAATTGTTGATTTATGATTACTTCAATATATTAATATAATTGAAATAATAGAATTGGGATAATGTAAAATGGTAATACCCAATTAAATTATATTCGGTATGATGAAATGTACATGGATTATATATGTGCAAATTAAATTTACTACATTGTAATGTTATTTATTGGAACCATATTATGACTCTAAATGAATTTAATACCTAAATATACATTTATAACCTAAGTATATACTATGTGTATGTAGTAAACTAAGTGTTGTATTAGTTCATTTGACAAATGCTGAGTTCTCATTTGCCTTGTCCCATAATAAGAAACTCATTCTATCCTCACGTGTATGGCAAAGGCTAGCCTAAGCCTATTTCTTCTCAAAATCAGCAATGTATAGCTAATGATCATGGGGGAGTTGGCATCATGATGAGATTCACCAACCACTCAACTACTCTTCCTTAACCATCAAACTCTCCTTCAATCCATTGGTTTAATTTGTAGTGAAAATGCATTGTCTGTATAATATTTTCTCTATAAATATAGCTCTTTCTCTTCTCTTTTTCAATTTGCTGAGATATTGCTTAAGGCTAGTATACTAAGATATATAGAGAGAGATATCAGTTGAGGAAGGTTCATATAGCAACATTAGCAGCAATCTCATATCAACCAATTAGTAGAGGTAGCATTCATGTTCTTCACCTTCTTCAAATTACTAACTTCTTGAATTGAGCATGAATTATATGATAATCTGATTGGGAAATGTTTATTAGTTTTTATATAGACTTACAACATGTTAGTAATGCAATGTAGTTGTTTAGAATGGAATTCGTGAAGGAAATTTTGATTTGGGTTTGCCTTCTGCCGAAGCAGAAAGCATTTCAGTTCTAGCCGAGCAACGACGTAGCTGCACCCTGTTTGTACTAGGGTGCAGCGCAGCTGCGCCAGGCTCTGGTTTTTGTTTTCTGATTCTGTTACAATCTGTTAAGAACGAATGTGTTAATACTACTTAGACAAGCATGAAAGCTAGTTTAACTCATATATATATATATATATATATATATATATGTTCCTTGATACAACATGCATGTTCGTAGGTCATGTTAGTAGACATTATTGACGGAAAGACTTATAGTTGAAAATGGACTTATAATCTGGAAGTGAACTTTGATGCATACATACCATGTTTACATTCTGACTTTTGAGCATGATTGTATGGTTTAGTTAAGCATGAAAAGTTAGTCTAAAGTGTTAAGATTACACTAGTATACATGGTTCACGTTTAAAATGATTTCAAAAGCTAAAATTAAAGGTTTTGGAAAGCTAAAGTTGCATGAACATGGTAGAATAGCATTCTGATATTTTTGACATACATGATAGTGCTTTAACATCACTTAAATAGCCTACATGTACACATACTATGCTAGACGCCATGAAGTTAGTTAAACATGAATAAGATATGAGTTTAGGTGAGTTTTCAAGCAATAAACACTACTAGTCATGCGTGAATGATATGAATACTTGTGAGCATGCCTAACACCGATTATGTGACCATATTATGTGTATAAATGACAAGCATAGTAGTCTATATGATTTCATAACGTTGTATGGCCTTAAATTATTAAGGATGTTAATCTAGAACCTATATCATGTAAGATTGAACTTAGAAAAGGTTGTGTAAGCATGCAAGACCCTTAAACATGTGTATATACTATGTGTAAATGTATGCTTATGTGTTGGACAGAAACAGTTAGGCAAAAGCCCAACCCTGGTCTGTCCAGGGGACAGCACAGCTGCGCCGTCCCTAGGCTTAACCAGGGCGCAGCTGCACCAGTCTGGAATCCAAGCTGGACAGTTTACTTAAATCTGATTTTGACAGTTAACTTATATCAATGCTATAACTTGCTAAAATAGAGTATGTTTGGTACTGGTTGTGGTCTTATGTGATAGTGACGATATATGAAGATGTTTAACTTGAAAAGAGGAATTCTAAAGATAAAAGGACGATGAAAGTTATATCAATCGAGATTTGTGAATTAGTATGATACTATACATGGTATGACTGTATAGTAAGGTTAAAGACTTAACTTATGTGTTGATTGTATATAAGATAAAGTATGATGTTAAACTATATGACTAATGGATATCATATATACGTAACTATATTACGATAGAAATTCGAAGTGTTGCTAAACTTTACTTTGGTAATCCATGCTTAAGGCAAGTATCCTAACCCTTGCATTACTTTATTCAACGGATATTGTAAGCAAGTACTCGAACTCTATTCTTAATGAGCGTTTATTGAACTTGTGCTATTATTGTTGTACAAGTAAGCTATTGGAATTGCGATTCATGTTTTATTACTTAAATACTTCGTGGGTAAAGATAAAGTTGATTTATATTCTTCGAACTTTAAATCTTGAGTTTTGAACTTATGATTGTTCTTATATACCTTGAAAGAGCGGTCTCTACCATTTGATTCTGCTAGACCTATATTATGAATTTGAAAAGCGATCCAAACCAATTGATTGGTGCGGAGTCTTATATTGACTGAGATGAACAACCCTTTTGAAGGGGAAACTATATTTGTCGGGAGACCGACGTGCGCACTTGAGTACGATTAAATATTATGCATAATGTAGGGTACTTTAGGCTGATCACCTGTTGTACTTGTTTATTGGATTATCAGTATATTTCTGTTAATTCTAGTAGAAGTTCATAGTCCTTAGTGACTGCTCAGTATTCATTTTTCTTGAACTGTGAAAAGGTTAAACCTTGAATCTTATTGTTATCTTGAGTCCTTAGCAACTATTGTTGAAAACTATTGATACTTCTTGTTAGCCTTGAACTATCATCTATTGTTGTACCCTTGAGAACTAAAAACTATACTGATCCCCTTATTATTATATTACTTACTGAGCAAACTTGTTACTCATTCTTGCTTTTTCCTAAAAACATTTCAGTTAAGGCAGAGCAGGGTGGACCTTCGGGCACCGACAAGGGCAAAGGTAAAGCTACGGAGTAGCTTTATATTATGTAGAACTCTATGACATTGTATTAAGATCTTATTATATTATGTATTAGTTAAGTTTATATATGCTTAAGATATGTTTAAGCTATGTATTCGATGTTTAAGTTACGAGACCTTGGGACGTGAATGATTATATTAAATAAATGTAATCTATTCGTAGTATTGTGTTATTCCACTGTGCGATATATTATTATTGTACTAGATTATAGAACGTGATGAAACGAATTCGAGACGACTGTGGCAGTCCGAATTTGGGGGCGTCACAATGTTCATCATGTATACATGTGAGGTGGTCATATAATCTTTTAATATGCATGCTCACAAATATCTTCATCATATACGCATAACTAGCATCTTTAAAACATGTCCAATTCATGTTTGACTAACCTCCATAGTGTCTAACGAGGTGTGTGCACATACATGACATCTAAGTGATGTTAAAAGCACTAGCATGTATGCTCAAAAATATCATAATCTAGTTACACTATAATCATGCAACTTAGTCTGCAAAAAGTCCAAGTTTTGCTTTTGAAATCATTTCCAATTGGAACCATGCGTTCTAGTGTATGCTCAATACCTTAGACTCACATTTCATGCATATCTAGACCATACGATCATGCTCAAAAGTCAGAATATAAACATGGTATGTATATATCAAAGTTCATTTTAAAAACTCTAAGTTCATTTATAAAACTCATACTCCCTTTAGTAAATGTTCTCTAATGAGGTCAAACATGTTCATGCTAGGACTAGGTACATATAATACGTGTTAAACTAGTTTCCATGCATGTCTATGTGATTCCAACATGTTTGGACTTAACAGATTTTAACAGAAAGAAGTGTCCAGTTCTGGTGCACGGCGTAGCTGTGCTGTGCTGAACCGTGGGAGCGGCGCAGCTGCGCTGCCCCAGGCTTGTTCCAGAAATAGCATCCGGCGCAGCTGCGCTGGAATGAACTATAGAATGGGCTCAGCTGCGCCATTACGGAACAACTTCAGAAGGGTCTCTGCTTCTGCAGAACCCAACAACCCATTCACTAATTCTATAATGCAGCATGTTTAAACAACACTAAATGCTTCTATACATACATACAGACTTTAGCTAATATGTTGATATCAATTCCTCAACCAATTAACAAGAAATTTATGATAAATTTAAGAATTCTTCAAAGTTAAACTTACGAACATTAATGCTACCTCTTGAAGCTTAAATTGCCAACTTCTTGCTCCTACTTCAGATTGTTACCCAATTCCACAACACTCACTAATTTGATTTTTTTACAGAGAACTTAGCAAAAATGGGGATTGAGAAGTGAAGGTAGTGTCCAATTCATGGCTTTGCCCATCATCTTAAACCAAAGGAAAGAAGAGAAATTCATTAGGCAAGAAGAAGTTGGTGGTATAATGTCACTTACTGTTTGAGCCATTCCCCATTCATGATTGCCTAGCCATCATCACCGTTCTCATTTTCAGCAAGGTAGGAATGCTAGGCCATTGGGCTACTCACATGATAAAGAAAGAGATGAGACTCTCAAAATGGGACAACCAATTTGGTTTCTCAGCATGTATTAACAATTAGATACTAAGATACCCTTTTACTTCCTTCTTAGCCTTCTTAAGTTAATTAAAATAGCTTAATATAGCTACTTTAATATAAGTTATGGATACACATATATATACATATACATATGTACACTTACATATAAACAAGCATACCAACACTTATAATAATGTACCTCATGTACATTGGCTTAATTCAATAATAGTATTTCTTATAAAATGGTCATAAAGTATTATCATTACAATACTTACTTATATGTTCTCATAACATATATACTTGCACATAGAAATTAATTCTCATAATAATACTAATTACTTTCTTTAATTATTCATTCATTAAATTATTTAGTGAACGTCTAATCCACCACTTTGCCACACTAGGCATAGCTTACCAACTCAATATTAAGCTTATTGTCACTTCCATCACACTTTAATATTATAAGGTTCGTGTGACACATGCACTTTAATACTAAGATATCTAGCTACCTTAAATAATTATACACTTATAATATGTATAACCTTTACGCTTAGAATAATTAATATTTACTCTATTAATTATTTAAATAATAGAATCTACGGTAAAATAATAACTTAAGTTATTTAATACATTAAAATAACTTAGCTTTCTTTTATTAATTTAACCATCTTGGAAATACATAAGATATAATTACTATTATGTATTCCTTCATAACATGATATAAAATGTTCTTATTACATTTTCTTCAATAGAGGCATTAATCATAATAAAACGATTTACTCCTATTATTTTAATATAATACCTAAATATTATTAAAATAGTTACATGTACGACATATGTACACCTTTTATATAGAAAATAGACCATAAGTTTATTTCCTATCAATATATTATATATAACAAATATGTTTTAATATATTTACCCTCATTCATATTACTTCATACAAAGACATACATGGTAATATTATTATTTAAAATAACATTTCCTCCTTTTATTAAAATAATTCAATATTAGAAATTATTTTAATATCCTTTATTAGAAATATATAATAATTATTTCTCCTTCCTTTCTATAAATTGTCCCACACACAATTTCTTTAATCTATACATTTAACCATATCTTAATATTAATTAATTCTCTAATCAATATTTATTTAAAGATATATTGATTTAACAACGTATTTTATTAACGTCGTTCGCATATTCACATAATACCATGCCAAGTAATATATATAAAGTCACTTACTATAACCATATACTCTACACATGTATTAACTCACTATTTACTTAAGTGATCTTAAACCCCTTACTATATCACCATAGTTAATTAAAGCTTTAATATTCAAATTATATTATTCTATAATATAATTTCCAATTTAATTAACCAATATTTATTCTCATTAGTTAATTTTTATAATTAACTAATTCATGCTTTACTATCTCAATCTACTCTTGGACAGATTGGTCACTAATTATGACGTATATTAACCACTAATATATGTATTGTAAGTTCAGTTTTTACAAACTTACTCAGAATTTTCTACAGACTGGCGCAACTGCGCTGGTATAGGGCTTGAAAGTGGAGCAGCTGCGCCACCTCAAGTTTAGGTGCAGACAAGTTCTGCTATAGCAGAACCAAAATCTAACTTTTTAAATACTTAGCACACGCTTGTAAATTGCTAACTTGTTATACCAGTTAACCAAAGCTTTTACTACCTCCTTCAATGACTTAGAGTTTAAACTTCAAGTTCAAACCCTATTTTCCTTTAATAGCTATTCAACTATAAAATCTCATATAGAATTCCTTCTTATCGAACCACATACTTTAAGATATATAACACACACATATATATATATATATATATATATATATATATATATTCTTATTAGAACCCATCTCATGCCTTAAGAATTTTTATTATTAAATTCTCATTATTGATAATTCTTTAAAATTTGGGTTCTCACATCCTCTCCCCCTGGTCGAAGCACCTGTTTTGGCCCCTCCGAGGGATGGAGTTCCCTTGTTCATATACCTGTTCGTCAATGCCAATGCAATGGGCTGTATGCTAGGATAGAAGGATGATAGTAGCAAGGAAAGAGCCATCTACTACATCAGCAAAAGATTCAGCAGTGGTGAACAGAAATACACCCTGATCGAAAAGACATGCTGTGCGTTAGCATGGGCCACCATGAGGTTGCAACACTATTTGCATGGGCACACGACCTACCTCATATCCTACCTAGATCTACTCAAGTATGTATTGAACAAGCCAATGTTGAATTATCGACTGTCCAAATGGCAGTGGATCCTACAACAGTTCAACATTGTCTACGTGACTCAGAAGTCAATCAAGGGTCAAGGCATTGCAGATCAATTAGCTGAAGCACCTTCAGGAGGGTTCGAGCCCCTGGAGACTTTTTTCCCAGATGATGGAATCATGACAATTCAATAACTCCAGCAAGAGAATACAGTCCAACCATGGAATGCGTATTCTGTTTCCCTTAGCTTGGCCCTCTTGGCTTCAGCCTCGTCTTCAGCTCTATCGGCTCGTTGAGTAGCCCTCAAGCTTGTTTCCTCAGCTTTAGCACGCTTTGTTGACTCTTCCTGGATGTCTTGCTTTAGCTTTGCTAGCTCGGCTTTTGCCTCATCTCTATCATTCTCTACGTGGATTAGCCTCCACTGCACTTCTCCTAGCTCACGATCCATCACCTCGATAGTCTCATCTCGCTGCTGTATAGTAGTTCGACTCTCGTCCAACAATTCCTAAAGCTCTACGTTGCGGTCGTGAACCTCCTCGTACATCTCAGCACTAACAGAGTGAGGTGGGAATTCCTCTTCGGGATCCTCTTCCTACTCTTCTTCCTCTAACTCAACCTCGTCCTCCTCCTCTGGAATAGGTGTCAGCTCATGCTCCCGACCAGCTACGGTGATCACTGGAGATGACTCTCTCCTAACCAGCTGCTCCTAGACAACATGGATGTCTCAGGGCTCCTCCTCCCTAGGCACCTGAGGTAACTCCTCTCTAGCCTGATTGGACTCTCCAACGTTTGTCATCCTGATAAAAGAATTTTAAAGTTTATTATTACGTGATATCGAGTCGTCACTCTCTGAATACTATAACGTAAACACATAGCACATAAGATAATTTATTATCTTTACCTATCACATCTATCTTTTCGATCTTACTATAAGGCTACTACCTAAGGTTTTTTCCCTCACCTAAGGTTCATAACCTATAGCTCTAATACCAACCTGTGACACCCCCAAATCCTGGTACTTCGCTTTCACATGATTTGGTGTTCACTTTCTAATTGAATCATACATCTACTCAAAAATATAGAATTGTAAAGTAAATTATAACTTTCATAAATACTTAAATAAAATCTTCCTTGAAAAAGGATTACAACTTGCCCAATATAAAATCCCAGGGTCAACTAAACCTTAACATCAATCAAAAATAAATGCAAAAATAAAACATCATCAACTAAGTCTTATTACAAACAAAATTGAAGACAACAAGTCTTCACTTGCTCATCTTTCCTTTTCCTTTACTTGTTGACGGTACGTCAACATTCTCGGCTTTAACTGCAAGGGGTTGTAAAATATGTAAGAGTGAGCAAACAAAAGCTCACTTGAAATGTACAATGATATCCCATAATTGAATAACTTCAAAAGAATTTGAAAAACTTTTCTTTCGTCAAAATAAAAAATTGAATAATAATTCTTTCATCATATTTAGGATTCGAATATATAATTTATCTGAGGGTCATACGACCTTGAACTATGTCCTAGGTTATAAATATTTCTATTTAAAACCTTTAACAGTCATTGAGACTATGGACCTTTAATTCGTACTTAGGGGGATCAGCCCTTCGTACCATGTATTGTGCACAACCATCTTAACGCTTTCGCATAAATGTCCCCTAATAAATAGGGTTGTTCATTCTCAGTATTTGAATACAAGTTCGCACCAAAGAAAGTTTGGTTTGGATAGATAAAGGAACTTTGGAGTTTCAACTATCATCAACTAGGAGTAGTTGTGTGACGCCCCCAAATTCGGGACCCGCCACTTGGTCTCTCGAATTCGGTTCATCACGTGCTCATGGTAATACATCACAATAATAATAACTAAATATCACACAATCACAGCGGAAAATCTAATCTAGAATAATTTACAATGATTTATTATAATTATTCCCCCAAGTCTCGCAACCTACAGTACTTAATAGATTACATAATAATATCAATTAACGACTTATTACATAATCTAACTTAAGCTTAAACATAATCAAATCCAGTCTTACTACGTTCATCTTAATACAACATTAAAATATTTAAAACATAAAAGACACAAGCTAGTTGGTAGCCTTGCCCTTGCCCTTATCAACGCCTGAAGGTTCACCATGCTCTGCCTTAACTGAAATGTTTTAGGGAAAGCAAGAATGAGCACAAATTGCTCAGCAAGTAATATACAATAAGGGTTTATAATAAAATTCTCAATTCTCAAAAGGGTATAGCAAGGTTTGATAGTTCAAGGATAACATGAATATCAACAGCTTTCAAATATAGTCGCTAAGGTCAGAATAATATCAATGTGATTCAATAATAAATCAATTCAAGATTTCAAGATAACTGAATACTGAGCAGTCACTAAGGACCATGAACTTCTACTAGAATTAACAGTAATAAACTAAAAATTCAACAAAAATAGGTACAACAGGTGATCAGCCTAAAGTACCATCGTTATGCATAACAATCAATCATACTCAAGTGTGCACGTCGGTTCTCCGATAATTATATATTCCCTTCAAAGAAGGTTATTCTTCTCAGTCAAATACAAGATCCCGCACCAATCAATTAGTTTGGGTCGCTTTTCAATAATATAAGTCTAGCCGAATCAAATGGCATAGACACTTTAACAATATTCAAGAACAATACCAAGTTCAACATGAATAATAGCTTTAATGAAATAAGAGTTCAAGTATGCTAATTCAATTCAAACGATTAAGTAAAGAAACTAGTTCGCAATATACACGGATAGAATACTTGAATAAAGTAAATACGTCGGTTAAGATACTTGCACCGTAAAAGAGTGTAAGTTAGGAAACTTGCCTTATGCGTAGTTTACTCACATAAAGCTAGCCAACACTTTTGAATTCCTATCGTAATATAGTTACGTATATATATGATATTCATTAGTCATATAATTTAACTTCACATTTTATCTTCGAATATACGATCAATACATAAGCTAAGTTTTAACCTAGCTACATAGTTATGCAGAATATAATTTCTATTTTTAACTTCCTCTTTTCTCAAGTTGATCATATTCATACATCATTACTATCAAGTGAGACTACCATAATTAGCAACATACTCGCATATTATTAATATCACATAAGACCACAATCAATACTAAATATATTTTATTTTAGCAAGTTATGGCATTCCCCTAAGTTAACCGTCAAAATCGGGTTCAAGTAACATCGTAGCATATAATCATTCTTGAGTTCATTATCACAATTTTAAGTTACATTTTACATGGTATTAAGGGATAGAAAAACCATGTGGTTATCATGCTTTATAACTTGGCTATATGTTTACATAGATGTCACATAATCTATTAATACGCATGCTTATAGTGTTCACATTATTTATTCATAACTAGTATTGTTTAATACTTGGGAGCATGCTTTAAACTCATGTTATCATTACGTCTACTACATACGAATCATGTTTAGAGACATATCAAACCCGAACATGTCATCTTAACCCTTTAGAATCTAGATACTCACGTGATGTAACTATCTTTTTGAAAACATGTTCAAGGTTTACGTTTCAAACTTATACTTTTACTTAGCAAGGTTCACAATTGAAGTCCACATACTCATGTCATGCTATAAAACATATCTAAGCAAGTCAACATGCCTTTCGTGCATTCTTAAACCATATTAACATGCTTGTACGGTCAGAATATCAACATGGATATAATTTATTAAAGTTTATTTTCAAACTCTACGCTTTCGTTAGGAAAGTGCACTAGTTAGGTTCACATGTTCATATTATATCACGAAACCAATATAGATAAGCTAACATGCACTTCATGTGTCTCTAGGTCATATCAACGTGTCCCACAAGTCAGAACAAAACCATAGCGCCTATATATCAAGTCCTTTTTTTTTTGAAAACTCTAAGTTCACTTTGAAGAACATAAGTTATTTTGTCAAAAGGTATACCATCTTGGTTTAAACATGCTTATGTTAGGTTTATGCATCCATATATATGTACTACCCATGTTAACATGTTCATTTAAATTAATGCAATAAACTATCACATAGCAGAAAATAAGCAGAAAGCAAAAAACTGCACACAGTGTCCTGCGCAGCTGCGCTGCGCCGCAGTGTAATGCTGGCGCAGCTGCGCTGCGTCCGGTTCAGTTCAAGAACAGCCTGCATCGGCAGACTTCCAGTCCAAATGCCAAATTACTTCACGAAATCAGTCCCAAGCAGTTACATTAAGGTTTAAACATACTACTAAGACTAATTAACATAACCCAATCATAAAATTATGAACTCCAAACAACATTCAAAATTCAAGAAATCTCAGAGACTGAAAATGGAGATCATAACTGTTATAAGAATTTGATTGCTAGCAAGCCATATCGTATATTCATATGATGGTAAGTCTACATAACAACCATATAAGAACCCAAACACAACTCAATTGTCAAAACCAAGAAATGAGACATTTTCAGAAACTTCAGAAACATAAAACGAAAATGAAGAACAAGGAATGTAGTTATACCTTTGTAAATGATTGAGCTTGCAGCTATTCAATTCTTACAACTCTAGACTGATATTATATATGCTCTCAATTTATCAAACTCAAGCAAACTCTCAGCAAACGAAATTGAAGGGGAAGAGCTTTTATATATAGAGAAATTCATGTCCAGGCAATGCTATTATTTCCCAAACCAAACTAACGGGTTGAAGGATTGCATGAGGGTTATGAAAGAGCAGGTAAATGGTTGTTGGATTCATCATGAATCCCACTCCCTCCATAATCATGAGCTATGAAATGCTAGTTGCTGAGTTTGGGGAGAAGAAGAAGGAATAGGCCTTAGCTGTATGTCAAGCACATGAAGGAGAATGTGACTACCAATATGGGACTAGGCAAAGAAATTCTCAGCATTTTGGCAACATTGATATATATATATACAATACTTATTTTACTATGCACATTTCATATATATATATATATATATATATATATATCCAAGTTGTATTTGTATAATTCATTCTTAGGTTGTAATTAAAATGTCAAAATGTAATTCACATACTGTAATAAGTGTAATTTTCACGCATATAATCCATGTACATTTTATTACACCGGTATAATTTAATCGGATCCTATCACATTTATTATTAAATTCTACAATCAACAATTGATTACAATATATCCATAACATATTATTTTAATGTATACTCATACACAATTGTCACCTAAGAATTATCATGTAGCTTTCTCAATTCAATAAGCCTTACCATATAATAGTGTCATATTACACTTCATATAATACATAGTTAGCTACTATATGTTACACATTTAATTCGCATGCTTGCACATAGAATTACTCATCTTATTAATTAAATGTTAATTAATACTATACACCTATCCTTCATCAATCAATATAATCTTATAACTTACTTATTTATTTTATTATTCGTAATGTCAAATAAATAAATTATTTATCTCATTGATTAATTAACAATAATATTAATTAATCTATTCCTCATTGATTATTAATTACACCAAATTAATAATCATAGGATTAATTATCACATTAACAAATATAAATCTCAGCACAATTATAAACAAGTGGTTTATTATTATTATATTTCTTGCAATAATAATAATTACATATTATTAATCAATCACAGTTAATATTTCACAATAATTAATTAATATTCTATGATAACAATTAATCAATATTCTATAATTAATATAGATTAATTGTTTGCTTAAATTAATATAATCATTCTTATATTACGTCACTGTGCCACACAAGGCTATCCACGAGTTTATCGCAAACTCCACATATTCTCACTTATTATAATTATTCAATTTTATATAATTGAATTAATTCATCTCATAACACAAAATTATTTATATATGAATAAATATTCACTTCCATTAATATATTTATTTAATAATATATGAAAATTCTCGGGTATTACATCCTCCCCCCCTTTTAAAAATTTCGTCCCGGAATTGCTACAAGGTTACACGGATAGATGGGGATAGTCCTTCATCATCCTATCTTCTAACTCTCACGTTGTCTCCTCGACATCGTGGTTACGCCAAAGTACTTTTACAGATGAAATAATTTTATTTCTCAAGGTTTGCTCTTTCCTATCTAATATCTAGACAGGAATCTCTTCATATGCCAAGTTCTTCTCCACTTGAATGGGCTCGTAAGAAATCACGTGCTTGTAGTCGGCCTTGTACGGTCGCAACATAAAAATATGAAACACGTTGTGGATGTGCTCCAGTTCGGGTGGTAACACAACTTTGTATGCCACTTCGCCCACTCGCTTCAGTATCTCGAACGGTCCTATGAATCTCGGACTCAATTTTCCTTTCTTGCCGAAACGGATCTTTCCCTTCCATGGAGATACCTTTAAGAATACGAAACTGCCGACTTTGAAGTCCCAGTCCTGCCGATGCAAATTTGCATATTTCTTCTGGCGATCTTGAGCTGCTACAAGTCTGGCTCTTATCACTGTCACAACGTCTGCGGTTTGTTGAACTAACTCTGGTCCGAGTATTCGTCGCTCTCCGACTTCGTCCTAACATAATGGCGTTTTGCACTTTTTTTCGTAAAGAGCTTCGTACGGTGGCATGCCGATACTCGTATGGTAGCTATTATTATATGCAAATTCTACTAAGGGTAGGTGGTCGTCCCAATTTCCCTTAAAATCCATCACGCAAGTCCTAAGCCAGTCCTCCAGCGTTTGTATTGTTCGCTCACTTTGTCCGTCTGTCTGAGGATGGTAAGCCGTACTCAACCTCAACTGTGTTCCCATTCTCTCTTGCAAACTCTTCCAAAAATTTAACATGAAGCGAGGATCTCGATCAGAGACAATAGATACCGGCACTCCATGTCGCGAGATAATTTTTTTTTACGTATAGGCTCGCTAACTGATTCAAACTGTAGCGAATCTTGATTGGTAGAAAATGTGCGGTCTTCATTAGTCGATCCACGATAACCCAAACGGCATCATAACCTTTTTGTGTAACTGGAAGTCCTACCACGAAGTCCATGGTAATATGCTCCCATTTCCACTCTAGTATTTCTAACGATTGTAGTAAACCACTCGGCCGTTGATGCTCTGCTTTAACGCGTTGGTAAGTCAAACATCTACTGACGCACTCTGCGACTTCCCAGTTTCAAGTTGGGCCACCAAAAATATTGCCTTAGATCTCGGTACATCTTTGTGCCTCCCGGATGACCGGAATATGTCGTATTGTGTGCCTTGTGTAAAATCTCTTCCCTCAACTCGGTTACCGTTGGTACCCACACTCTTCCTTCAAATCTTAAGATACCGTCTTTATCCATTTGAAATTTCTCTTCCTCATTTTCTATGATCCTCTTTCGGATTTTCTCACACTCTTCATCCTTTTCTTGTGCTTCTTTCACTCTATCCAACAACGTCGGACAAGCTTCCATTACAATTAACTTCTCACCAGACTTTTCTGGTCCTCTTACTTCTATCTCCAATTTCTCCATTTCTCTTATCAATTCTTCTTGAGTCGTCAAATTAAATAATTTCTCCCTTCCTTTCCTGCTCAGAGCGTCGGCAACCACATTTTCCTTCCCCGGGTGATAAAGAATATCGCAGTCATAGTCTTTGATTAATTCTAACCACCTTCTCTGCCGCATATTCAACTCTTTCTGTGTGAAGATATATTTCAGACTTTTGTGGTCCTTGTATATCTCACATTTTTCCCCGTACAAATAATGCCTCCATATCTTTAACGCAAAAACGACTGCCGCTAACTCTAAGTCATGAGTAGGGTATCGCTTTTCGTAATCCTTTAATTGTCATGATGCATACGCAATGACTTTGCCGTGCTGCACAAGCACACAGCCAAGTCCCTTGTGCGATGCATCACTATACACCATAAAATTTCCCGCATCATCTGGTAATGATAACACAGGTGCTTCGCTCAATCTCCTTTTTAGTTCTTGAAAACTTTCTTCGCATTTGTCGGTCCATACAAATTTCACCATCTTTCTAGTCAAATTGGTCAACGGGGTTGCTATCTTGGAAAAATCTTAAATGAATCTTCGATAGTACCCAGCTAACCCTAAAAAGCTTCTCACCTCCGCTGGTGTTCTCGGTTGTTCCCAATTACTTACCGCTTCTACCTTCGCAGGGTTTACAGCGATTCCATTCTTATCCACCACGTGGCCTAAGAACTGAACCTTCTCCATCCAAAATTCGCACTTTGAAAATTTCGCATACATCTTCTCCTTCCTTAGTGCCTCTAAAATAATCTTCAGATGTTCGGCGTGTTCTTCCTCTGTCTTCGAGTAGATCAAAATGTCGTCGATAAAAACCACTACAAATTTATCCAAGTATGGCTTGAAAACTCGGTTCATCAAGTCCATAAATGCTGCCGGAGAATTAGTTAATCCAAATGACATTACCAAAAACTCGTAGTGTCCATAACGGGTTCGAAATGCAGTCTTTGGTATGTCCTCATCCCTCACTTTCAGTTGATGATATCCTGTTCATAGGTCGATTTTCGAGAAACACTTTGCTCTCTTCAGTTGATCAAACAGGTCGTCTATCCTCGGTAGCGGATATCGGTTCTTGATCGTTACTCTGTTCAATTCTCGATAATCGATACAGAACCTCATCGATCCGTCCTTCTTCTTAATGAATAGTACTGGTGCTCCCCAAGGATAAACACTCGGTCGAATGTAACCCTTATCCAATAATTCTTGCAATTGTATCATCAATTCCATCATTTCTACTGGCGCTATATGATTTGGAGCTTTCGAAATCGGTGCCGTTCCCGGTGCTAAGTCTATTACGAATTCGATTTCTCTGTCTGGCGGAAGACCAGGCAGATCGTCCGGAAATACATCTTGAAATTCATTCACTACGGATATATCCTTAATTTTTACTCCCCTTTTCTGAGTATCAACGATGTAAGCTAAATAACCTACACATCCTTTCCTTAATAATTTCTTGGCCTGCATCATCGTAACGTAACACGATTGCTTAAGCGATGAGCTACCATAAAACACTACCTTAGACTTATTCAGAGTCTGAAGGTTCACACACTTGTTCTGACAGTCAATAATCGCAGCATGGTTATACAACCAATCCATCCCCAGTATTATGTCAAATTCTCCCAGTCTAATAGGAATCAAGTCTACGCTCAGTTTATGTTCTCTAATGTTTGTGCGATAATTTTGATAAACGTATTCTACAGAGATTACTTCCTTATTCGCAACTTCTATATTCAAAGGATTTTCTAATCGTTCTCGGGGTGTACTAAGTTTATTACCAAATTCTTCAGATATAAAAGAACAGGTGGCACCTGAATCAAATAATACATAAGCATTTATATCATTGATTGGGATTATACCTGACACCATGTCCTTCGCATCCACGGCGTCCTGGACGATCATGTTAAAGGTTCTGGCGGTTGGGCGGTTGGATTGTGCCGGCCCGCTGATCATCAGCTTGTTGCCTCCTTGCTGATTGCTACCCCCGCCACTTCCCTTCTTTGGGCAATCCTTAATACGGTGCTCAGTTGAGCCGCAAGCAAAACACCCTTGGATCTTCTTTGGCTTCTGACAGTTGGGCGAGATGTGCCCTTCCTGTCCGCAGTTGTAGCAAGTGCCACGTCCCTTCCAGCACTCGCCCTGGTGATTCTTCCCACACTTTGGGCATCCTTCAGCCCTCTTCTTGAAACCTCCACGAAAATTCCCTGATTAATTATTGTTCTTTTTGTTGTTGTTGTTGTTGTTATTCTCCCATTTTCTCTTTCCCAAGTTGCTTCCTCCGCTACTGCTTCCTCCGGTAGGGTTCTCTCCTCCAGTATTCTTTCCTTTCTTCTCCTTGTTATACAGACTTAAGGCCTCACTGCCACCTTCCGCAATGATTGCCTTCTCCAGTAATGTTGCAAAAGAAACAATTTGAAGAACTGATACCTTATTGAACAGCCACGGCTTCAACCCTTGTTCGAAGCGTCTAGCCTTCCTCGCTACATCTCCAACTTGGTGTTCCGTAAATCACTCTAGTTCATTAAACTTAGCTGCGTACTGCATCACCGTCATGTCACCTTGTTTTAGTTCTAAGAACTTCACCTTCATCCGATTCTTCATACTCTTCGGGAAGTAATTCTCGAAGAACAACATCTTAAACTTATCCCAAGCTATTATCCCTTCTCCAGCTCTTTGTTGATTAGCCTCCCACCAGTAGTTCGCTTCTCCCCTCATCATGTATGTGGCAAATACCGTCTTCTGATCTTCGCCTACGCGAGCTATGGTGAAAGCTTTTTCGATCTCCTTGATCCACGTTTGTGTGACGATTGGGTCGGTAGTTCCCTCGAACTCCGGGGGTCCTACACTCTTAAAATCTTTAAAGGTTGTTACTGGCACAGCCTGAGGGTTTAGGCGAACGGGTTCATTGTTCCTTCCCCTTAATGCCTCTCCTAACAAGTCTACCAGTTTCTGGATCGAGTCAACTTGTTCCCTCTCGTTATTAACAGATTCTTCGGGTGCAATCAATCTACGTATAGGCGACATTATCTGCATCACAAATTTTCATTTTATTATTATTCAAGTATATTACTTAAGTATTTCTTTTAATACTAAAGGAATAAATTTATAACACGTTTCTAAAATAAACTTCATTTATATTCATATGCCATTTCATTTCATTACATGATTTCCCTAGCATACTGCTATAAATGTTATCACATATATCCCCTAATATCACAAAAGATGGGGAATATACTAACTTATTACCATACTACCCCTCTAACAAAAGCTAACATAGGGTTTACATCACTATCCCACATCTTACACAAAAGATCGGGATTACAACATAGAATGTACAACACATAAAGATAAAATGCTACTAACTACTACTAGACTGACTAAGGGAATCTTATCCCATCATCGCCGCGCTCCACTGCGCTCTTATACTCCAACTGTGCTATATACGCAACCAGCTCTCGGCTCAAAGTATGTAGAGTCTGTCCCTATTCTGCCGGGTAGTGGTACACACCATCAATCACTCTCTCAAAAGTTGAACGGAACACATACCCCATCTTGTTCATCTTTCTCTTCTTGCACCTGACCTCGTCCTCCAGGTCGTCAGCTCTCTCATTGGCCGCTTCCCACTTCTCCTCGAAGTGTATCCTATCCATCACCTCCAACTCTAGCTGAGTACGGAGTGCCTCTTTCTCAGTCTTCTCACTCAATTCTCTCTGTTCTACTTCTTCCAGCTTCCCTGCTATATCTACATTCCCAGCCACAGACCTGTGAAACAGAGTCTCCATCTGGATCCCTGCCTCCCTAAGGTAGGCAATCTCCACTTCTAACTCCTGCATGGCCAGCTTCCTCTGGTGGTCCACGTCCCTCAGTTTCTGGAACTCGGACTCTCTCTCTTGGGCCTCTGCCTCCAGCTCCTGAACCTTGCAGTCTAACTCTAGGATCCGCTCCTCATACTCTCCTAGCATCTGTTCCTCTACAGTAGCCTCATCAGAGTCCTCTATTAGCTCATCCTCCATCGGCTCGTCCTCCATCGGCTCCTCCTCTTGATCAGACTCTATCTCAATCTCGTCCTCGTCGTCAGACTTGAACGGTGCAACAGCCTGCACTGGAGTAGCCTCTAGAGGTGCCTCGTATACTACATGTATATCCCTGGGCTCCTCCTCTGCCACTCTACTAGGTACACCTGTGTTTGTCATCCTACAATCATAAACATAAGACAAACAAATAGCAACTCCATTAGAATGTTAAATAAAACATAAGTTCATTGTATAGAATGAAATTACATTTCATAACATGCTAAGTCTTGCTCTAGGGAAAACTCTATGTGAGTTTTATCTCCCTTCCAACTTGTAAGTTCGCCTAAGTTATAGTCTAAGGACACTCGTTCCTACGGTTTATAACTACAGCTCTGATACCAACCTGTGACGCCCCCAAATTCGGGACCCGCCACTTAGTCTCTCGAATTCGGTTCATCACGTGCTCATGGTAATACATCACAATAATAATAACTAAATATCACACAATCACAGCGGAAAATCTAATCTAGAATAATTTACAATGATTTATTATAATTATTCCCCCAAGTCTCGCAACCTACAGTACTTAATAGATTACATAATAATATCAATTAACGACTTATTACATAATCTAACTTAAGCTTAAACATAATCAAATCCAGTCTTACTACATCATCTTAATACAACATTAAAATATTTAAAACATAAAAGACACAAGCTAGTTGGTAGCCTTGCCCTTGCCCTTATCAATGCCTGAAGGTTCACCATACTCTGCCTTAACCAAAATGTTTTAGGGAAAGCAAGAATGAGCACAAATTGCTCAGCAAGTAATATACAATAAGGGTTTGTAATAAAATTCTCAATTCTCAAAAGGGTATAGCAAGGTTTGATAGTTCAAGGATAACATGAATATCAACAGCTTTCAAATATAGTCGCTAAGGACAGAATAATATCAATGTGATTCAATAATAAATCAATTCAAGATTTCAAGATAACTGAATACTGAGCAGTCACTAAGGACCATGAACTTCTACTAGAATTAACAGTAATAAACTAAAAATTCAACAAAAATAGGTACAACAGGTGATCAGCCTAAAGTACCATCGTTATGCATAACAATCAATCATACTCAAGTGTGCACGTCGGTTCTCCGATAATTATATATTCCCTTCAAAGAAGGTTATTCTTCTCAGTCAAATACAAGATCCCGCACCAATTAATTAGTTTGGGTCACTTTTCAATAATATAAGTCTAGCCGAATCAAATGGCATAGACACTTTAACAATATTCAAGAACAATACCAAGTTCAACATGAATAATAGCTTTAATGAAATAAGAGTTCAAGTATGCTAATTTAATTCAAACGATTAAGTAAAGAAACTAGTTCGCAATATACAAGGATAGAATACTTCCATAAAGTAAATACGTCGGTTAGGATACTTGCACCGTAAAAGAGTGTAAGTTAGGAAACTTGCCTTATGCGTAGTTTACTCACGTAAAGCTAGCCAACACTTTCGAATTCCTATCGTAATATAGTTACGTATATATATGATATTCATTAGTCATATAATTTAACTTCACATTTTATCTTCGAATATACGATCAATACATAAGCTAAGTTTTAACCTAGCTACATAGTTATGCAGAATATAATTTCTATTCTTAACTTCCTCTTTTCTCAAGTTGATCATATTCATACATCATTACTATCAAGTGAGACTACCACAATTAGCAACATACTCGCATATTATTAATATCACATAAGACCACAATCAATACTAAATATATTTCATTTTAGCAAGTTATGGCATTCCCCTAAGTTAACCGTCAAAATCGGGTTCAAGTAACATCGTAGCATATAATCATTCTTGAGTTCATTATCACAATTTTAACTTACATTTTACATGGTATTAAGGGATAGAAAAACTATGTGGTTATTGTGACGCCCCCAAATTCCAGGACCGCCACGTGGTCTCTCGAATTCAGTTCATCACGTGCTCATGGTAATACATCACAATAATAATAATTAAATATCATACGATCACAGCGGAAAATCTATTCTAGAATAATTTACAATGATTTATTATAATTATTCCCCCAAGTCTCGCAAGCTACAGTACTTAATAGATTACATAATAATATCAGTTAACGACTTATTACATAATTTAACTTAAGCTTAAACATAATCAAATCCAGTCTTACTACATCATCTTCATACAATATTAATATATTTAAAACATAACAGACATAAGCTAGTTGGTAGCTTTGCCCTTGCCCTTATCAGCGCCCGAAGGTTCACCATGCTCTGCCTTAACTGAAATGTTTTAGGGAAAGCAAGAATGAGCACAAATTGCCCATCAAGTAATATACAATAAGGGTGAATAATAAGATTCTCAATTCTCGAAAGGGTATAGCAAGGTTTGATAGCTCAAGAATAACAAGAATATCAACAGTTCTCAATAACAGTCGCTAAGGACAGGATATGATTCAATAATAAGTCAATTCAAGATTTCAAATAACTGAATACTGAGCAGTCACTAAGGACTATGAACTTCTACTAGAATTGACAGTAATAAACTGAAAATCCAATAAAAACAGGTACAACAGGTGATCAGCCTAAAGTACCATCGTTATGCATAACAATCAATCATACTCAAGTGTGCACGTCGGTTCTCCGACAATTATATATTCCCTTCAAAGAAGGTTGTTCTTCTCAGTCAAATACAAGATCCCGCACCAATCAATTAGTTTGGGTCATTTTTCAATAACATAAGTCTAGCCGAATCAAATGGCATAGACACTTTCATAATATTCAAGAACAATACTAAGTTCAACATGAATAATAGCTTTAATGAAATAAGAGTTCAAGTATGCTAATTCAATTCAAACAATTAAGTAGGAAACTAGTTCGCAATATACAAAGATAGAATACTTGTATCCAAAGAGATAAGTTTTAGATACTCGCTTACGATATCCGTTGAATAAAGTAATGCAAGGGTTTAGGATACTTGCCTTATGCGTAGTTTACTCACGTAAAACTAGTCAACACTTTTGAATTCCTATCGTAATGATAGTCATTAGTCATATAATTTAACTTCACAATATATCTTCGAATATACGATCAACACACAAGCTAAGTTTTACCCTAGCTACACAATTATTTAGTATCTAATTTCTATTCTTAACTTTCTCTTTTCTCAAGTTGATCATATTCATACATCGTTACTATCATGTGAGACTACCACAATTAGCAAACATATTCGCATATTATTAATATCACATAAGACTACAATCAATACTAAATATATTTTATTTTAGCAAGTTATGGCATTCTCATAAGTTAACCGTCAAAATCGGGTTCAAGTGACATCATATAATATCACGTAGCATGTATACATTTTTAAAGGATACTTTTATGTTTGTATACAATCTTTCCTCGTTCTAATCATTTATGATTTTGTTTTAATTCACGATCCCTAACGACTTAGGGTTATACAATGTCATGAATTCACATAAATTGTCATGCTTATCATTTAGACATATAAAGTAGTCATATATTTTATTGATACGCATGTTCATATGTTTCTTATGTCATGGATATGTGATTCTAGCATTATTACTAGTTCGTGACTTAATCAAACTCATGCTTGATTAACTTGCATTACATCTAACAAGTACGTACATATATGATGCCTTCAAACTACATTCAATCATGTTGAAAATATCAGAATGTAGAGTCCTAATATAACATGTCAAAGTCCACATTTAAAGCTTATGTTGTCATTAGTAAAGCTTGCTAATAAGGCCTAACATGCTCATGCTATCTAGATTCATATGTTACCATATTTGACCCGCATTTCAAGGTCACATAACATGCTTGAAAAGTCAGTCTTTACATGTCAATATCAACCTTCAAAACTTGTATTTTTGTTAGAAAGGTGCACTAGTTGGGTTCACATGTTCATATTATATCACGATACATATATACTTAAGTCAATATGCATTCCATGTGTTTCTAGGTCATACAAACGTGTCTCAAAAGTCAGAATACTATTATGGTATTTATATATCCAAGTTCCTCTTTTCATAACTTTAAGTTTTCTTTGAAATATTCAACTAAAACAACTAGCATAGATTGCTATAACCTAGTAACCTTATTCCATATGTTAATGTGAGTTATATGCATATCCTAACAGTACATCATGCTCAATACATCAGAAGATATAAAAGAAATCATCAACAAATTCTGCAGTGGCGCGCGGCCGCGCCCAAATTGTACTAGGGAGACGCGCGGCCGCGCGGCTCCCGTTCTAGACCAGAAGATGTTCTGTTATTGCAGAGCTTCAGAATTTCTCATAATGTACTTAGCTAGCATGCTTGCCTACCATCACTTTACATTCCTAACACATAGATATACTTAACAACTTATGCTAGCACCTTATCACACACTAATTTCAACAATATCATGCAATCTCTATGAATTGAAATTTAAATGGGTTTAGAGGTTATACCTCTTGAGCTCAAACTTGCACAAGACTTGTTCTCAAATTCAGATTATAAACTCACAATACTCTCTCTATATCAACTTAGCACAAATTTTAGCAACATAGAAAATGAAGAGAGGATTGGTATTTATAGGAGAATTCAATATCCATACAAAGCAATTGCCCCAAGGTTTGAAACAATGGGGGAAATGAAGAACTAGAGGATTGAGGGGAGTTGATGGAATAGTGTCCAACCACCCCCATCACCCCCATCCTTCTTCATCATGAGCATCATTGGCTAGCTAGGAAGTTGACATGAGGGAGTAGCTTAGGCCTTTGGCCTTTCACGTGGGAGAAGAGATAGTGACTATCATTTAGGGACAAGGCAATATGAAACTCAGCATTTGCAACATGAAGTGTATTAACACTAAGGCCATATATACATATACACTTAGGCTATTATATATTTATTCATACTATATTTTATAATTAACATTATAGTGTAAGTCACATGCTTAATATTTCAAGGTAGTAGATGTGATATGGCAATGTAACATACATATCATCCATGTACATTTATTAATACCGGATATAATCACATCACATTATTTTCTTCATTAAATTCTACAATCAACAAGTGATTTCAATATATTCATGATATATCATTTTAATGTATACTTACATACACATTGTCACATAGGTATTAATCATGTAGCTCACATAGTTTAATTAATCTTAATACATGGTCCATATGTGTAATATATTCACATTGCATTATATAGCATAGTTTATGTATACTTGTATGGTCACACCTAAGTGTTTCTCTACACTATATAATATAGTCGTATTATATATTATTGCATGCTTGTACATAACAATCAATATAATCTTATTATATTAATAACTTACTTATTTATTTTATTATTCATAATGTCAAATAAATAAATTATTTATCTTATCAATTAATTAACAATAATATTAATTAATCCATTCCTCATCGATTACTAATAACACCTAATTAATAATCATAGGATTCATTATCACATTAACAAGTATAAATCTCAGCACAATTATAAACAAGTGGTTTATTATTATTATATTTCTTGCAATAATAATAATCACGTATTATTAATCAATCACAGTTAATATTCCATAACCATCAACTAATATTTTACAATAGCAATTAACAATTAATATAGATTAATTGTTTACTTAATAATTCATTCGTTAATTAATATAATTATTAATATTTCCCATCACTGTGCCACACTAGGCTCTCAACGAGTTTATCGTAAACTCCACATTTTTCTCAATTGTCATAGATATTCAATTTAATATAATTGAATTTAATCATTCTCATAACACAAAATCATTTATATTCAAATAAATTCTCATTTCCATTAATATAATTATTTAATAATAATAGGAAATTCTCGGGTATTACATCCTCCCCCCCTTATAAAAATTCCGTCCCGGAATTGCTACAAGGTTACACAAACAAATGGGGATAATCCCTCATTATCCTATCTTCTAATTCCCACGTTGCCTCCTCGACATCGTGGTTACGCCAAAGTACTTTTACAGACGAAATAATTTTGTTTCTCAATGTTTGCTCTTTCCTATCTAATATCTGGACAGGAATTTCTTCATACGCCAAGTTCTTCTCCACATGAATGGGCTCGTAAGAAATCACATGTTTGTAGTCGGCCTTGTACGGTCGCAACACGGAAATGTGAAATACGTTGTGGATGTGCTCCAACTCAGGTGGCAACGCAACTTCGTATGCCACTTCGCCCACTCGCTTCAGTATTTCGAACGGTCCTATAAATCTTGGACTCAATTTTCCTTTCTTGCCGAAACGGATCTTTCCTTTCCATGGAGATACTTTCAAGAATACGAAACTGCCGACTTTGAAGTCTCGGTCCTGTCGATGCAAATCTGCGTATTTCTTCTGGCGATCTTGAGCTGCTACTAATCGGGCTTTTATCACTGTCACCATGTCTGTGGTTTGTTGTACTAACTCTGGTCCGAGTATTTGTCGTTCTCCGACTTCGTCCCAACATAATGGCGTTCTGCACTTTCTTCCGTAAAGAGCTTCGTACGGTGGCATGCCGATACTCGCATGGTAGCTATTATTATATGCGAATTCTACTAAGGGTAGGTGGTCGTCCCAATTTCCCTTAAAATCCATCACGCAAGTCCTAAGCATGTCTTCTAGCGTTTGTATTGTTCGCTCACTTTGTCCGTCTGTTTGAGGATGATAAGCTGTACTCAATCTCAACTGCGTTCCCATTCTTTCTTGCAAACTCTTCCAAAAATTGGACGTGAAGCGCGGATCTCGATCAGAGACAATTGACACCGGCACTCCATGTCGTGAAACAATTTCTTTTACATATAGGCTTGCTAATTGGTTCAAACTGTAGCGGATCTTGATTGGTAGAAAGTGTGCGGTCTTCGTTAGTCGATCCACGATAACCCAAATGGCATCATAACCTTTCTGTGTAACTGGAAGTCCTACCACGAAGTCCATGGTAATATGCTCCCATTTCCACTCTGGTATTTCTAACGGTTGTAGTAAACCACTCGGCCGTTGATGCTCTGCTTTAACGCGTTGGCAAGTCAAACATCTACTGACGCACTCTGCGACTTCCCGTTTCAAATTGGGCCACCAAAAATGTTGCCTTAGATCTCGGTACATCTTTGTGCCTCCCAGATGAACGGAATATGTCGTATTATGTGCCTCGTGCAAAATCTCTTCCCTCAACTCGGTTACCGCTGGTACCCACACTCTTCCTTCAAATCTCAAAATACCATCTTTATCCATTCGAAATTTTTCTTCCTCATTTTTCGTGATCCTCTTTCGGATTTTCTCACACTCTTCATCCTTTTCTTGGGCTTCCTTTACTTTATCCAACAATATCGGATGAGCTTCCATTACAAACAACTTCTAACCAGACTTTTCTGGTCCTTTCACTTCTATCTCCAATTTCTCCATCTCTCTTATCAACTCTTCCTGAGTCGTCAAATTAAACAACTTCTCCCTTCCTTTCCTGCTCAGAGCGTCGGCAACCACATTTGCCTTTCCCGGGTGATAAAGAATATCGCAGTCATAGTCTTTGATTAATTCTAACCACCTTCTCTGCTGCATGTTTAACTCCTTCTGTGTGAAGATATATTTCAGACTTTTGTGGTCCGTGTATATCTCACATTTTTCTCCGTATAGATAATGCCTCCATATCTTTAACGCAAAAACTACTGCCGCTAACTCTAAGTCGTGAGTAGGGTATCATTTTTCGTAATCCTTTAATTGTGGTGATGCATATGCAATGACCTTGCCGTGCTGCATAAGCACACAGCCAAGTCCCTTGTGCGATGCATCACTATACACCACAAAATTTCCTGCATCATCTGGTAATGATAATACAGGTGCTTCGCTCAATCTCTTCTTCAACTCCTGAAAACTCTCTTCACATTTGTCGGTCCATATAAATTTCACCGTCTTTCTAGTCAAATTGGTCAACGGGGTTGCTATCTTAGAAAAATCTTGGATAAATCTCCGATAGTACCCAGCTAACCCTAAAAAGCTTCTCACCTCCGTCGGTGTTTTTGGTTGTTCCCAATTACTTACTGCTTCAACCTTCGCAGGGTCTACAGCAATCCCATTCTTATCCACCACGTGACCTAAGAATTGAACCTTCTCCATCCAAAATTCGCACTTCGAAAATTTTGCATACATCTTCTCCTTCCTTAGTGCTTCCAAAATAATCTTCAGATGTTCGGTGTGTTCTTCCTCTGTCTTCGAGTAGATCAAAATGTCGTCGATAAATACCACTACAAATTTATCCAAGTATGGCTTGAAAACTCGGTTCATCAAGTCCATAAATGCTGCCGGAGCATTAGTCAATCCGAATGACATTACCAAAAACTCGTAGTGTCCATAACGGGTTCGAAACGCAGTCTTTGGTATGTCCTCGTCCCTCACTTTCAGTTGATGATATCCTGTTCGTAGGTCGATCTTTGAGAAACACTTTGCTCCCTTCAGTTGATCAAATAAGTCGTCTATCCTCGGTAGCGGATACCGGTTCTTGATTGTTACTCTGTTCAATTCTCGATAATCGATACAGAGCCTCATCGATCCGTCCTTCTTCTTAACGAATAGTACTGGTGCTCCCCAAGGAGAAACACTCGGTCGAATGTAACCCTTATCCAATAATTCTTGTAATTGTATCATCAATTCCTTCATTTCTACTGGCGCCATACGATATGGAGCTTTCGAAATCGGTGCCGTTCCCGGTGCTAAGTCTATTACGAATTCGATTTCTCTGTCTGGCGGAAGACCAGGCAGATCGTCCGGAAACACATCTTGGAATTCATTAACTACGTCTATATCCTTAATTTCTACTCCCTTTTTTCGAGTATCAACGATGTAAGCTAAATATCCTACACATCCTTTCCTTAACAATTTCTTAGCCTGCATCATCGTAACGCAACACGATTGCTTAAGCGATGAGCTACCATAAAACACTACCTTAGACTTACTCGGAGTCTGAAGGTTCACACATTTGTTCTGACAGTCAATTATCGCAGCATGGTTATATAACCAATCCATTCCCAGTATTACGTCAAATTCTCCCAGTCTAATAAGAATCAAGTCTACGCTCAGTTCACGTTTACTAATACTTGCGCGACAATTTCGATAAACGTATTCTACAGGGATCACTTCCTTATTAGCAACTTCTATGATCAAAGGATTTTCTAAAAGTTCTCGGGGTGTACTAAGTCTACTAGCAAATTCTTCAGATACAAAAGAACAGGTGGCACCCGAATCAAATAATACATAAGCATTTATATCATTGATTGGGATTATACCTGACACCACATCCTTCGCAGCCACTGCGTCTTGGACGGTCATGTTAAAGGTTCTGGCGGTTGGGCGGTTGGATTGTGCCGGTCCACCGATCATCAGCTTGTTGCCTCCTTGCTGATTACTACCCCCGCCACTTCCCTTCTTTGGGCAGTCCTTAATTCGGTGCTCCGTCGAGCCACACGCAAAGCATCCTTGTATCTTTTTTGGTTTCAAATAGTTGGGCGAGATGTGCCCTTCCTGTCCGCAGTTGTAGCAAGTGCCATGTCCCTTCCAGCACTCGCCCTGGTGATTCTTCCCACACTTCGGGCATCCTTCAGCCCTCTTCTTGAAACCTCCACGAAAATTCCCTGATTGATTATTATTGTTGTTTTTGTTGTTGTTGTTGTTCTCCCACTTTCTCTTTCCCAAATTACTTCCTCCACTGCTGCTTCCTCCGGTACGATTCTCTCCTCCAGCATTCTTTCCTTTCTTCTCTTTGTTATACAGGCTTAAGGCCTCACTGCCACCTTCCGCAATGATTGCCTTTTCCATTAATGTTGTAAAGGAATCAATTTGAAGAACTGATACCTTATTGAACAGCCACGGCTTCAACCCTTGTTCGAAGCGTCTAGCCTTTCTTTCTTTATCACCAACTTGGTGCTCCGCAAATCGCGCTAGTTCGTTAAACCTAGCCGCGTATTGCGCCACCGTCATCTCACCTTGTTTTAACTCTAGGAATTTCACCTCCATCCTATTCTTCATACTCTTCGGGAAGTAATTCTCGAAGAACAGCGTCTTAAACTTGTCCCAAGCTATTATCCCTTCTCCAGCTCTTTGTTGATTAGCCTCCCACCAGTAGTTCGCTTCTCCCCTCATCATGTACGTGGCAAACACCGTCTTCTGATCTTCGCCTACGCTAGCTATAGTGAAAGATTTTTCGATTTCCTTGATCCACGTTTGTGCGACGATTGGGTCGGTAGTTCCCTCGAACTCTGGGGGTCCTACACTCTTAAAGTCTTTAAAGGTTGTTACTGGCACAGTCTGAGGGTTCGGGCGAACGGGTTCATTGTTCCTTCCCCTTAAGGCTTCTCCTAACAAGTCTACCAGTTTCTGGATCGGGTCTACTTGTTCTCTCTCATTGTTAACGGATTCTTCGGGTGCAGTCAATCTACGTCTGGGCGGCATTATCTGCATCACAATTTTTTCATTTTATTATTATTCAAGTATATCACTTAAGTATTTCTTTTAATACTAAAAGAATAAATTTATAACACGTTTCTAAAATCAACTCCATTTATATTCATATGCCATTTCGTTTCATTACATGATTTCCCTAGCATACTGCTATAAATGTTATCACATATATCCCCTAATATCACAAAAGACGGGGAATATACCAACCTACTACCATACTACCCCTCTAACAAAAGCTAACTCGGGGTTTACATCATCATCCCACATCTTACACAAAAGATCGGGATTACAACACAGTATATACAATACATAAAGACACAACTAGTACTACCACTAGACTGACTAAGGAAATCTCATCCCATCATCCCGCGCTCCACTGCGCTCTTGTACTCCAACTGTGCTATATACGCAACCAGCTCTCGGCTCAAGGTATGTAGAGTCTGTCCCTGTTCTGCCGGGTAGTGGTACACACCATCAATCACCCTTTCAAAAGCTGAACGGAACACATACCCCATCTTGTTCATCTTTCTCTTCTTGCACCTGACCTCGTCCTCAAGGTCGTCAGCTCTCTCATTGGACGCTTCCCACTTCTCCTCGAAGTGTAACCTATCCATCACCTCCAACTCTAGCTGAGTACGGAGTGCCTCTTTCTCAGTCTTCTCACTCAGCTCCCTCTGCTCAACCTCTTCTAGCTTCTCTGCCAAATCTACATTCCTAGCCACTGACCTGTGAAATAGAGTCCCCATCTGGATCCCTGCCTCCCTACGGTAGGCAATCTCCACCTCTAACTCTTGCATAGTCAGCTTCCTCTGGTGGTCCTCGTCCCTCAGCTTCTGGAACTCGGACTCTCTCTCTTGGGCCTCTGCCTCCAGCTCTTGGACCCTGCAGTCTAACTCTAGGATCCGCTCCTCGTATTCTCCTAACATCTGCTCCTCTATAGTAGCCTCATCAGAGTCCTCTACTGGCTCATCCTCCATCGGCTCCTCCTCTGGATCAGTCTCTATCTCAATCTCGATCTCATCCTCGTCATCAAACTCGGATGGTGCAACTGCCTGCACTGGCACAGCCTCTAGAGGTGCCTCGTATACTACATGTATATCTCTGGGCTCCTCCTCTGCTACTCTACTAGTTACACCTGTGTCTGTCATCCTACAATCACAAACACAAGGCAAACAAACAGCAACTCCATTAGAATGTTAAATAAAACATAAGTGCATTGTATAGAATGAAGTTACATTTCATAACAGACTAAGTCTCTCAAGGAAAACTCTACATGAGTTTTATCTCCTTCCTAACTTCTAAGTTCACCTAAGCTATAGTCCAAGGACACTCGTTCCTAAGGTTTATAACTACAGCTTTGATACCAACCTGTGACGTCCCCAAATTCCAGGACCGCCACTTGGTCTCTCGAATTCGGTTCATCACGTGCTCATGGTAATACATCATAATAATAATAATTAAATATCATACGATCACAGCGGAAAATCTATTCTAGAATAATTTACAATGATTTATTATAATTATTCCCCCAAGTCTCGCAAGCTACAGTACTTAATAGATTACATAATAATATCAGTTAACGACTTATTACATAATCTAACTTAAGCTTAAACATAATCAAATCCAGTCTTACTACATCATCTTCATACAATATTAATATATTTAAAACATAACAGACATAAGCTAGTTGGTAGCTTTGCCCTTGCCCTTATCAGCGCCCGAAGGTTCACCATGCTCTGCCTTAACTGAAATGTTTTAGGGAAAGCAAGAATGAGCACAAATTGCCCATCAAGTAATATACAATAAGGGTGAATAATAAGATTCTCAATTCTCGAAAGGGTATAGCAAGGTTTGATAGCTCAAGAATAACAAGAATATCAACAGTTCTCAATAACAGTCGCTAAGGACAGGATATGATTCAATAATAAGTCAATTCAAGATTTCAAATAACTGAATACTGAGCAGTCACTAAGGACTATGAACTTCTACTAGAATTGACAGTAATAAACTGAAAATCCAATAAAAACAGGTACAACAGGTGATCAGCCTAAAGTACCATCGTTATGCATAACAATCAATCATACTCAAGTGTGCACGTCGGTTCTCCGACAATTATATATTCCCTTCAAAGAAGGTTGTTCTTCTCAGTCAAATACAAGATCCCGCACCAATCAATTAGTTTGGGTCATTTTTCAATAACATAAGTCTAGCCGAATCAAATGGCATAGACACTTTCACAATATTCAAGAACAATACTAAGTTCAACATGAATAATAGCTTTAATGAAATAAGAGTTCAAGTATGCTAATTCAATTCAAACAATTAAGTAGGAAACTAGTTCGCAATATACAAAGATAGAATACTTGTATCCAAAGAGATAAGTTTTAGATACTCGCTTACGATATCCGTTGAATAAAGTAATGCAAGGGTTTAGGATACTTGCCTTATGCGTAGTTTACTCACGTAAAGCTAGTCAACACTTTTGAATTCCTATCGTAATGATAGTCATTAGTCATATAATTTAACTTCACAATATATCTTCGAATATACGATCAACACACAAGCTAAGTTTTACCCTAGCTACACAATTATTTAGTATCTAATTTCTATTCTTAACTTTCTCTTTTCTCAAGTTGATCATATTCATACATCGTTACTATCATGTGAGACTACCACAATTAGCAAACATATTCGCATATTATTAATATCACATAAGACTACAATCAATACTAAATATATTTTATTTTAGCAAGTTATGGCATTCTCATAAGTTAACCGTCAAAATCGGGTTCAAGTGACATCATATAATATCACGTAGCATGTATACATTTTTAAAGGATACTTTTATGTTTGTATACAATCTTTCCTCGTTCTAATCATTTATGATTTTGTTTTAATTCACGATCCCTAACGACTTAGGGTTATACAATGTCATGAATTCACATAAATTGTCATGCTTATCATTTAGACATATAAAGTAGTCATATATTTTATTGATACGCATGTTCATATGTTTCTTATGTCATGGATATGTGATTCTAGCATTATTACTAGTTCGTGACTTAATCAAACTCATGCTTGATTAACTTGCATTACATCTAACAAGTACGTACATATATGATGCCTTCAAACTACATTCAATCATGTTGAAAATATCAGAATGTAGAGTCCTAATATAACATGTCAAAGTCCACATTTAAAGCTTATGTTGTCATTAGTAAAGCTTGCTAATAAGGCCTAACATGCTCATGCTATCTAGATTCATATGTTACCATATTTGACCCGCATTTCAAGGTCACATAACATGCTTGAAAAGTCAGTCTTTACATGTCAATATCAACCTTCAAAACTTGTATTTTTGTTAGAAAGGTGCACTAGTTGGGTTCACATGTTCATATTATATCACGATACATATATACTTAAGTCAATATGCATTCCATGTGTTTCTAGGTCATACAAACGTGTCTCAAAGTCAGAATACTATTATGGTATTTATATATCCAAGTTCCTCTTTTCATAACTTTAAGTTTTCTTTGAAATATTCAACTAAAACAACTAGCATAGATTGCTATAACCTAGTAACCTTATTCCATATGTTAATGTGAGTTATATGCATATCCTAACAGTACATCATGCTCAATACATCAGAAGATATAAAAGAAATCATCAACAAATTCTGCAGTGGCGCGCGGCCGCGCCCAAATTGTACTAGGGAGACGCGCGGCCGCGCGGCACCCGTTCTAGACCAGAAGATGTTCTGTTATTGCAGAGCTTCAGAATTTCTCATAATGTACTTAGCTAGTATGCTTGCCTACCATCACTTTACATTCCTAACACATAGATATACTTAACAACTTATGCTAGCACCTTATCACACACTAATTTCAACAATATCATGCAATCTCTATGAATTGAAATTTAAATGGGTTTAGAGGTTATACCTCTTGAGCTCAAACTTGCACAAGACTTGTTCTCAAATTCAGATTATAAACTCACAATACTCTCTCTATATCAACTTAGCACAAATTTTAGCAACATAGAAAATGAAGAGAGGCTTGGTATTTATAGGAGAATTCAATATCCATACAAAGCAATTGCCCCAAGGTTTGAAACAATGGGGGAAATGAAGAACTAGAGGATTGAGGGGAGTTGATGGAATAGTGTCCAACCACCCCCATCACCCCCATCCTTCTTCATCATGAGCATCATTGGCTAGCTAGGAAGTTGACATGAGGGAGTAGCTTAGGCCTTTGGCCTTTCACGTGGGAGAAGAGATAGTGACTATCATTTAGGGACAAGGCAATATGAAACTCAGCATTTGCAACATGAAGTGTATTAACACTAAGGCCATATATACATATACACTTAGGCTATTATATATTTATTCATACTATATTTATAATTAACATTATAGTGTAAGTCACATGCTTAATATTTCAAGGTAGTAGATGTGATATGGCAATGTAACATACATATCATCCATGTACATTTATTAATACCGGATATAATCACATCACATATTTTCTTCATTAAATTCTACAATCAACAAGTGATTTCAATATATTCATGATATATCATTTAATGTATACTTACATACACATTGTCACATAGGTATTAATCATGTAGCTCACATAGTTTAATTAATCTTAATACATGGTCCATATGTGTAATATATTCACATTGCATTATATAGCATAGTTTATGTATACTTGTATGGTCACACCTAAGTGTTTCTCTACACTATATAATATAGTCGTATTATATATTATTGCATGCTTGTACATAACAATCAATATAATCTTATTATATTAATAACTTACTTATTTGTTTTATTATTCATAATGTCAAATAAATAAATTATTTATCTTATCAATTAATTAACAATAATATTAATTAATCCATTCCTCGTCGATTATTAATAACACCTAATTAATAATCATAGGATTCATTATCACATACACAAGTATAAATCTCAGCACAATTATAAACAAGATGGTTTATTATATTATATTTCTTGGCAAATATAATAATCACGTATTATTAATCAATCACAGTTAATATTCCATAACCATCACTAATATTTTACAATAGCAATTAACAATTAATATAGATTATATTTACTTAATAATTCTCCGTTAATTAATATAATTATTAATATTTCCCATCACTGTGCCACACTAGGCTCTCAACGAGTTTATCGTAAACTCCACATTTTTCTCAATTGTCAAGATATTCAATTTAATATAATTGAATTTAATCATTCTCATAACACAAATCATTTATATTCAAATAAATTCTCATTTCCATTAATATAATTATTTAATAGATAATAGGAAATTCTCGGGTATTACAAACCTATACCTCCCGGGTTGCGACCAGGGTTAACCTGTACTTCCGGGTTGAGACCGGGGTTGACCTGTACCTCCCGGGTTAAGATCGGGGTTGACCTGTACTTCCCGAGTTGAGACCGGGGCTGACCTGTACTTCCGGGTTGAGACCGAGGCTGACCTGTACTTCCCGGGTTGAGACCGCGGCAGACCTGTACCTCCCGAGTTGAGATCGGGGCTGACCTGTACTTCCCGGGTTAAGATCGGGGCTGACCTGTACCTCTCGGGTTGAGACCGGGGTTGACCTGTACTTCCCAAGTTGAGACCAGGGTTGACCTGTATTTCTTGGGTTGAGAGCGGGGTTGACCTGTTCCTCCCGTATTAAGATCGGGGTTGACCTGTACTTCCCAGGTTGAGACCGGGGTTAACCTGTACCTTTCGGGTTGAGACCAGGGTTGACCTGTACTTCCCGGGTTGAGACCGGGGTTGACCTGTACTTCCCGGGTTGAGATCGGGGTTGACCTGTACCTCCCGGGTTAAGACCGGGGCTGACCTGTATTTTTCGGGTTGAGACCGGGGTTAACCTGTACTTTTTGGGTTGAGACCGGGGCTAACCTGTACTTCTCGGGTTGAGACCGGGGTTGACTTGTACCTCCCGGGTTGAGATCGGGGCTGACCTTTACTTCCCGGGTTGAGATCGGAGTTAACCTGATGGCCCAGTATTGAGATCGGGGTTGATTTGGCATCCTGGTATTAGGACCGGGGTTGAACTTGCATCCCAGTATTAGGACCGGGGTTAAAAAGTTAATTTTGCCCTCCTACAGGGTTAATAACAGGAATGCAAAAATTCGAGTGTCTACAACAGGACTGAAGAAAATTTTAATTGTCTATACACATCTTTTATATTTTTAGGCTCAATTTGAGATAAGAAAGATAAATGACCAGGTAGGTTTTATGCTTGTGATCTCGTAAGAATTCCTTTATCGATGTCACCAATTACATTTTTTATCGGATGATTTTTAATGACATGTAACTCTTTCGGTAAGTCTTTTAACTGAGGATTGAGATTTTCAAAAAGATTAATATTGAAAGATGGAGATGGATTATCTAACTTTAGTTCTTCCATATTTTTGAGAATATCTTCAACGACAACATCATTATCTACTAGCTTTTTATATTTTGGATGGGTTTAGACTCATCAAATGTTACATTCTTTGACTCCTCAACGACTAGAGTTCTTTTATTAACAACTCTATATGCTTTACTGTTAAGTGAATATCCCAGAAATATTCCTTCATCAGATTTGGGATCGAATTTCACCAAATATTGTTTAGTATTCAGAATAAAAAATTTACTCCCAAAAACACGAAAGTAATTTATTTTTGGAGTTCTTTTATAATAAAGCTCATAGGGAGTTTTGAGCAACATTGGTCTTGGTAAAACTCGATTTAAGATATAACAGGATGTTACAACTGCTTCAGCCCAAAAGTATTTAGGAAGTCGATATTCATTTAGCATAGTATTAGCCATTCTTGTAAAGTACGATTTTTCCTTTCAACCACACCATTTGATTGTGGTGTGTAAGGAGCAGAAACGTTATGGCTTATATTGTGCTCATCACACAACTTTATGAAATCAAAGTTTTCAAATTCTCTTCCATGATAAGACCGAATATAAATAATAGAGCTTCCCTGTTGATTTTGAATTTTCTTGCATAATGTAGAGAAAGAGTTTATCGCTTCTTTTTGAATTTTAGAAAATCAACCCATGTGAATCGTGAATAGTCATCAACTAGGACTAGAATATAGACAACACCACCCATGCTATGTTTAGGGATAAGACCTATCAAATCCATATGCAAGAGTTCTAATGGTTGAGAGGTTGACACTGTAAGTTTAGGTTTATGAGATGCATGTATTTGTTTTCCTAATTCACAAGCTTCACAAATATGATCTTTTAGAAATTTTAGTATTGGAAGACCACAAACATGTTCCTTAGAAGATATGTTATTTATCAATTTCATGTTAATGTGTCCTAACCTACGATGACAAAGCCATGGATCATCATTGGCAGATACCAGACACACATTGTCCAAGTGTGAATATGTATTTATGTCACACGAGTACACATTTTGACTTAAAGGACATAATAAAACCAATTTACCAGATTGATCACATATGAACAATTATGAGGACTAAAAGATATTTTTAAACAACTATCACATAATGGACTAATAGATAGAAGATTGTACCTGAGTCCTGTAACTAATTGAACGTTAGAGATTGTTATGTGTTTATTACCAAGACTTCTAATCCCAATAACATTACCTTTGTTGTTATGTCTAAAGGTTACCTCACCATAGTCTATAGTTTGTAGATTGCTCAATTTTGATTTGTCTCCTGTCATGTGTCTTGAACAACCACTATCAAGATACCATTTATTATTACTAGAATCAGCTACGAGACAAACTTACAATAGATAATAGTTTCACAAACTCGTACCCTTTAATAAGAATCTTTGGGTAAGTTTTTTTTTTGTATAAGGATCATTTGTATTTTCCTTTACAAAATTTGGTACAAGATAATAAGTCTTAGTAGACACAAGTGTTCTATGGGTAACAGGTCTATAGGATGCATGATTATTGTATCCTGAAAAGTTTTGATGAAGATTTCTAGAAAATCTTTCATTTTTCTGAAAATAAAATTCTTTACTTGTGATAATAGGTGCACTGTAAGTTCCTTTTGGTACCTAAATCATTATTCCTTTATAGTTTCCATTTTTGCATTGTATGTGTGAATGGAATGACCATTCCTATTACAGTAAGAACATTTAATAAAGTGAGATGTATGACCTTCTTTTTCTTTGCTATTAACATGATAGAGTACTTTATCTTTTGTTCTACTAGCTTCTCCAATATATCTTAATCCCTCTTTATTAAAACTACATCTTTGTTAATTAAAAATAACATCAAGATTTTCTTTTCCTTTTGTGAATTTAATGACTGTTGAGTTTAAGTCATCACGTTCTATAGTTAGCATTCTAATTTTATTTAATAAAGTGAATTCTACACTTCACTTTTCTATTCCTATTTTTTGAGATAAATTTTTCTCTTTGAGTGTTTTAATTTCTTCACTTAACTCTTGATTTAGTGTTTGAGAATATCTGATAAGAACAACAAGAGTTGGATTTTCAACTTCAAGATTTTCAATAGAAATAATAAGTGTTGAATTTTCTATTTCAAGATTTTTTTTGTTTTTCTCAATTTTTATAGTTCTTCCTTTAATACAAGATTTTCTAAAGAATCATTCTATAGTTTCTCATTTTTTTTTTTAAGGTTTCATTAATTATAATTAAATTTGAATGTTCTATTTCAAGATTTCTATTGGTTTTAATTAATTTTTCTAATGAAATTTTTAGTTTAATAAAGTCTTCTTTAATAATTTTATTATCTTCATAAAGACAATTATATGCTTCTTGTAATTCATGATGTTCTTCATTTATATTTTTTAAATTATGTGTGACAAATGAAGTATTAGGTAATTGATGTTCCGAATTTACCTCAGATCTTGATGATGAATCATTGTCTGCTATCAAACATAGATTTGCGATTTACTCGATTTGTTTGACAATTCTTCTTGGTCACTTAGATCCCATCATTCCTCAGCTACTAGTACTTTGTTGTTTACTAATTTTGGACAGTCCTTTTTGAAATGTGCTGACTGGTTGCATTCAAAACATGTATTTGAGTTTTCATTTAAGCTAGTATTTCTGAAGTTGCTGTTGTTGGCTTAGAAATTTTGTCCTGGTGCTTTTGGCTTAAAGGCTTGCTTGTTTTTGAAGTTATTAAAGTTATTGTTTGCTTTCATAAAGCCTTAGCCATATCTTCTAGCTTTTACATTGTATAACGCTCCTTAGTTATCTTGATAATAGAGCAACTTCGTTATTATCTAAACTCAAGAGTTCTTCATTCAATTCCTCATCATCATTTTCTTGATCTACAAGTAGAGCTTTGAAAGCAATTCCTTTCTATTTTTCCAGGTGGGAAATTTTGTGCCATCAAATAGTGGAGGTCTGGACATTGACAGTCCTTCTTCGTAACCAGTAGCATTGTAGTCCATAGATGGATCTACTTTTAGATATGCCTGTATTCAATTAACAAACAAGTTAAAGAGTACCACCCTGATACCAATTGAAAGTCCAATAATAATCTACAAGGGGAGTTGAATAGATTATCATCGTTTAAAAATTATCTTAGGCCTTTTTGAATTTGAGTAGATTAATTTTCAATGTTTAGAAATTAATGATCAAGATAGTAAAAATTCAATCACAGATGCACATATATTATCTGGTTCACAATATACAGCTCGGGTATGTTGCTACGTCTAGTCTCAAGTTCCTTTCCAGGACTTGAGATCCTATTACTCCCTGTAATAATAACTCCTTCACTAGGCGGAGAAACCTTTATAAATTTTTAAAGATAAACTTACAACTATCCACAAACTAACTATCTCGGACAACGAACTCTCAGCTCCTTCCTCAAGCTTAGTTGTACCTTTACTTCGAGTTCAGTTCTATTCTAAGATTAGGTCTTGAAACAACATATTTTCCTCACCTCACAAGTACACTATAGACCCAACTCCCAGCTAACCTCTCTAAGACTCTGGTCTTGGTCAAAGAATTTCTTGTCTTTCTCACAGATACATAAAATAAACTAACTCTACCATTTTCCCTTTTACAAATGATTTGAAAGAAATATGCTTCTTAAATAAGCAGATACAATTTAGTGCGGATATAAACGTTCAACTTACTTTTATATTTGTATGAAAAAGTGCTTCTTAGAAAGCAGATAAAAGATTTAATTCAAATTCATGAAGATCTTACTTTTCTTTATAAATAAAGAGTGTGTTTCTATGTAAAACAGATTTAGAAAAGATCTTCTTTTTCTTTATATAAATAAAGAATGTATTTATATGTTAAACAAATCAATCTTTGACTTTATATATATAAGCTTAAATAACTTATATATAATGCAACAAGTATTTTATGAATGAATAAGATTTGTGTGTAAAATATTTGTTTGACAGTTATCAAGTAATCAATTAAAGAATACTTGATATAACAAATAAATTTGTTTCATTAATATATATATATATATAATATATATATATATATATATTTGATCTATGTTGTGAAATTTAGCCACTTAGGATTTAAAGGATCGTTCAGATAATATTTCTTTTAAGAAATATCTCCGAATATCAATATCTAAGTACTGACTAAATTGTTCGTCTCACAATCTGATATTTATATGAATATTTTCGATAGATGACTTAGAACTTCAAACACCGTTCAAATAATATTCGTGTTAAAGAATAACTCCAAATATCGGTATCTAAAACTGATCTATTTTATGATATTTATATAAATAAATTATATTAAAAGGATCACTTAGAACTTCAAACACCGTTCGAATGATATCCGTGTTAAGGAATACCTCCAAATATCGGTATCTAAAACTGATCATTTAATTGATAAAATAGATAATATATATATATATATATATATATATATATATATATATATAAATGTGTATAACATTTTATATTTGTATATCTATAATTATAATAGTTATGAAATAATGTAAATACAACAATTCAATAAATCATCTCAAATACTTGACCAATTTTTATCTTCTTTAAAAGATTAGAACTATGAGTAGAAGATAGAGAGAAAGCTTTTTCAGAAAAATTATATAGGCAATGAGATAGAGTTTTTTTTATTTGTAAATTGGTAAGGTAAAATGTAATGAAAAGCTTCCTATTTATAGGAGGTTTTTGAGCCGGTGGTAAACATGTAATTTGAAAATTTATTTTCAAGTTAACGGCTCAGATTTATTTTAAAACATATGAATGGCTCAGATGGAATGAGGAGCACACATATTGAGCCAACATAAAACCAGCTATTTTAAATTTTCAGCCCAAATTCGATCAACAGGTGGAGGCTTTTACATTTCTCTCAAAATATATGCCAACCAATACTCAGAAAAATTCAAAAATGCTTTAGGCCTTTCTTTAAATACATGGGCATATGCACAAACATACACATATGCATGACACTTATACACGCATACACGACACACACATGCACATAACATATATATATATATATATATATATATGATTTTTATTTTTGCCGAAAAATATTTAGAAAACCATTTATGAAAATAGGAATCTCATTGTCTTAGAAAATGTTATTATATGAATAAATTTTACTAACACTTGTTATTTAAATTATCAAGGTCAAGAAAAATAAATTCAATTTTAGGATGAAAAAAAAATTTGGTTAACATAAAATAGGATATTAAAAACAATTTCTAAATAAAATCTTATGGAGAGGATTCTACCCATATAATAAATCCTATATCTTAAATATTATTATCATCAAATAAACTTAAAGGTTCGGAGACCTATCAAAACCAACTATAAAAAACACCCTTAAACTTAAGCAGAGCATTGTCCTCATGCAAAAAATAAAGAATTTAGAAAATGAGGACTTCCCTGATTTGGTCAATCGTCGTGAGCGAGCTCCTCATCGCTCTTGTCTTCTTGATCCGATGGGGGAAACACTTGAAAAGTGGCGCAACAGGAAACTGGCTACGATCCATAGTAGGATTCAATCAGGCAAACATATCCACAAGGGCAGTGTCAAAACTAACATTATAGGAAAACATTTTGTTTTGGCAGGCAGCTAATCGGACATTCTGGTCCTCGAGGCGGTACATCCAACTATTCATTTCGTGCTGAACTTCTTTAGAAACCACACAGTGAGGTGCAGTGAGGTAAGAACCAGTAGCCATGGGAGGCGAATCTTGCTGAGGCCCAGACTGTGCAATAATAAACTCCAATCCCCGCGGATGAGACACGCCACCACCCCAAACTATGTACCTCATTATCATATTATGGTTTAACAGTGGCATCGGTTGCATAATCATCTCATCTAGCTTCTATGTTACCTTTGCTTAATCACATAGAGCGCAAATGAGGGAAGGATGGGGCAGCCCAACTTTTGTACCGCCCTCTGCAGCACGCAAAATTGAATTGCGAAAAATCAAGCATACATCCATTTATTTTCCTTTCAGATGATAATAAAGTAACACCGCCCTCTCTTTAGTCGCATAGCTGACATGAGTACTTGGTACATAGGAAAGCATACCAAGCCTTTTCATACTTGCTAAGTTATGAATGAGGAAATATCATGCTCCCGCGCTCGTGAGTTTTCCATATTGTGTCTGGCTGGCAAAACTCCTAAATAAGCTACGTATAATCTGGTCCTTGACTCACGAAAGTAGGGTACTGGTAGACAAGACCTATACGGTAAAATGTAATATTTATTGATGTCGGTTCTACCAAACTGAACTGTCTTTCCTCGCATTTGCACCCCAAAATGGTAATTTTCCTTAACATTCGTGTAAAATTCCTTTACCACTGTTATAACACCTGGATCAGGTTGTGTTGTGAAATTAAACCAGTCTCAACAGTGATCTCATCATCCTTAGTGTTGTTCGGCCTCAAACCCTATTTAAAATCAAAATTCACTGCGCTATTTTATTATATCTCTCTTGAGCCTCGGTGCTAACAAGCCTAGTTTTATCAAATGGTTTAGTTGGGGAAGAGGCGGATCCTTCACCTCACTGTCTCTTGGAAGCCTTCGTTTTTAACCTAGATTAAAATAAACCATTGTCAGTTAATCATATCATATAGATTCCTAATAAGCAGTAAAACATCACCTCATACAACTGTTAAGCACGTTACCCCCAAACTTGAGGTTTGGTGCAACTCAAAGTTAACATGGTGTCATTTGTGCATGTATGTATCCATGGGTAACATATGATAGCCAACTAGCCTCACTTATTTTTTTCATGAAAGCCACAATATAATCATTATCACACTGAAGCAATTAAAACATTTCATTATTAGTGGAAACGATGTTATATCATCACTATATTAGGTATCTTTAACCTCAATTGCAACTTAGAACAAATCACAGTCTAATCACATCATCATGCCATATAAATTTATAAAAACTGTAATTCAACAAGTTACCAAGAATATATTCACATAAATAAGCATTATCCCACATATCTTACCATTTTACTTCTGGTTGTATGTATCACACCATGTTGGGATTGTATAATCTACTTAAGTACAAACCGAAGTGATATACCGAAGAATTAGGCTTAATTTGCAAGTATTTAACACAAACATTTCTAACAGTACTTTTGTTGAACACCTTGTGGGCGAATGAAAGAAGTACTATGGTTTGCCATCATTGCTTGTGCATTTAACCCAAAATAGATCATCATCACACCCAACTCAATCAACATAGCAAGTAATACAAAAAAATTGAATCCAATTAGTTCAGTAACACCTAGCAAGCCTTTGCATTTAACAAAAGGAAGAAATTAGGCATACCTTTGTGGACATAACGAATTACAATAGAGAGGGGTAATAAGTTAAGCAATGGGATCCTTGCTCTGTAATAAAAAATGGATGGTAGATCTATGATTGAATTCAGAGCTTAATAGAGGGGGAAGTTAGGGTTTTTGATAGAGTTGGAATGGGAGAAGAGAAGTTGAGGGAAAAATAAGTGGAGAAGGAATAGGAGAAGTGGGGGAAAACAAACTTGAACCGGGCTTAAGCCCTTATTTTCTTTTCACCTGGTACCCAGCATCGGGGCGCTGGGATTTAATTTAGTTTTGGTGTCGAAGCACTATAACTTCTGAGAAACACTAATGTTCAGTGCCGGGGCGTTGGAATGCTATGCAGTTTGGGAGTCGGGGCGTTGTGCCTATTCTTGCCTAACATTAAAAATTCCTTTCCTTCATTCCATTGCCTCTTTGATCCTTTTCTCCTATACTTTCCTTTGTTTGAGTGTGTATAGATTAAGTAGAAGATTAAGAGAACAAATAATAATAATAATAATAATAATAAAAAATAATAATGAACTATTCTACGTGTTGACGCTGGGGGGGTTTCGCTTTTCCTGGTTTTATTTCTCTACCCTTTGCCTTTTCGCAAGGTCGATTGATTTTATTTAAAAGGCGAGATTTTAGGAAACGGATCGACATTCATGTCGATGATTTTGAAAAGATTTATTTTATGCGATTGGGTCGAATTAGATAGAATCGCCAGTTGGTATGAGTTCAAAAAGATGTACCAACTCATCCAGATTTTGGAAGTTTTTGCAATATGGCTCAATATGTGACTCCGTAAAATTAGTCTGGAACTTGAGATTCATAGAGTTCGGGGGCTTGCTTAAGCGAGGGGAAGGTGTTAGGCACCCCTCGCCTTTCGTGAAACACGGTTACCTCGTCTTTTTCATTCTCTAAACATGAAGTGTGTGTGTGTGTGTGTGTATGTGACTTTAGAAAAGGTGCTTAAGTGCTTTATTTTGAAATTAGTGTTGTGCCTCTTTGGACCTATGTACAAAGCGTTTGATTTAGAGAAAAGTTCATTGTTCCAGACAAAGCATATGAAAGTGATATTTTGAAAAAATATTTTCAAACCCTTTGCCAAATAGGAATCGAGACCCTTTGATACTTCCAATTCTAACTAGAAGCGGCTTCGTTTGGTTGTAATCGAGATGCGATGCATCTTACTTGGTGACGAAATTGAAACTATAAACTACAAGGGTAGGGCTCCTTGGGGCATGAAAGCCATCTAAGTAAGCCCGAACACCTACAACCATGATTTTTTTCACAATTATAGGGCCTTAAATTCGGATAATGTTTTAAGGCCCGAGATTACATATACAATGGATTGCAAGTTGATAATACAACTATAATAAGTCCATCATGGGAACTGGGTTTGGATCCATGGATTGGATCGTTGACCTCATAGTTCATAGGCTCACATAATATTATTCCAAAATGCATGGTGTAGACACTCGAAATTTTACTTCCCTTGTTCTAACCTTGTAGGAGGGCAAAAGCATCTTTTCACACTCCAAAGATAGCCCAGGAGGATTACAACATCAAATCAAACTCTAGAGGCAGCCCCGTGGGATATTAAATCAACCCTCAGAAGCAACCCTGAGGAAAGATAGAAAATAACATCACAGTTTTAGCCCCGAAGACAACTCTGAGGGAAGACATCCACTACATGTCCGGAAATAACCCCAAAAGGACGAAAGGGTAATTTTGCCAACTCAACATCAATAGTGATCATCGAAATAGGATAGGCTCACAAAGAACCATCACAACAATCCTGAGTGCAAACTGCACAAGACAGCTCAACGGACTACCTGTGGAGACCTGGTGATGCTATTCTGGTCATGGACCCATCTTCCTAGATTCAAAAAAGATCAAGCTCCATGTCATTATATAGCTCTTAGAAAGAGATTTCCGAAAAGGTATGGCACACCTCCATAGGATTCCCGATTGAAAGGATCAAGTTCCCAGCGCACAGCAAGGCGAATGGCTATCGGTCATATACCTAGGGCTACTTTTTCCATTTTTGCCTATCTTCACCAACTCAAAATGGGGTGAATAATATACCATTATGAAGTTATCAGAAAGAGATTTCCGAATTGATATGGAATGTCTTCTAAATCCTATCGGATTGAGAGTTATGGCCATTCCAGCTCACAACATAAAAACTTCACCTATTGGGACGAATACCGAGCAAGTGGGACCCAATTTTAGGCTGCTGTTGGTAGACTCATGACAGCCAGGGCCTATAAATAACCCTTCCCCCCTTTGTCTTCAAGAAAAAGATTAGGAAAAAAGAGGGTCTCGGCGAGAGAAAAAGATGCTAGAATAGCTAAACGGAGCTTCTATCTTACTCCAATTTTTTGTAAAACTTCTTTGTAAACACTCATATACATATATACTATAACATATCAAATTTTAACTGGTGGTAAACAAGTTTTGAGGCATCAAAAGCCGTTCGAGAGTCGTTCTCACGAAATACTACAAGATTTTGCCAGATCTGTCTTCTTCGCTTACTCTAATTCGTATTTAATTGCTATATACATATAGTTAATAGCTTATACTCACCAGATTTGACTTTTTAATAGTTCATTTCTTGTAAATAGTTAATATTTAAGCTTTATTTACTATATTTGTACTGGATCTAGCCATATCTAGCTTTCAACCGGTTCAAAAGTTGTAAAACTTGAACTTGGAAGCTAGAATGACTAGGATCTATACAGATCTAGTTTTATTTCTAGTTTTTGTAAGTATTTAGCTACCATATTACCCTAGATCTATATCTAGAGGAAACTGGAAGCTATGGTCTACTCGCTAACGAGGATTTAACTGATGAGTCTTTCGTCCAGCGATGTCTAGTATAGTTATATGTTTTATTTCAGTATATTCATTATGTAGATGTTTATTTGATTTCCTGTGAGCCTAGGAGCTACAAGATCTACGATTCAACCAATGGATCTAGATCAGTTCTCGTGATGGACCTTTTTAAGTTGTTCAACCATCTTGCAAATTTTGTACTTGTAAATCTAGGGCCTTAAAACGGATATACGGGTTTAAGGCCTCGAAATAGTGAAAATCATGTATGTGGTGCTCGGGCATACTTCGATGGCTTTCATGCCCATAAGGAGCCCAACACCTATATATATATATTTTGTCGAAGATGCTTCACATCTCGAGAATAAAATTAAATAAAGCGAAAAATAGAATAAAATGGAAGTATTAAAGAGCTTCAATTCCTATGCGAGCAAAAGGGTTTGAAAACCACTTTTCAGAACATTATTTTCATATTATTGCTTAAATGAACTTTTTAATAAATCAGACCCTTCGTATATAGGTCCAATGAAACACATCACTACTTTCAAATAAAGTACTTTGAGCACATTTAACTGCATCACACACACACACACAATGCTTAGGGAATGAAAAGACGCGATAACCGTGTTTTACGAAAGTCGGGAGGTGCCTAACACATTCCCCTCGCTTAAGTAAGCCTCTGAACTCTATGAATCTCGGTTTCCAAGACCAATTAAACGGAGTCATATTGGGACATATTGTAAAATCTCTCAAATTTGGTTTGGTACAACCATTTAACTCATACCAACTGGCGGCTCTGTCTAATTCGGCCCTGTGACACCTCCAAATTCGAGTACTTCCAACCCGCAGATATGGTGCTACACGGTGCTACAATCTACTCATACATTCAATTGAAGACTTCAATGACAAGCATAAGTTTAATATCTATTACATCATATTAAGCCCTTCCCAAGTTCTTTATAACCATTACATTCGTTCTGTATCATAATATCATTCATTAAAAAAAATACTATGCTATTACAGGATAAACTATTTATCCATCTATGTCTTGCCCTTGTCCTTATCGGATCCTTCGGTCCGTTCGCTCTTAGCTGAAATCATAAAATTTTAAGCAAGAATGAGCATAACTAGCTCAGCAAGTTTAAACATTATATTTTGCAACAACAAAATCAAGAATCATATGATTTTATCTTCAATAACTGCACAATATTTATGAAGTATTACAAATAATAAAAATAACATTTTGATTCCTTTAAAACAATTCCCAAGGACATATAGTCCTTTAAGAATCTGAGTTAGCCAAAGACCATGAACATTCTTTTTAGTTTTCATTCGTGAAAAGAACCACCCGACACTAATACCGCAAGTTCAATATAGCTTACGAGCACATCTAGGTGATCAACCTATAGTACTATATGTTGATCAACATTCATTATTAAACGTATTTATGTTTAAGTTTTGGTAACCTTATGTGCCCGTAGATTTAACAACGTTAAAACCTTTGTGTATTCATACTCAGGCTTACCTTTGAATCCGTACCAAAGTAATTGGCATAGGATAACAATATTATCAATATTTTGAAAGATGTGCGGAAAAATCAACCAAAATACTTTAAATCTCAGTCTAACCGAATAAAATGACATTTACGATTCAATAACAGTTCATGCATAGGAAATCATGCATATTGACAGCTTGTCCAACTTAAAGTGTAGACAAGAGTTTAGAAAACTTTCCCTACGCGTCTTCAACCTTTTAAGTCTACTTTACTTGGGTTCTTTACAGATTCTACATGATATAAACACATAGCATACCAATTAGGTTACCACAATTGATACACATTGTGTAAACTATCTTCTCCTTTGTATAGCTTAGTCAAATTATTAACCTAATAACATCCGTTTAAGTTATTTAACATTTGTTACGGCTTATTAACATTCATATGTCACAAACTGACACTCGTCGATCATCGTTTAAATATAATGACAGACTAATTGGTTTGTTAACTCGAACACAATTCCCCGGATTACCGTTATCGGACTCCGTATAGAAATTACGTAAGTTTTATCTTCATTTCATGTCATTCTCGTACTTCTCACATCTATTACATATCATATAACCTTAAGGTACACATTAAACTAGACTACGATTCACTGTTTACGTTTTCGAATTTTGAGTTTTAAATTTAAATATTTTTAATCAACGTTTAATTCATAAAATCATTGTTAAACCTGTTGTTTAGGAATTCTCTCTTCATGTATATTAAGTATATACTTGCCCCATAATTACCATGCAAAAAGTTTGGTTAACAAATATTCGTGTCGAAAATTTTTTAGTTAAGGGCGTCGCGGCGCTTCTTAGTTATAATTGCTGCGTTGCGGTGCCGACTTGCAGTGAATGAACCCCGGCCAGGCGCTGTTGAGCTGGAAATCAAGGCATGGGCGGGGCTGCGGCGCCTGCCCTGAGCCTTTGAATTTTTTTTTAAAGTTTTTCAAATTATGAAATTCTCGAGCTCATAATGCAATCGTTATAACTTGGAATTGGCTCATTCCAAAGCCATTAGCTCACATATATCATATTCTTCGATTTCATCTGGACATAATAAGTTTCTAAATCCGTTAGAAATAAATTCACCGTTTAACATTTTATTATGCATTCGTTAAACGTTCATGAACGTTTATAGCTCATTTCTTCGTTTTAAGTCAAAATTCGACCATTCCTGAGTTCGCAATTCTTAAATACCTAATTCTATGATATGCCATCGAAAACCAAGGTTTCCGAGGTAAACGTCGACTTTGATTATCATTCCGGGAATTTTACGATTTCGACGATTAACGTCTAATCTCGTAAATTTCGCTATAACTTCGTTACTCTAGATTTTTACGCCAAACCAAATGGAAACAATCCATTGGTTATTCACCTATGATTCTAACCAACAATAATCATCTAAGTCTGGATTGTTTTTCTTCATTAAGTTCTTAACCATTCATTATGGTTTCACTTGTTCATGGTTATTAATGTTTTAAAGTCCACTAATATCCACCTTATTACTTCGTACAATACATGCTCCACCAATTATCACTCTATCAAATAAGTATGAAGGAAGATAAAAATTAAGGTTTAAATGATTATACCTCTTGGTGTTCTTGCTTGTTCTTGAGTAGTGTTCTTGACAAAAGTCCTAACTAGCTTCCTTGCTTCTTTGATTCTTTGTTAAAGTTTTTTCTTTATCCCAATATGCTAGTTGGATATAATTTGCAAACTAACAAATGAGCTAAGCTTCTCTATAAAGAAAAGCAATATGGAGGGCAATTTGGTCTTTAAGACCAAACCTCCTCCCGTCAAACCTCCTTAACCTGGCTTCCCCACCAAGCCTTGGCCATGTGCCCACCATGTCTCCCCCATGTGCCCCCATGTGGCCCTCATGGGTTGCCCCATAGGTTTTACCCACCCAATGACCCATCAGTTCGACCCACGGGTTCGATTCTTGGTTCGGGCTTAGAATTAATTTAAATTGGGCCAATTCTTGGGCTTGATTTAAATTATCATTGGACCTTGATATAAATCCTCATTGGGCCTCACTCATCATCCAATTATCTTGACAATTATCTAAGTCCAATAGTTAAAGTCCATTAAGACTTAACGTATTCTTATCGTAATAATCATTATTATTACACTTAATCACTTATTCTAAGAATTTCACTTTCCATAACCCTTAGGGTTTTAAGTCCTTAGGCAAAACTCGTTTGCTATAACTGAAATATTGTTAGATATTCCATCTCGTCTTCAAATCCTATCATTACGCATTTCTCAAAAATTCAAAAATAATTTCCGAGTCGAAACGGATGAATAGTGATTTTTCAGAAATTTCTCGAAAAACTTTTATTTTCGTCTTGGAAATTCAAATCATTTAATTCTAGCACATAGGCAGAATCCTAACCACATTCGCATCTTCTAGGTCATAGAACGACCTTTAAACAGCTTACTCGGTTTAATAAACATATATTCTAATTTTATTCAATAAACTCAAATAAAATTTATTTAGATAAAAGTCCAATTTTCTCGGTCATTACATTCTCCCCCTTTATAAGAATTTTTTCTCCAGAATTTCGACAAGAGTCAAGTCAATAGTTGGGGATATGCTTTCTTCATCTTATCTTCGAGTTCCCACTGTCTTCGGCATTGTGGTTCCTTCATATCACCTTCACTGAAGGTATTACATTGCTCCTTAAGACTTGTTCTTTGCTATCAATAAATTGAATCGGAACTTCCTATCCGTTAAGTCTTTCTCAACTTTAAGAGTTCAGACTCGATACGTGCTATAATCTGGCTTATAAGGAC